>CM035419.1:148837356-149277926 GCA_020310875.1 Ceratopteris richardii
TTGCATATCCTCGGCCGAGTCTGTCCGTAGCTGTTGCCTGCCCCACAGTGAAGGCTTGATAGATTGGTGAATGTGACTTCAAGGTAGACATATGAGGTGACCACATCAGCTTATCCTCATGGTGCGGTGAAGGCTGCACTCGATGTGTGAGAGATCATAATCTTGGTTTTTTCAAGGTTCGTAGTTAACCCCACTATGCAAAAATTGTCTAGAGCCCTAAGATGGCATTGCAAGCCCTCATGTACTCTGAAATCAACACAATATCATCACCATCTAACATGATGTGGCGAGGGTACTTGCCTAGTTGCTCACCTCCCCTCCTTCCTGTAGTATGTAGTCAGAGATCTTGTCGATGTAGAGCCCAAAGAGCATCAGGAGAGGGAGCATCCTTGCTTAACAACACCGGTCTTAACCGTGTGGGAATTCAAAAAGCAAAAGCAGCACAGCCTCTTCTTTTTTGGCTTTGCCCCATCTAGTGCAGAACGAAGCCTAATCTCTGCTTGTATCCCAAGACTGTGAAGATGTTGGAAGAACCTATCACATGGGATTGTATGAAAGGCCGTGTGGAAATCCATAAAGCAACAATAGCAAAGCCTCTTCTTTTGAGCCTTTTCCCCATAAGTGCAAACGAAGATGTGGTCAATGGTGGAGAAAGCTCATTTGAAGCGTGTCTTGCTTGTGGCTCATAGATCCTTGATCTTTTCCTATGACTGAACTCTGCTCAAGTACTCTTGCATGTATCGGCCATCGTGGCCAATCATGATGGTCATGTAATTCCTTGGGTTTATGGTGTTGCCAGATTTGTGGATAGGCATGATGGTGTGCTGTGTCCACTCCTGTGGGAAGCCCTCCTCTATAGTGCAAGTACTCTTGCATGTATCGGCCATCATGTGGCCAATCATGATGGTCATGTAATTCCTTGGGTTCATGGTGTTGCTAGATTTGTGGATAGGCATGATGGTGTGCTGTGTCCACTCCTATGGGAAGCCCTTCCCTCTACTGCAAATGAAGATATGTGCAATCAACGGGTTATAGAGGCGGCTGCATAAATAATGTCCTTACTCTATAATCCAGGTATGAATCTGGGTATGATGAGCAGATAATCTATGATGCATACAGTGTGTGGCCCTCTACCATCTTTATTGTGGAGTGTGTGGGGTGTGGCTCGATTGGTTGAGGGTTGGGGCACTTTGATTAGTCCCTTGAACATGTATTCTTTTCATTTTCTTACTTCTATGAGATGCAGACTAACCGAGGCAAGGGAATCGTCACCTAATGCACTTCTATGCAAGGATGTAGCAAAGGCTAGAGGACCAAGATGCAACTGATCAAGTTGCCAAATAGGATGAAGTTGCCAAGTTTAGAGAGAAGAAATCACCAAGTAAAGAAAAGTCAATAAAAAATGAGTGAAATCAACCAAAAATGAGTGAACCAGATAAGTCGAACATCCTTGAAGAAGACCACTTTGTGAAGTGGTGCAAATTTGTCAAAAGGAGACTTATTTTGTCAAATGGTATAACTTGCAAAAGTAGACCAATTTTATGTAATGAGAAAGTCGACCTAAATCTTTGCCGTAAGAAAATCGACCAATTTTATGTAATGAGAAAGTAGACTAATTTTGTATAGCTTGCCAAGTTGACCACATTTTATTATGTCTACACTTTCAATTAAGTTTTGAGTGGTCTAGAGTCAGTAGACAAAATCTTCTAGCAAAGATTGAATGTGTTCGGTAAAACTTTCCAGCAGCAGTGGAGATAGTGGGCCACACTAAGGCACCCGAAGACACTTCATCCACCATATCTTCTATCACAAATACCAGAATTTAAAGGATAGTGTTTGCTAATAAAACTACTATAGTGGACCAAGGTGCAGCCCTACAAGTGAAACATAGTCTACACTAACCCCCCAAGAGTGGCCCGGAAAAAGGCAATGAAATCATCCTCTTTTTGATGAAGGAAACTTCACTTCCTAGGAAGCTCTTAAAAGTGCCTTTGTAGGTACACTCACCCCACATAACTCTATAGGACACACTCTTGATAAGTTGGAAAATCTTAAGCTACAAAAGGGAGAAACTTTCTCTGAATTGATGACAAGAGTCAAGTCTTTAGTTTCTTGTCTTCTTGTCTGCCCTAGAGATTTCCTAGTCAAAAAGTGGGTAGAGAAAGCTCTACCAAAAACTTCTCAACAGAAGCTTTGAGAGTTATTACAAGCTGATACTTTCTTTGGAGGATTTTGGAGCCCTAGCCTCAAAGATCAAGGCAGCAAGACATCATTTTAAAGAAGATGAAGGTATGGCCACCTATGAGCCTTTGATACGATTACAAAGAGTTAGAAGCTTTGAAGTTGCAAAAGCTTTGCAAGAGGAGAAGGCTTCCTAGGAAGGGATGAAGCTCTAGTCCGATTTCGATAAGAATTAGAAGAATTTAGAGCTCAAAAAGGAGATAAAAACATATATATGGTACATTGTATGCAAAATTCAGGACGTTCTTCTCAAGATTGTCTTGAGAATATTGTGTGTCAATTTTGTGGAAAACTAGGTCATGATGCAAGGGATGCTATTTTCTACAAGGCATGCAAGCAAATTGGGCATCATCCATTGTACTTGCAAATCAGTCCTTGTTACCAAGACATCATTTTAAAGAACATGACGGTATGGATGATTTCACGTCCGAGCCTTTCATACAATTACAAAGAGAGTTAGAAGCTTTGAAGTTGCAAAAAGCTTTGCAAGAGGAGAAGGCTTCCTCGCAAGGAAGGGATGAAGCTGTAGTCCAACTTCAACAAGAATTAGAAGAACTTAGAGCTTAACAAGAGGTAAAAACATATATATGTTGGATTGTATGCAAAAATTTGGGACATTCTGCTCAAGATTGTCCCTGGAGGTTTTTCTGTCAATTTTGTGGAAAACAAGGTCATGAAGCAAGGGATGCTATTTTCTACAAGGCATGCAAGCAAAGTGGGCATCATCCAATGTACTTGCAAATCAGCCTTTGTTACCAAATTTAGGATTTCAAATTAAAAACTTGTAAACCACTACTCATGTATACTCTTTAATTAAGAAGTCCAACCAGTCCTATAATGTGCTACATATGTGGAGAATATGACCACTTCTAAGGGAAACCTTCCTTTCTAGGAGGGTCTCCACCTCGTAAGTATTGTCTAGAGATAATTGATCACTATTCTAAGGACTGTCCAAAGCAAAAGACTTTCACAAATCAAACCACTATAAATGGTTTAGCTTCATCCTATCAAGCGAGTGTTATTTTTGTCAATAAGGGGAAGCAAGCAATCAAGTGGAGTGATATGGAAGAAGCCAATTCAAGTGGCTATCAATATGCTATACATTTCTTTGGAAAAAGTGGATGACTTGTTTAAAATTGTCAATCCAAGAACAAGCTTACCCGATTGTTGCTTAAGACTAATGCTTCACAAACCACAATCAATCATCCACAAAAGATAGAAGTTGAACTAGTCAAGAGATCCAATGAGAGTTTGATGAAAATTAAAAGATTGATAAAAACACGATTATTTGAAAACACGACTTTCTATGTAGGTATGGCTGGAAACTTCAAATGCTCATAACTCCATGAATATAGCACCAAATTGAGGGATTCAAATGCCTATTCCATGCCATTGTTCTTGTAGAATCCAAATATGATAATAGAAACCAACTTATCTTGAGTGTAATCATTGATGCACTCACTTTGAAATCTGACGACTTTCTTCAAACCATGAAAACTCTAAGTTAAAGTAGATAACACTCAAAATAGATCTCAGAGACAAGTTCCAACACCATCTACAACTGAATGAACAACCAAACAACACACAACACATCACACAAGACATATCACAAAGGCATCACAATGAAGAAGAAGATAGACAGCCAAATGAGAGCTCTATTCATCAAAGGAAAGTATACAAATGACAAAGAGTCCCTTGTCTTCACATTTTCATCCTTATATACTAGGTACCAAAAAATCATGATTTTTTGCCTCTAGAGCTACTCTCAAGACTTTGTTAACAAATTAAAGAGCTCTACTACAATTCAAGGAAGACTCTTCCTGAGTTTATCAAAATTTAGAGCTTCTTCAAGCTATCTTTTTGCTATATACAAGGAAAAAGTGCTCGCTAGATTTTATTCCTTCAACATCCTCCCCCTCCTAAACCTTTTGATGTCCTCATCAAAACTCTATGTACATTCCCTTGGCTATGTCTTGCGAATCCTAATTGCTACTGTACATCTCTTGGAGCTTTATGTATTTTTGTCTTTCTTTAGAATTGATGTTATGTACAAGTTCTGTCATTGACTTTATCCAATTGACAGCTTCCTTTGGAGCATCTATTGTATTTCTGCTTTGATATTCCAAAAAGATGCTCTCATAAGCTGCTATCCTCGCCTAGGGACCCAGAGAGACTCTCCCAAAAATCTCTCAGTCTGTTTCAAAGAAGTCGGTTGAAAACTTGTCTTCGGAAGTTTTTATCTGTACACTCTGCATGAATATTACACGGAAAAAATATGCCATTAGACACAATCTGTCTGGCATCTCACTTAAATAAAAAGGAGTGTGTCAGTGCCGGAATGGAAGCCTAACAATCTCAGGGTCCTGATGTTGATCTGTGAGAAGCTTTCCAAACATGCTTTTATCATATTTAGTATTCATATCTATACAGTGATAGCAAAATCTTTGACATCTTGCATATATGAAATAAGTGTATCAATTACATTGAGCATATAAGTTTTTATTGGCCAGCTATCTCACGGAGGACCTGTCAACTTTGCAACATTTAGCCAGGTCTTTGGAATTTGTCCGTTTCGTCATCGTTCCCAAAAGATTGGCCAGTCTCTTCTCTGGGCACATGGACAATATGCTTGATTTAATCTGAGGCTGATGGGGGCCTCTGTCCATCCGCGCCAGCATTCTTTGTGTTCTGCCAAAAATTCCCCCCTCCACCGAGGGTTCACTTTGTGGAAGAATTCTTTAGATAACACAAAATGACTAATTGAGTATTCCAAAAAGTAATCTGGCTCTTTGCCCGAAATGCTAGTTTGATACTCCTTTATGGATTCACGTAAGGAAGGTAAAGGCACAGCCAGTATATCAAAATTCCTTTAGCTATCGGATTCTATTATTTCTATCTACAAGTAATGTACAAGAGGGTTGCTCGTGATCTTGATTATCAGATGGTATATTCATTTCCATTTCTTCTATTGCTTCAATCTTTGTGTCTCAGATAGGGCTGAATCTTTGTTCTTCCAAACCTTGAACTTTATCTTGAGCTTGATCTCTGATCAATTTTTCCATTTCTTTAATCCTCTGTTCCCATTCCTTCATTTGTCGGAAGTCACTCTGTATATGTGCATTGCACCTTTGCATCTCTTCTTGAACCTGAGCCTTGAATCTATGATATTCTTCTAATATAAGCCTTGCTAACCCCATCACTTCCTTTGCTTGACCTTCTGTTCTCTCCTTTTGATATAGTTGTTCTTTCAGTCTCTGATTTTCTTTGTTTAATTCTTGAATCCCTTTATCTAGATTCTTGACCCTTTCTGTATTCTTACTACTCTGAACAACTGTAGTATTGTCAGGATCAACATGGACAGTAATTCCTTGTTGTAAAATGAATACAAAATATTGTACTTTCTTTTATGGTTTTCTATATCTTTATCCTTTCCTTGGTAATCCTGCTCCCTTCTTTGACACTCTTCTTGCAATACTTTTACTTCTGATTCTTTATTTTGGAGTAGTGCTTGATATTTTTTCACCTCCTCTTCCTTAGCTGCACATTCCTCTAGGCGTCCTTGTATTTCTTTGTCTTTTTCTTGTAACGTCTTCTCAAAATATGACCTCAGAGTCTGATTTTCTTCATTCATATCATTGACTTTTTGTGCCTGCAATACCACTTCTTAGGCCATTTTGATAATCTCATCTTGGAGATAAGCATTATCTTCCAACAGAGTGATTTTGTTTCTGCATCTTTATTACTTGTTCTTTTTCTTGGAGATGGAGCTTGCTGTGTGCTCTTCTGTCCTCTTCCATTTTAAGGCCTGCCAGTATGGCCATTCTTGATCCTTCTGAGAAGCCTGCCATTTGATTTTTCATTAATACCTTCAAATCCATTGGTTGATCTTTAGGATTATCTTCGTCTTTAATTGAAATTTGCAGTTTTGGTTCCTTTTGTTTTTCCTGATCTCGTTCTTCTCCTTTGCCTAAATCAACTTTGCTTTCTGACTCTTTTCCACCTCATTCTCTAAAGTCCTTGCCACATCTTTGACTCTTCTTCTTCTTAAGTAGATTCTTGCATTGTGAATTTAGGGCTTTCAGGTAAGGAAACCCTTAATCCTTGCTGCTCTTCCTCTTTATCTTTCTGAGCATCGGCCTCTACCATTTCCACATCTTCATTATGGTTCATATCAGTAGTGAAAACTACTGTTTCCTCCTGCCTGTCATATTGCTCTGTATGAAAGTCTTCTATAGGCTCATTAAAGTTTTCTGTGGCTTCATTTCCTTCCTCAGTGGTCAAAACCACTGTTTGTTCTTGTTCTTCTTCTGATTCTTCGCGAACTTCTCGTCTTCTATGAACTTCCTGTATCTCAAATCCCATTGAAGCATTGAAGAAGTCATCAATATTGGCTTCTTGCTCCAACTAATTTAATTTTTGGATGTCAAATGCATCCATTTGCCTCTCTTCTTGAGATGACATTTCAATGTTTGGGAGGAACTGATATTCATCATCTCCTTTCTCTTCACTCCTTTCTTCTTGCTCTTCCTCTAGCTCTTGAGGTTG
This sequence comes from Ceratopteris richardii, assembly GCA_020310875.1. NCBI lineage: Eukaryota > Viridiplantae > Streptophyta > Polypodiopsida > Polypodiales > Pteridaceae > Ceratopteris > Ceratopteris richardii. The sequence goes on from CM035419.1 coordinate 148,844,143, forward strand.
TGGCACACACATGTGTTGCATATATTGCCTATGCACCAAAACTGATCCATTAGGGGAAAAAATGAACCCTGCATGGGCCTTTTAGATTAAGGAGTGATTAGCAATGGACCAATGAGAGGAGGGTGGTGGATACAGTATAGTCCCTTAATCACATAGGTTAGGCATATGCTTCCCTTGTTTTTGTGTGGTCAAAGAGGAGAAAACCACCTTGCATTAATGGTTTTAGTTATGTGACTGGTTTTGGATGGCTTAGAAATTAATCATAGCCCTTGGATTGGCTTCAGGATCCAAAGGTTGAGGTTGAGTTGCAAAAGTCAAAGCAAGATTGAACAAGAGCCCTTGGATCTTTAAGCTTTTCAAAGGCTTAGATTGTTTCCTTCCAAAAAAATGCATCATTACTCTGCAACCATTGGATTAGTGCCTTCATCGAATGGTAGATGATGAATAGCCTCAATCTTGGGCGCCTTTGCACAATGACCATTCGATATAGTCTACATTCCATGGCTCTAGATGAAGATTTTGAATCGAATGGTGCTTTTTACATAATCCATTGTGTGCACTGGACGGCTCCGAATGCCTGTGCCTATATCGTCAACCCCATTTGTGGTCCATGGTTGGATTCCCTCAGATCTAACGATCGAAAATATTGCAGAGGCTATTCAAAAAGTGATTCGAAATCTTGCTCAGCCCCATTCACACTTTATCATTGGATCCATCAAGATCTAATGGTGGAAATTCTTGTAGAGAATGTGAGAATTAGGCCCTCTACCATAAAAGTCGAGATGTTCTTTCTCCAAATCTACATGAAATTCAAATTAAGCTGTCGATCTTAACAATCCAATGGCCATAAATTCTCATGCATGAGATTTGAAATAGAAGGCTTCCTCGAGTATTGTTTGATTCTAAACAATAACTAGTGGTTTTGTATGCCTACTTAAGCTCATGTTTTAAGCTCTTTAATCCCTAAAAATTAGGGATCTTTACAAGGCCCATGCAAGGTCCACTTTTTCCCTTAATGCCTCCTAGCAGACTAGGTGGTGGTTGTCCATTTTTTCTTTTATCTTATGCTTTCTTTTCATGCCTCTTGTTGCTCTTTTTTATGTTCGTTTCTCTTTTATCTTCCACTTGCTCTTGTTGAACCTTCTTATCATTGGTGGGCCTTATGATTTTGATTTTCTTTGGAGCTACCAAGTTCCTCTTCTCCTTAGCCATGCACAATATATCAAATATTCTTTTCAATTCTTTTTCCTTTTTCACAAAGGTAGCTTTTGATTTAGCATTTATCATGCTTTCATGGACTTTCTCATATACAAGAAGCTCATCTTCAATCCAATCTGTTGCTTTATCTGAGAAGTCCTCGAGCATTTTTTGATATTGCTCTTCATATTTCTTTCTTTTATCTTCACTCCCTTGCAGATATTCATATAATTTTATTTTACAGACATGGGAGGACATGGAGCTATGTCTCCTTGGACTCCTCTTTGTGCTTCTATTACTGCTTTGTGAGTTGGCTCCTCCAATTGTACTTCTACCTTCCTTGAGTCTTCTTTTACCCTCATGGTGACATCGGCCTCTTCGGATTTCTGAACTTCTATTGGAGCTTGTTCTAATATCTTCTCCTTGCTTGAACCCTCGTGAGCTTCCACCAACATCAATCTCTTTTTCAAGGGTTTTCCTCCTACCACTTCCATCACCTTGGGCATTGACTTCCCATTAGCCTATCATGTAGTGAGCTTAGGAGAAACTTCTGCTTCTTCACTTTTCTTCCTTGCTAACTTTGGAGACTTTGAACTTTGAGCTACCACATAGGTTTCCAACTCTTGGTAGTTGAGCATATGCTCCAGCTCATCCTCCTCTAGTGTAGTGTAGATGATCCTGGTGATCATTTTTCCACCTCCTAGAAACTTTTTGTCTTTCTTGATGTCCTTAGAAATGTCCATTGCTTTCCTGATGTCATTTATATTGTAGTTGATCCCTTCCTCAATGTGGAGTGCTTGATGTCCTTATAAATGTCGCTTTCCTGATGTCATTTATATTGTAGTTGATCCCTTCCTCAATGTGGAGTGCTTTCCTTACAACTACTTGGGTGATATGGAAGCCCTTTTTTATTCCTTTAAAGTCTGTCACCTGGCACCTAAGGTATTCCGTCCGATCGTTCTCGTTCCAAGTATGCTTGTCAATTGACTCCATTATTTCGATGCATCTCGGGATATCAATCATCACTACGACGGGTCCAGGTAATCGTTTATCCCTGCTTCCTCCTAGATTTCCATTATATCTTCTTTTTTCTTTAGTCAGAATATATCATTGGTCACCACTATGAACTTTAAGTTTTTGGATTTGATCAGGTACACGTATTTTGAAACCCTTGCCAAGTGAAGTATTTACATCATGAAAGATATGGTACAAGAAAAAGTGAAAAAATGAAAATCAAACAACAACAAAAGTTATTTGTGTCCCATCTTTTCTTTGATTTTTTTGGATGCTTTCTCTTACTTCTTGTTGTACTACTTTGATTCTTTCTAACTCCGCTTGTCTATGCATTCCAATGTGTAGCTTGTGCCACTGCTGTTTAGTAAGTGGTTCTAGGTATTTCTTTACTTTGCAGCCATTAATATAGTTAGGCATGATTATTCCCTCGAGGGTAGCTAGTTGCATTGCACCACTAGGGCTGATCTTGTGCAAAATGTATGGTCCATGACCTCTCTTGTGTAATTTCTTTCCCTTTTCTTTGATTGTGAATGCCAAGAATAAGTCATCTCCTTCAAGCCCTTATCTTTGATATGCATGTCAAATAAGTTTTCGATCTTCTTTATTTGCATATAAAGAATTTATTACTTGGAGTTTGGTAGTTCCTAATTTTTCTAAGTCTGCAATCCTATCCATAAGTTCACGTCCATTCCATCCTAGGGTTTTGGCCACTTTTAGTGTTGGTACAAGGAACTCCATAGGTAACATAACATTTTGGCCATACACCATATTGAATGGTGTTGTACCTATGCTAGCTTTATAAGCAACTCTATATGCCCATAGAGCATGATGTAATTGCTTGTCCCAGTCTTAACTTTTGCTATTTACTATCTTTTGCAACACTCCACGGAGACATTTGTTTGTGCTCTCAGCTAGACCATTAGCTTGTGGATTATATGTGGCTGATAGTTTGTGAATTATGAAGAATTCATCTAGCAAATGCTCTATGGATTCATTCACAAAATGAGTGCCCCTATCACTTACTATTTCTGTTGGCAAACCAAATATCACAAATATGTTTTCAAAAAGAAACTTTGCAGTTGCTTGTGCATCATTCCTTCTAGTTGCTCTAGCTTTTGCCCACTTGGTTAAGTAGTCAGTAGCTACAATGATGTATTCTGCATGAGTGCTCTTAGAAGGAGGTGAAATGGGTCCAATGGAATCTATTCCCCATCTTGAAAAGGCTCTAAAACTCATTATGGGTATGAGAGGCATGTCATCTCTTTTGATGGGATTCTTAGTCCTTTGGCATATATCACACCTTTATACAAATAACTTTGCATGCTTGTGCAGAGTAGGCCACCATATTCCAACATATATGACCAATTGTGCAGTTCTCTTAGCTAAAAAGTGCCTCGATGCTACACCAGCATGTGCTAGTTCTAGAATTTTTATATATTCATCCTCAGGAATGCAAATTCTTAAGTACCCATCCTTTCCCCTCTTATACAATTGGTCCCCTATCAAAGAATAATCTTGAGATTCAAGTTTCGTTACTTGATCATGGAAAATTCCCTTTTCCTGTTCCTTGTGCATTTTTCAGATATTTTATAATCTCTTCTCCCCATGCAAGGTTCTTTTGGATCATAAAAAATGTTGCATTCTCTTCCATCTTCCTTTCTTGGCAACCAACACAAATCTCCACAAAGTAATGTACATCTTTCTTTTGATTTGGCCAACACACCCCTAGTCTATGTAAATTTATTAGAGTTTGGGTTTTAGATGCATGGAATAGACTTTGAGAGTGTTGTGCATTCTCTAAGTAGCTTCTGTGTTCTTTCTCCAGTATGCAACTCAACAAAACTCATAATGCATGAAGCTAATATATGTGTCTAGAAAGTAGTACATAATGTTTACTTTGACTTATCTACATTGTCATGTTTTGTTTCCTAAATTGGAGCCCAAAAGTCAATAATGTCACGATATCCTCATCCCATTTAGGAATCGCTTCAACTTTGAAGAGATAAGTGTCTAGTAAATCATCTACTCTTTGTGATCTCTATCTATTATACAACCTAGATAGATGGTCTGCCTTAATGTGAGTTTTTCCGTGCGTGACTATTACTTCAAAATCAAAGTCCATTAGCAATAAGAACCATCTTACTATCCTCCCTGTGTTACAATGTTTATTGATCAAATATAGCAAATTTTAATGATCCACAAAGAATTTGAACTTATTTGCCCTTGACTCCATACACCATTCCTAATCCTTCTCTTTTTGTGGTTGTATAGTTCCTGTCAGCCTGGTTAAGTTGTCTACTTGCATATGCAATGGGAAAGTCCAATTTTGTATCCTCAACTAGTTGAGCTGAGATGCATCCTAATGCAAAATTAGAAGCATCTACATGGACATGAAATATTTTTTCCTAGTTTGGTGGTTTCAAAATTGGTGCAAAACTTAGCCTAGTCTTTATCTTTTTGAAAGCCTCCGCAAACTCTTCTATCCATTCAAGTTTTGTGATTAAAGCATATAGTGGTTTAGCAATCATGGCCTAATTGAGAACAAATCTTCTGTAGTATCCACAATGTCCTATAAAGGCTTGTATCTCTCTTACCATTGTTGGTCTTGGCATTTCGGTTATCACTTTTGTTTTCTCCTCATCAATAGAAATGCCATTTTTGGAGACAATATGCCCTAGGATTCTACCTTGTCTTACAAACAAAACACACTTCTCAAGGTTTAGACACACTCTATAGGTTTTGCATTTCTCAAAAATTTGTCTAGTGTAGCGGGGTACTTTGATACACCCTTAAAATAATGTATTTTTTTTGTTTTGCTTTTCAAGATGCAGAAGCCAATCACAAGGCAAGTTACCTCGATTTCGAACAAAAGGAGAAGGAGAAGAAGAGAAGAGCAAGAAAATGGTGGAAGGGGGATCCAGCTCATGAAGAAGGCCAAATTTCCCATTTCACCTATTTTCCCAAGTTCCCTAATTCCCATATCACCTCTTTTCCCAAGTTGCCTATTTTCCCATTTCACCTATTTTCCCAAGTTGTCTAATTCCCATTTCACCTTTTTTCCCAAGTTGACTAAATTCCCATTTCACCTATTTTCGCAAGTTGCCTATTTTCCCATTCCACCTATTTTCCCAAGTTGCCTAAATTCCCATTTCACCTATTTTCCCAAGTTGTCTAAATTCCCATTTCACCTATTTTCCCAAGTCGTCTAATTCTCCCAGTTGTCTAATTTTCCTAAGTTGACCAATTAGTCGATTTTCCCAAGTTGACCTATTTTCCCAAGTCATCTAAATCTTTAAGTTGTCTAATTTTCCTAAGTTGACCAAATAGTCGATTTTTTTAGCCAAATCTCTAAGTTGTCTAATTTTCCTAAGTTGACCAAATAGTCGATTTTTTTGGTCAAATTTTACAAGTTAGTCGACTTACTCAAAAGTTCACCAATTTTATGAAGTTAGTCTACTTACTTCAAAAGTAGTCTAATTTTTAAGAAAAGGATGTACTTTTGATTTAGTCTACTTGTTCACTTGAAAAAGCGACTAAATTTCCCAGATCTCCATATAGTCTAAATTTTAAGCCACTTGCACGCGGAGAACTCATGGACGGTGGACGGTGCCGAATACAAGAATTTGGAAGATAGTGACGGTGCAGGAAAAGTGGACCAAGAAGGAAACTTCCAGAGTACCAAAATTGTCAAAAGTGTCAGATGCTATCTGCCAAAGAAGAAACTAATTTTGTCCCCTTTTGCTATCCTTCACTTTCAGAAAAACTATATAAGTAGACCTCTTCATCAACAAAAGGAGAAGACAAGGGAGGAGAAGCTCAGAGAGAGACTTGAGGAAGGAATGCAGAGCTGAAGCTTTGCCTTCTTTTGTGTGTGTAGATCTCTTAGCTTACCACTAGTGCTCCACTTGGTAGATTTGGCATCAGCTAGCTTGGCACTCTGAGTGAGTAGTGGGCAAGCAGTGATTGTCCAATCTTCTCGTGAGCACCTAGTTGGAAGACTAGAGTCTTGAGCATGCATGTTTAGAGAATCGAAGTGCATCTCTTAGAGTGAAGGTGTATGCGTATGTCTCCTACTGACTGCCCATAATTTGTATAATCTTCTTTTGAGCTGTTAGACTCATAATTTCAGCTTCTCCCTTTCATTTCACTCATAATTTCATGTTCTTTCTCTTATTTCAGTGTGACATTGTATATGATATTTTCCTTCCCCATTGAGTCTTCAAATTGCAACCCAAGGTGCATATTGCACTTAAGAGGACACACCACATAGAGCATATAGATCAAGAAATTGATCTACAGGTGCTTATTTTGGCACGCACGGTGGGACCTTGGTTGCAATTTGAACTTGTTAGAAGTTCAGCCATTAGAAGAACGGAGTTGATGAAGAGCGTTAGAGCGATAGTCTATGACTCATACTCGCTCCAGCCATAAGGAAGGATCCCTTAGTCCCGTAAAGACTCCCATAAAGAGTTATCAACGGAAAAGATTACACTACAGCCCTCCCAGAGCTCCACCATTTCCATTTCCATTTCCTGATGCATCATTGTCGGGAGGCATCTCGGATCGGCACTCAACGCCTCCTTCAACGGACATGGCAGCGATGGGGGACGACTTGACTAACTTGCTCTCTCGAATCAACATCAAATTTCCTTCCTTCAAGGCAGCCCCTCACGAGGATGCGGATGATCACGTAAGGAGGTTTCTTTCCCTATGTAAGAGTAGGGGTTTACATCAGCGAGAGGATGCCTTCCTTGCCTTGTTTCCGGCCACTCTTGAAGGGCTCGCGGATAGATGGTACAATCAACATGATGAAGCATACTTCACACCTGGGATGCCCTCAAAACTGCCTTCACTACTATGTTTACCCCAGGTAACTCCACAGAATGCATTCTTGATCAATTGGAAAATCTCAAACTACAAAAAGGAGAGGCATTCTCTGAATTAATGACCAGAGTTAAGTCGTTAGTTTCTCGTCTTCCTCACAATCCTAGGGATTTTCTAGTCAAGAAATGGGTAGAGAAGGCTCTACCAAAAACTTCTCAGCAAAAGCTTAGAGAGTTGTTACAAGCTGATGCATCATTGGAGGAATTCAAAGCTGGAACCTCAAGGATCGAAGCAGCAAGAGTCCTGTTCAAAGAACACGAAGGTACGGATGAATTCACAAGTGATCCTCTTGCACAACTAAGAAGAGAGTTAGAAGCCTTGAAGTTACAAAAGACCTTGCAAGAGGAAAAAGCTGCTTGGCAAGGAAGGGATGAAGAGCTAGCTCTACTACGACAAGAATTGGAGGAGCTTAGAACGCAAAAAGAGGTAAAAACATTGATTTGGTGCACCTTATGTAAGAAATCAGGACATTCTTCTCAAGATTGTCCGGAGAGATTGGTGTGTCAATTTTGTGGAAAACCAGGCCATGAAGCAAGAGATTGCTATTTTCTCAAGGGGATGCAAGCGAATTGGGCGTCACCAAGTGTATCCGTACATCAGCCCCTATTACCAACTCCAAGATTTCAAGTCGAAAGCATGTATACCACTCCTCAGGTAAACTCCTCTAACGAAAGAAAACCTCCATTTAGAAGACCAACTCGTCCTATCATGTGCTACAGATGTGGGGAATATGGGCATTTTCAAGGAAAATGCTCCCTCCCAGAAGGGTCTCCACCATGCAGGTTTTGCCCGGATACAATCGATGATTATTTGAAGGACTGTCAGAAGCAGAAGGCTTTTACAAGCGGATCAGCTCCATCCTACCATGTCAATGTTATCTCTGTCGATAAGGGAAAGCAACCAACAATTCATTCAAGTGAGAGAGAAGAGAGCAGCACTCTTAAATATCCAGGTACCCAATTTTCTCCTATACACTCACGGTGGTACTTATCTGAGAAAAGGACCCGAATGGGTGTGATCCCCCTGGGAAATATGGACGATTTGTTTCAGCTAAAAAAGTTGACCCATTTTAAAAAAATGGTCAAGTTCAGCAAGTCGACTTAAAAGAGGAGCAAGTGACTACAAAATTTGTCCAATTTTGTAAAGTTCAGCAAGTCGACTTAAAAGAGGAGCAAGTGACTAAAAAATTTGACCAATTTTGTAAAAATGACCACGTTCTCAAAGTAGACCAATTTTTGGAAAATGGTCAACTTGAAGTTGCCCAAACTTTTAAAAATAGTCTACTTAAAAAGGTCAAATTTTTGAAGTCGACTTATTTTCCCAGGATGAATCAATTCAGGAAAATAGAATATTTTTTGAAATCGACTCTTTTGCCCTGATTCATGCCACTCCATTAAATGATCTTGGTCAACTTCATGGAGATGTTTCTCTGCACAATCATGAACCGGAAAAAGAAACCCCAAGCTATGCTCCAGAGTTACCACCTGATTCACAATAGAGAGGAGAAGGAAATCAAGAACTCAAAGCAAGCCCATCCTTCAGCTGAAGTCCAGAAGCTAGAGTGGTGGCGTTGCAAGAAATGGATCAAGAACAAGGGGTTCAGACAAGAGCCCAGAAAAAGAAAGCAGAAGCAAGGGTCCTCCAAGAAAAAGACTCAGGTACAAAAAATTCTGAGGTTTTGCAGGAAATAGACAAAGTTTTTGAAGAAACGATGAGAGAACTCCATTCATGTAACAAGCCTCCTCTACCTTCGCCAATACCATCCATCATCAAGACGGAGGAAATATTAAAGAACACCTTCCAGCAGGTATCATTGTATGATCTATTAAGACTGGATGAAAGGTTTAGAAGTGAAGTTATAGGGATCATAGAGACATTGTCTCCTCCGACAATGCTTGCAATAAGTGGTGGGCACACTCCAACGAACCTGATGAAAGCTTCGATTTCCGAGAACTTCACAAAGGTATCAACCAACTCTCTAACAGACTTCAGGAGTCCATGTCTATCAGTCACTATATACGGAATAACTATAAATGGAGTCATAATCGATGGAGGTTCAGGCATAAATCTCATTCCAGATTTTACCCTCAAATCACTTGGACTCCAACTTTCAGGAGAAGCAAAGTTCACAGTAACCTTGGCTGACCAGAGTCGAGTTAAACCTCTCGGTATTGTAGAGAAGGTACCGGTAGAGATGGACGGGCTAACATTCTTTCTAGATTTTGTGGTGTTAAATTTACCGCAGGTCAACGGAGGCTTTCCTTTCCTCATAGGGAGGCCATGGCTAAGGCACATCCAAGCCATGCATGATTGGGGAAATGATACTATTTTAGTTAACCTGCCAGGGAAAGTACAGAAACAAGTACATTTAGATCCAAAAGGATCTCATGGAGGTAATGCTCATTCTTTCACTATTCTCGAAGAACAACACATTCTTATCGCGGAAGCATGTAATGAAATTGAAATAAATGATGACCAAGATCTTTTGGAATGGATGGAAGCCTTTCCATGTTATGGCATATCTATTTGTGAAGGAGACTCTGAACAGGTAGAAACTCTTGGGCTTGGAGAACCTGTCATGGACTTGAGGAGAGGAAAGAAAGGAGTCTCGAAGGATTTGACCCAAGGAAAGGAGAAAAGAGCTGCAATAGACGACTTACCGATACCATCCGACATACCGTGGATGAAAGAGCTTTCACCTTCATGGATGCAAGAAAAGGAATCCAAAATCAACATAGAGGAATCGCCGGCCTATCCACAATGCATTTTTGAAGACCAAAACGAAGAATCAGCCATGACATCTCAACCTGTAAGACAAGTCAATCTTGGAACCGAGGAGCATTCACAACCAATCTTACTCGCAACATGGCTTTGGGATCATCCGTCCTTGCTCCATCAGGTAACCACTTTCATGCAAAACTTCAAGGATGTGTTTGCATGGAGTTACCATGACTTAGAAGGAATTCCTGTTCATCTTGGAGAGCATTCTATTCCATTGATTCATGATGCTAAGCCAGTAAGAGGAAGGATTTATCGACTTAATCCAAAGTATGCAGAAGCAGTCAAAAAAGAAATAGAAAAGCTAGAGGATGCGAGGATCATTGTCCCAGTGGAGCATTCTGAATGGTTATCATCGATGGTAATAGTCCAAAAGAAGCAATCCAACAAGATACGCGTTTGTGTCGATTTTCAGGCTCTCAACAAGGTTACGATTCCTGATGGGTTTCCAACCCCATTTTCAGAACAAGTTCTGGAAGACCTAGCTGGTCATGTTTTATACAGTTTCATGGATGGATTTAGCAGATACAACCAAGTGTTCATACATCCAAAGGACCAAGCTAAAACTGCAATTGTAACTCCATGGGACACTCGATGTTCTACTCCAGTAGAAAACTTCACTGATCAGCTTTGGCAATTGGAACAGGTTTTTAGTGCTTGCAGAGAAGCCAAATTGAAACTCAATCCAAACAAATAAATAAATTTATTATTAAAAAAAAAAGTCAATTTTTTTGGTGTTAGGTCGATTTTTTTCATTAAAAAAAAAAAGTCAATTTTTTTTTTGTCGATTTTTTTTTTTGGCCGAATTTTAAGAATATACATCATTGTAAGTGTAGTGTCTTTGCTTTGAGGGCTTGGACTCAAGAGCTATGGGAATTCTATGAACACAGATGTTTGGGTCTACTCCTTTGAGATTCTAGTAAATCCATGCAAAAACTTCTCTATATTCTTTGACTAATGCCACTAATTCTTTCTGCTCATCTTCCTGAATCTCATTGTCCATGACTATGTTTCTTTCTTCTTTTTCTTCCACAGTGACCAATACTAGCTTTACCTACTCTTTGTTGTCATAAGATTGATCTTCTTTGTGCTCCCTTTGAGGTTTTTAAAAAATTACCTTTTTTTCCTCAACTTCATATCTTTTGAAATGAGCTTATACATCTATTTGGTTGTGCTCCTTCTCTTTGCCCTTCTCTAGATGGGGGTGATTTAGATTTCAGATCTTTTGGTTGTTGTGATTCTGTTTGCTTTTCTCTTGAGGTTTATATAGTTTTGATCATGTTAAAAGGAACTAAGTCATAATCCTCTGAGTCACACAACTTTACATAAGTTTTCTCACTTAAAGCTACTTCTAGGGTTGATAATATTTGATCCCACCCATAAGGTTCAAAGTCTTTCTCATCAAAGTACATGGGGATATAACTAGAATCCTCTACTTCCCTCTCAAGTTTACATTCTTCCTTTGTTAGTTTATATACCCACCCTCCCCCCCCCCCCCCCCCCTTTTACGGTTTACATAGCCATATTTGAGGAGATTCATCAAGTTTGAATCTCCAATTGAACTTGATGCTACAAAAGTATTTCCTATTGGATGCACTTTTGTCCAATCCCTAGGTGAAATGTCATGATATGTGTTATTTCTCAAGTTTACCTTGGTGATGTTTTCATCATGTTGAAGGTACAAGTGATTACTTCCCCAATCCTTAACTACCTTGAGTTGTCTAAGGAATGGTCTTCCTAGTATAATGTTATAGGTGTTCAATTTTGGGAATTCCACCACTACTAAGTGTGCGTGAAATTTATTCCACAGGTCTTGAGGTCCACCTGGTCCAGTAATCCTATTGGGTGTTCCATGTGTCCATCTACCAAGAAGAGTTTCAATTTTGTTGGCTTCAATTCAGGTTTTCCCCATTTCTACCATAATTCGTTAGTAATGATTGCCACTCCAACAACATTATCCAGAATAGCTTGGACTTTGCATCCTTGGAATTCCAGAATTAGGTTTGTGTTTTCTTTTTCATCTTCACAATATCCTCCTATTTTATCCAAGGGTACTTGCATGTGTTTTGGTTTTCCTACCTTTGAGTCACATTCTTCATTCCTCTCTAGTGTTTCCACACACAATTTTCTCAAATTAGGGTTTTGTTTCACTAAGTCTTGCCAAGATATTTTATAAGTGATTTCCATATCTTGTAATTCCTCTCTCTTCTTTTTTGGTGTTAGATCATGTAATTTCATTTTTGTACAACTTACACTCTTATCATCTCTTGCTTCTTGCTTTATTCTTTCTCTCACTTCCACTATTGGAGGTATCTCTTTATGATATTCTTTAGCTTTTTATTCTCTCAATTCTTCCCATATTACTTGATCCATGCAGTTCTTTATATTTTCATATGTGATTCTTGTCTCTCTCTACACCTGATATTTTTCCAATATTTTTTGAGTAAAATTTTTATTTGATTTTTGAATTTAGTGTATTATTTAATTGAAAAAATCACAATTTCCCCCCTCAAAGTTGTTGGAGTTAGATGTCTGCGGAAGCACATGAACAATACAAGGAAGAAGGAGAAGCTTGGAGCAAAAGGCACAATACTGAATGTATTACCACTAGAATGTACAAATATAAGTAACTTGTTAGGGCTACATGCATATATACAAGCTAGGAAAAAAAAACCTCCTAAAGAGGGAAAAAAGTGCCCTAGCGGTCCTAGAGTGTCCACACACATCGTTACCTAAATATATCAACAAGTCCCCTTGCGAGTGATGTGGTGAACAAGGAGCTCGCACTCATGTATAAGGAAGTGTCAATCTATGTGGAATCAATCCACAAAAGGAAGTAAGCCCAAAGCTTTGTGGAAATCTTCAAACTTCTTCCTAGACAGAGCCTTCGTAAAAAGGTCTGCAATGTTCTCCTGCATGGGCACATATGCCAAGCTGATCTCTCCAGCAGAGAACCTCTCCCTAACATAATGATAATGCACCTCAATGTGCTTAGTGCGAGCATGGAACACAGGGTTCCTCACCACTACCAATGTGCTCTGACTGTCAATGAAGATGGTGGTGGCAGAAGACTAACCAACACCCAAATCAACCATAAGGCATTTGAGCCACACACACTCAACAATCATTATGAAGGTTTCCCTATACTCAGCCTCACAACTGGAAGTGGCCACACTAGGTTGCTTCTTGCTCAACCAAGATATACATGAGCTACCAAGCATGAAGCAAAAGCCACTAGTGGACACACATGTTGAGATATCAAGCTCAACATGTGATGATCCAGGATGACGCATATCACTTTTTCAATTCTCTGACATGTATATTGGTCATGTCGGTATATGTCAGGGACACTTCATTGAGATTTATCAGATTTATCTACCAAGAGTGATGGCATATTTGTTTCTTGTCAGCTCACTCATTTGTGGACATTAGGTTTTCCTTATGTACTGTTCTATATATATTGCAATAGTTATATTCTTGTTTTTTAGGTCATTCTTGTACATTCCTTTTTATGTAATAAAAGAAGGAGAAGAAGATCATTCTTCCTTGCCTCAATCTGTGTGTGTGCTTCTCCTTGAGAGTGAGAGAGAGTGTGTGTGAGCTCTCTTCCTTATCTCCTTCCTCGTGACATGATATCAAAGCCAGCATGGGTGTAGAGAGTTCGTGGAGAAGGCGACGGTGAAGACTACGCGACAAGGCGGGGAGAAAATGCGATTCACAAACGACATTTGTTTGCTATGAAAATCGACGTCAGATCACAGTTTCGGAGCCATCTCGACCTCCATTTCAATCCCATAAGGTGGGGCCCACAGAAAATCCAGGTCAGTTTCAAAAATTGTAACTTGTATTGTGTTCGACAGAAACACTCATATATTCCAGATCCAGAATTTCAAGCGATTTCGTGTATTGTTGATACACGAAAACTATGTTTTTCTGAGATCAAACTGTCACGTCATACTGCGACAATGTTCAAGCAGAAGTCTTGCTTGTATTGTTTTGTAATGTTGTGAATTGTTGCAAAAATGACAAATGAAGATGGAATGAGTCAGTTATGAGCGATAAGTTGGACAAGAACAACTTCCATGCTGGGAGTTTCAGAATGATGAATTTCCTGATGGGAAAAGGCTACTCAAAGTACATCAAAGGAGAGAACGAAAATGCTCCGTAGTTACCAGAGATGAATCAGATTGCGGACTAGTTAAGAGCATATGAGGAATAGAATCAAGGAGAATGAAAGGTAATGTATTGGCTATCTATTAGCATACAGGATAGCATGATTGGGCACATATAGGATGCCAAGACTCCGAAAGAGGCTTGGAACAGTTTGGTCACTTTGTATGAGACTAATATAAATGCATGAAAATTGCAAGTCAAGAACGAGCTGCATACATTGGAAAAGAAGAGCATGTCGGTAATGTTGGAGCAAGTCTATGACAAGATTAAGTATTGGCTTGAGTCCCACAAATTCATAGAAGAAGCTTTAAAATGAAGACAATGTAAAGTTCACTTGTGAACTACCTCTTGTAACTTTTTGAAGTTTTACTTTATGTAAAAGTGAAATCTTAAGTGGTTGAGTCCACTTGATCAAAAGAGGAACGAGAAGCCACGAATTCATGATTGATGGTTGTTGGAAGCAGCCAGAGGCACAGACGACACGGAAGCATGTAACGACAGAGCAGGGAGCCAGTCGAATCGTCTTTCAAATAATTATGTTTTCAAATACTTTCCAAAAACCTCCAACAGTGATTTTTATCACTATTGTAACATATGTAACATAGAAAACCCCATTTTGTAATCCATAGCTCCATTTTGTGCAAGCCGAGGAGTCCTCGAGCTTGAGGAGCTTAGGTAGAATGTGCGTACCAATTTTCGTTATTTTTAGACATCGTTTACCCTTCCAAATAGCATCTAGGACCTAATTTTTAACTATGCCGGTCACTAGATGTGAAACCGGTCAAAACTAGTCTAGAAACTATAAAAAGAGCTAGAGAGCTCATTTTTGAAGTTAGTTAGTGTTGGCTAGTGTGAGCTTAGAGCTATTTTGAGCTTGTAATAGTGTCCTTGAGTAATAGAGTTGATTTTCTCACCTTCCATTGTGTCTTGCTTGTCTCTTCGTAGTGTGTGTGTATGTGTGTGTGCATTTCTATGCTTCTCACCTTCACTCTCACTTCATCTCACATTCACGATCTTCATATCACTCCTATCTCTTCCGCGGATTGACAATTAAGGAGGTGAAGCTTCTTAACGTGGTACTTACCATTGTGCTAGAGCAACACCAAATTTGGCGCCGTTGCCGGGGATCGAGTCTAGGACGAATGTGTGATGGTAAGAGTATAGCAAGAAGTGGCGTTGGAAGGTAAAAATTTCAGTTTTTGTTGTTGTTTTTACTTAGTTTTTAGTGTTTTTCACCTCCCCCACACTCCATCTTCATCACCGCATCATCTTCATCTCCAAAAAAATCAGAAAATTCACCATATCCACCCATTCTCCTCATTTCCCCTCATTTGTGCATGCGAGAGAGTGAGAGAGAGCTTTTGTGCTTGCATGTGCTTTTGTTTTCTTGAGTTTTCTTGCAGGTACAGAGCTCCAGAGCATCAGCAAAGCTTGGAAAAGGTAAAATTTTCAGTTTCTGTCAGAAATTTCCGACTGTGTCAGACCATCGCGATGGTCTGCAAAGTTCGGATTTTGAGGAAGGCGAGTTCACCACCGTGTAGGCGACCCCTGCGTGTGTAGGAATCCATAGCTGCATCTCAAAAAATCACAGTTTGGTGGACCATCGCGACGGTCTCTGACCATCACGATTGTGTCACGCCATCGCGATTGGCTCACGCCATCGCGCCGACGGTGCCATGTGGCAAGCTAGACCATCGCGACGGTGCACTTCAGACCATCGTCGACGACACCCTCACACCATCGCGACACTTCAAAAATTCAGACCATCGCGATTGGCTCACGCCATCGCGCCCAGACCATCGCGATGGTGCTCTTCAGACCATCGCGATTGTGCATGTTGACCGTTGACTGACGCCATCGCGACGGTGCACTTTCACGCCATCGCGATTGTGCAAATTCAGACCATCGCGATTGTGCAAATTCAGACCATCGCGATTGTGCACTTTCATGCCATCGCGATTGTGCACTTTCACGCCATCGCGATTGTGCACGTTGACCGTTGACTGACGCCATCGCGATTGTGCAAATCCAGACCATCGCGATTGTGCACTTTGACGCCATAGCGATTGTCCAATTTCACGCCATCGCGATTGTGCACTTTGACGCCATCGCGATAGTCCAATTTCACGCCATCGCGACGGTGCACCCTCACGCCATCGCGACGGTCCCAGACCATCGCGATCATCTCAGACCATCGCGATTGTGCACCCCCATCGCAAATTTTAGGGTTTCATTTTTTGGCCAATTTTGGGGCTATTTTTTGGGAAATTTTTGGGTGATTAGACTCATAGGAGACCCCTTAGCTCATATTTGGAGAAAAACCTGTTTGTCAGTTTTTAACCCCCAGGGCTTGAATGGTCATAACTTTTTCATCCGAAGTCCGTTTTTTGAGCTTAATAGCTCGTTAAAAAGCTCTCTACGAGTACTACGTGACCTCAACTGTTTTTTTCTTAAAGGATACGTCTATTTTTAGACAAACTATTTTGAGGTTGACCTAGTTTGGGACAAGAAAGCCAGGGGGCAAACATTAAAAAGTTGGGCAAAAGGGAAGGGACTTAAAAGGTGTATATACTCAAGTGCTGGATCATCCAACTGTGAATTGGTCTAATATCGGATTTTTCCAGGTCAAGCAAGGGCAATCGAAGGCAACCAAGGCAAGGCAGTGAAGGGCATAAAGCTTGGGAAGCGCGGCTTCTTGGGTATCAGAGCAACCAGAAAAGCTGACTCGAGGTTGGAAGATTACTCAACCCCCTCAGTCAATTCTTAGCTTAGGATAAACGGTAGTGTTGTGGATTAACGACGATAGGAACGCCTCAAGTTCAAGATATTTAATTCTTTCAAGTCTAAGACTAAAAGTAAAGGTGTGTGACGAAAACCTAAAGGAAAGAACCTAAGTCTGACAGAACGAGAACTCAAAATTATAACGGAAAGTCGAATTCCTGACGCATGCATTAAGACAAGAATCTAAAGAAATCTAAAAAGAATCAAGACAGTAATAACAAAGAATCATTGACGATCTGAGCGTGTACTGAGTGTGCAAGGAAGAAAATTAATGAACCTTAGATCGGGCAAACATATAGGTAAGTCAGACCGACGAAGCCTTAGATCATCAGAGGCAAGTGTAAGAACTACTGCACGATCGTGGGCTCAGCAATTGAATAGTAATTATCCCTACGAGAGCTCAGATACTAGTGATTCAAAAATGGCATTTAGCACAGAAAGACCAGAAGGAGGGTCGAATGTAGCCTATTTAGAAAAGCCAGAAGGACCCTATAGGACACAACTAGAGTTTCTCCGAACCAACCGATTAGGTGCTCGCATCTATGAGGATGGTTTGCGAAGGCAAGTGGTGCAAATGCACAACCCCGATCAACCCATTGGATTGGAACATCCAGTGGTGAAATTCGAGAGAGACACATACATAGACAAGGAAGGAACGATGTACATCTTAAGTACGCAGCCAAACAATACCAACGAGTTTGGCGTGATTCAACCAGAGACGGAAGCAAAATCTCAAGGAAAAGAACCATTAGAAGAGCCTAGAACACCTTTCTGTACTGACACGAGTACTAATCCCAGAATGGATCCCTCAGGACAACAGAAGCATAGAGTTGTTTGTAAATAAAGAAACTGATGAAGCCTTTTGGAGATACAAGACCGAAATACTTAGTGAGGTAGGTATCATCACTATATACGAGTTCAAGGACCCGGATACACCTGGAAAGGTTGTATACCTGGATGAGACTTCAGAAAGAGTCTTTGTGGTGCCTGACCGCGCTAGAAACACATACACATGGAGAGGTGAATTGGTATTCCCTCCATCTAGAACGAACATGAATACAAGTCAACAAGGGGCAGGAACATCCTCAGCCCATGGAAATCAAAGAGAGGGAAATAAAGAGAGACCGGAAGTAAGCTTCACTCATCCCATAGGGAGAGATAGAACAACCACGAACACTAATAGAGCGGATAGACAAAGAGATCATGGAGTACTAGGTGGTAGAGATGATTTTCCTCTACCTAGACCACGTGAACACGCAAGAATATTGAGACCCACTCAATTAGTGAAATCAATGAAGAATTACTTTGATGGGACAGGAGATCCCTATGACCATGTCGCAGAATTCAAGCAAGTACTAAGAGCCGAACAAGTTGAAGACATGTTCACGCAATACAACGCATTTGGACTAACGTTGAAAAATACCGCTTTAACTTGGTTCCAACCTCTGCAACAAAGGCAATTTAGAGACATCCATCACTTTTTAGAGTCATTCATCACCGAATTCTCTAAAAGTGGGATTAGACATGACACGTCTTCGTTGATTCATAGCTTTAAACAGACCCCTCAAGAAACAGTTAGACTGGCAGGACGTAGGTTTAGACAATATGTTGAACGATGTCCAATGCAAGAGCTACCCTCACAAGCTAAGCAAGTGTCATTGTTTCCAGATGGCTTGTTGAGCTCTAAACTACGCTCCTACGTGTACCTAAAAGAACCTAGAACGCTAGAGCAATGTGTAAGAATTTGTATAGACATTGAGGACAACTTAGGAGACGAGTTGGAACTCTCAAAGGTATATAAGGACTCTGACTGTTCATCTCTAGCATCCACAAAATTGTCTAGCTCAATAGAAGACCTAGCAGAAAAAGTGGCCCAGAAACTAGGAGTTTCTAGCAAACCTAGGGTACTAATGAACAAGCGCTGTTACACCTGTGGTGGTGACCATATGGCAAATGTGTGCCCCAATGCACCACAACCACAAGCCAACCCTAGTGGCCAATATTGTACAATTGAGAGAAGATACACGAATCATACGGCTCAGGACTGCCCATACAACAAACAAACCGTGAGACAGAACTACCCGCAACATACCCGCAGCCAGGTAGGTATCAAGGCCAATACAATGCTCAGCCTTATTACTATAGGCCTCCTTAGAACTACCCATACCAGGCTCAATAGAGACCTCAACCTGTCTTAGCTCAGCAGCCACCCCCACTAGCGAATGTCATCTCAGTCAAATACGCTGCTGCAGAAGACAACCTAAGTAGGGCCTTAGTGCCTTCTTCACCTTTGATCACAGAAAGTGACCCACACTCGAACAGTTTTGACTCTGCGCATGTAGATAGTCCACCCGCATATTACACAGAGTCACCAAAACACGTAGAGACATATCATTACGATAGTCCACCAGTGGAACCTAGTTGGGAGCCAGACTATGCTAATGTGATGTACACAAACCCAAATCCACGGCCCCAATTGAGACAACAAAGACCACAGGGCCCTAGAGGACCATGCTTTAGGTGCCAAGGAGATAATTTCATAAAGGATTGTCCACATCCCCCGATAGCAGGACAATCACAGTACTATAACATACAAGGCTTTTGTGCTGATTGTGGCAAAGAGCACATAATCAAAGATTGTCCTAAGAACCCTGTTAACGCTTCGAATGTGACACCGATCAATGTGATAGGTATTGTAAATAACGCAGATGGATCCAACCCTACATACGTGCCTATCCAAGCTATAACAAGAGCCCAGGCGCTCTTACAGAACCAACAACTTAATCAAGAGAAAGCGGCCGGAAGTAGTGAAGTTGCAGAATCTAGCTGTAAAAAGACAAAATCTTGGAAAGATTCTAGAGAAAGAATAAAGAGAAAGTGGAGTAAAAAGATAACGGAGTTGGAAGGAAGTTTAAAGGAATCTAGAGCCAAAATCCAAGAATTGACTTCACAGGAATTGAATCAAGAGAATCCAGCTCAGAAATCAGGATCAGTTTTAGCGGAACCCATACCAGAAAATCTAGACATGATGTTTCGTGCGTATCAGGCCAGATTAAAAGAGGGACCTCAGGTAGCTGAAATGAGTAAAAACTACCCTCGAGCTGATCTAGAAATTGAGAGAACTAAACTTTGCATGAAGATGGTAGAATTAGCACAAGCTTTGTTCGAAGCCTCTAGATATCTCAATTGGAATAACATGGCAAAACCGGAATTACACTTTCAAGGACTAATGGAGAGGTTAGAATATTTGATTGAAAGCAAAGAGAAAAAGGATCAGCCTAGGAACCCTATTGTCCCAGAGACACAGGAAAGGAATGCACCATCCCTGTCTCAAGTACCCAACTCAGAAAGTCAAGACAACCTGTCTTCCATACATAGGTACTCACATGAATTTTTGAGAGAGATCCAAGAAGAGAAATGGAGAAAGGAACAAGAAACCCATCCTCCTATTCAAGAAATAGACGACTTACAAGAACAATTTCCCCAAGACATTCCCTCTATTTACGATGAGGTAGAGGAGGAACAACTGAGTGAACACACAAGATTTGAATCTAATTCTTTACAAGAATTACCTCAGTTCACATGACCTTGGGAAGCAAAGTCTATTAGTATGAGAGCACCCACGATAATAGTGAGGAATGAAGAATCAGTAATCCCTAGAAACACGGAAGTGATCAAGAATACTAAAGTACAATGTAACCTTACTCTGGAGGAGTTATTGAAGGTAAAACCAGAATTGTGGAAACATGTAGCAAATCAATTCCCTGAGCTTGCTACTACTCCCTCACAAATAGCATCACAAAACAAGGTACCAGAAATACCCGTAGAAAAGATCGGAGATGTAAGCGAAGGAGAGGAAGGTAACACTTATCTTCCGATAACCCATCAGGGCTACACCACGAAAGCCATCTTAGATTCAGGAGCCGGAGTAGCCATAGCTACCACCGCTTTATGGAAACGTTGGGGTAAGCCAGCACTGAGACCCACCAGGATGAAGCTACAAATGGCCGACGGACACATAGAAAAACCATTAGGCTTACTAGAAGGCATATCACTCACCACTTGTGGTGTAGAATTTGAGCATACCTTTGCCATTTGTGACTTTGCAAAAAATCATGCTTATGAGATGATATTGGGACGACCATTCATGCGTCAGTTGCAAATTGTACAAGATTGGGGAACTAATTCTTTGTACATGCAACATTTAGGAGTGACTACCAAAGTCAATCTTAAAGACTATTCACATCGAGATGTACCCCCAATACAATGGAATACCATCCATAAGACACAAGTAGAAACAGAATCCGTGCACTCATTAGAATCAGATCCTTCTTGGTTGCATGAGGATACTCATTTATGGATGTGTAAAGTAGCCAAAAAAGAGGAAGAAAGATTAGAAGCAAGGACCTTAGGTGCAGAACAACATCCACGAACACTTCAAGATCCAGCCTACGCACCTGTAGTATTCCCAGACGAAGAGTTTGAACCCCATGGTTGGGCAGAAATCCTAGCAACCATGGATGTAGCCATCAATGAAGAACAATGGACACCCCACTGTGACGAGGATGGCTATGACATATCAGTTTTCACGATAGAGCCAATCATGGGCGATGCAATTTTAGAAGAGTGTGAACCTAACACTGATGCATTTGAGGATGCAAGCGATTTTGATTTAGAATCAATTATCATGGACCCACCCTTTGCATCAGAGGAAGAATATTTTTTCGAAGTAGAGACTCACACTCAGAGACACGAGGAAATTATGAATGAGGTGAGGTTAGCTACTCAAGTGACTACTAAGAGTGAAGGTAAGAAAAGAAAGAAGAAAGACACCATGTCAAAAAAAGAAGAATCTTTATTTGAAGTACCCGAGAACTTCAAGAAATATGAAATCGAAGATAGAAGAATCATGGTACGAATGCCTAATAGAAAGGCGAATGATGAACAAGTATATGATAACCGAGAGAAAACCAAGAAAATAATCGTAGCCATAGAAGGAGAAGAAGAAAAATGTACATACATAGGGCATGATTTGACAACTGAAGAAGAAGAAGAGCTAGTTGCCCTATTGCGCGAATATAGAGATGTTTTTGCTTGGAGTTACAAAGATTTGAAAGGAGTAGATCCAGATATATGCTCTCATAGCATCCCTATGACTCCAGATGCAAAACCGACGAAACAGAAACCGTACACGTACAATGATAACTACGCTGCGAAGATTAAAGAGGAGATAGATCGCTTGATAGAAGCAGGATTCATTTACGAAATTGAGCATACCGAATGGGTATCCCCCATTGTGGTTGTGCCCAAAAAGAATGGGAAATTGCGTGTGTGTATTAACCTTAAAAAAGTTAATGCCGCAACGATTAGAGACAGTTATCCTCTTCCTATCACGGAACATCTATTGGAAAGAGTTGCGGGCAAGGAAGTTTACAGCTTTCTTGATGGATTCTCAGGTTATAATCAAGTAGCCATTGCTCCAGAAGACCAACACAAGACGGCTTTTGCCACTGAATGGGGCATATTTGCATTTCGTGTGATGCCATTTGGCTTAACAAATGCACCCACCACTTTCCAGCGACTCATGTGTCATGTTTTTAAGGAATTCTTACGCAAGAGTTTGGAAGTTTATGTCGATGACTTATGTGCTCATTCAAATGTAAGAAAGACACATATCCCAGAGTTAAGGCAAATATTTGACAAATGTCGAGAATATCAGGTTTGTTTGAACCCAGAAAAATGCGTTTTCATGGTCAGACAAGGCAAAATTCTAGGACACATTGTGTCAAAAAATGGAATCTCTACGGATGAAGAAAAGGTGAAAGTAATTGCAGAATTACCTAGACCAACTAATGTGAAAGAGGTACAAGCATTTATGGGCCATTGCGGATATTATAGGAGATTCATACACATGTATGCAATCATAGCCAAGCCTTTGTACTCTCTTTTAACCAATTTTGAATGGACAGGTGAATGTGAAACATCATTCAATGAACTCAAACAACGTTTGTGCTCAACACCTATATTGACTACCCCAGATTGGAGTAAGCCATTCCATGTACATGTGGATGCATCCAATTACGCCATAGGATGTGTGTTAGCACAACCCACGAATGAAGGTAACATAGATCTCCCCATAGCTTACATGAGCAGACAATTGAACGCAACAGAAAGAAACTACACCACGACGGAACGAGAAGGATTAGGGATGATCTACGCAGTAAAGAAGTTTAGGCATTATTTGTTGGCAAACAAATTCAAGTTCTTTACAGATCATCAAGCACTATTGTACTTAGTCAACAAACCATGTAACACAGGACGATTGATACGTTGGTTTCTATTACTCATGGAGTATGATTTTGAAGTAGTAGTCAGGAAAGGAAAGACACATCTTAGAGCTGACCACCTTTCAAGATTAACCTCAGGAGAAGCTCCTCAAGGAGTAGCGGATGATCTACCAGATGCATACTTGTTTAATCTTGAGATAGCACCAGAATGGGCTAAACCTATAGTCCCTATTCTCACGTATGGACCCAAGAATCCTAGGATAAAGATCAAAGAAGGAGAGATTACCAAGTCTCAGAGATACCAAATAATGGCAGGAAGCATATATAAACAGGATAATCAAAAGATTCTTGCTTGTTGTGTAGATGAATCAGAACATGTGAATTGGTTGCAATTAGCACATGTAGGTGCACTAAAGCAACATCATTCAAAACATCGAACATTACAGACTCTGCATAGACTAGGAGTATATTGGCCTACGATGGAAGCAGATGTCTACAAGTTGTGTAAAGAATGCCATGCTTGTTGTGAAAGACCACCAGTAGAGCATGCTACATTATATCACGTGTCTCTCACACCAGACTGGAGTGAACAGTTAGTGGCATATTTGAGGACGAACACATTCCCTCAAGGAATGACCTTAGCGCAACAACGCAGTCTAGAGCAGGAAGCTCAAGAATATTCACTTATTGGCGATAATCTATACAAAAGAGGACGAGATGGATATCTAAGACAATGTGTTCATGAGAGCGATTATCTGAGCATACTAGAGACTGCACACCAAGGTGTTGCAGGAGGTCATTTTGGACCCGATAGGATAATCAAAGCCATCCTCTTTGCAGGATTATGGTGGCCCACTCTTCACATGGATGCTCATACCTATGTAAAGAGATGTGATGTGTGCCAAAGAACTCAGTTTCCTACTCGCAGAGATGAAATGCCATTGAAACCCATGATGGGCGGACGTGCATTTTCTAAGTGGGGTATAGACTTTGTAGGACCCATTAACCCCCCTGCAAAAGGTACACATGCGGAATACATTATTGTTGCCACAGATTATCTTACGAAATGGGTAGAGGCAAAAGCCACGAAAAAGAATGATGCACACACAACTGCAAAATTCTTATTTGAAAATGTCTTTACAAGATATGGATTGCCTATAGAGTTAGTGAGCGATCGCGGAACTCACTTTCTAAACCAAGTCATTGAATATTTGTTACAGGATTTTATGGTGATTCACAAGAAATCCGCACCATATCATCCTCAGGCCAATGGTCAGGCTGAAAGCACTAGTAAGATCCTTTGTAACGTACTGACGAAACTCGTGAACAACAAACGTTCAGATTGGGACAAACAGTTACACCACGCTGTTTGGGCATATCGAGTGGCCTACAAGACCATACTCAATGCAACTCCCTTTCAGATGGTTTTTGGTCAGAATGCAGTGATTCCTTTGGACTTCTTGATACCGGCCCTTCAGGTTGCACAAGAACATCAGTGGACCGGCCATGAATTATCAGCGAGAATAATGGACTTGGAACGATTAGGAGAAACCAGGCTCAAGGCAGCAGCAGGAATATATGCAGCGAAGAAGCGACAGAAAGCATATTTTGATGCACATGTGAAAGATAAAGGCCTAAAAGAAGGAGATTTAGTTCTAGTATATACGCTAAAGCAACACGCACGTAAATTAGAAAAGCGAGGTTATGGACCTATGATCATTAACAGACTCTCAACAAGTGGAGCAGTACAGTTAGCCACTTTAGAAGGAGATATAATGCGGAATTATATTAGTGGCTGTAGAGTCAGGCTATATCAGGAACCTCCTACTGAGGATATACTTAGACGACTCACGTTGGCAAAGAAGCGTAAGGAGGAAGAAAATAGAATACGAGTGGAAGCTCAGGCAGAAGCAATAGAACACATTAAACGCATGAAGTTAAGAAGACAAGGACTAGGGAGATAACATTATAACCATCTGGAAACTACACCCAGATATCCCATGGCCATGTGTCAAGTAAAGTCAACCACTCGTCCTAGTATAGTGGACAGGAGACCATTCCTTACAGTCAGGCTAGAGCACGACAACCCTTGCCAAGAGCTCAGGGCTTTAATTGATTCAGGTGCTGCGACTAGTGCGATTAGATGGTCCCACTATAAGGATTCAGGAATAGAAATGCGGCCAATTGAGGCATATCTCATAGGGCTAGGAGGCATGGAAACCCCTTGCATGGGTGAGGTGGACCTTCCTATCCTCATTAAGGATGTGACCATGACAGCGAAGCTACTAGTGTGCCATGATGACGACCTGATAGAACCCCTAATCCTTGGCCAAGATTGGCTATACGATCACTCAGTGGACCTAAATCTTAGACAAGGCTCCTTACAGATTGGAACCTTAGAACAGAAGCGAGTGATACCGCTTGACTTCCCTAACGGCATTCCGATTGAGGTTTGTAACCCTAGACCCTATGAAACGCATGCGACGGAAGACCGGAAGATCTTGGGTCAGACCAGTCACGTTACGTCTACACCAACCCACTCGGGCTTGGCTATGGACAATTGTCACTCAGAAGGACGACAGGAGATCTTCCCTGGGGCTTCCTGCAAACTAGAAGGGGCAGCTACCCAACCGCTAGGGCAGATGAACACAATCAGCGGTCAGGTGGGTTGCATCAGCGGCCAAATGAGCACAACACCCTGTGGTGCTCATCCTTCCAAACTTGCTGCGGACTGGCCTAGATTAAAGATAAATAACGAATCACTTCCTAATGGGCAGGTCACGCAAGTGTTGGATCTCCCTTCTTTTCCAAAGCAGAGCGTCCAATGGACCTCTCAAACCCAACCACGAACGAGTCAACCACAACAGAGGAACCCAGACCGACAACACCACCAGGCAAGGCAAAGAAAGCAGAAGTATCAACATCACAGAACAAGTGGCACGAAACAAATATGGGTGCCAAAAGGACAGCAACCACAGGCTATTGGCAACACTGCAGACGAGAACAGGAAAAAGTTGCAACAGAAGTAGAGTCAGCATCCAAAGTCCCCTCGATCTTCTTACCCAAGTACAAATACTCGGCAGATTTGGATCGCCAAGAAATATCTTATCCATAGACCCACACCCATGCAGATTTGGATACCCAAACAATGTATTATAGCCCAACCCTCAAGCCATGTAATATATACCCCTCCGAAATCTTTCCATCCTTCAGTACCACCAAACGCGATACCACCTTTTGTCCCTCAACAGAAACATACCACCCACTCCAAGACTCTTAGGAAATGGATATCGAAACGTATCCAGACGTCTTCTTGTACCCCCTTATCTAACAATTCTCCCACCCCGTTTAAACTCCACCCTTGTAATAATTCACCCTCAACCAAACCTTGTATAAATTCATACACCAAAACCCCACATCATGCATAATAACGGCTCATCAAGAAATGTATGCATAATCTGACCATGTAGGTGTCTAGAGACCTGCATTAGTTTTGCAAATAATTAGTGCATCAATCACTTCACGACACTTGGCTACACAGGTTACATATTGGTTATGGAAAGGGATTGCGGTCTCACCTTAATGGGATCATAATTAATTTCCATACTAATGTGTTAATCTTTTGTAGCAGATCTTTTCCATTAGCTCAACAATCATCATGCAAACCGAAGCAGGACCATCGAAAGCAGGCCCCAGCGTGGCTGCGGTGCCCCTCAATGTTTTACGAGCAGAATCCCACCCGACCGCTCCACCGCCAGAGTTCCAAGGATTTTCGAGACCCATGCCAATCGATAACCCACCTATGGGATACACAGAGAAGATACACCGTAACTCTCACTGGTTCCAAGGCCTAGCAGGACCATTAGCTGACGCTGACTTCATTTTTGAAGCAAATATGACATTTGATGACCGTTCATGGGGCAAGTATCAATTCTTCTCAAGAGAATTCGAAGGCCTACAGAACACCCAGGACTTAACTCATGTTTGGGCCAGAGCCGGCTTCACGGAGTATTTCAGTGATCCTTTGCCCAAACCTGACTTTTATAGGTGTTATTACTTAATCACCACTTTGCTGGCCTCCGAGAATAAGGACATCCCAGGAACCTTTATCTTGCCTTCTTTAGTGGATGATCCACCTTACAAAAGATTTTATCTTTCGAAGGATTTAATCAGAGCGGCCATCAAGATTCATGGAACACACACTCCAACGGAGAAAGAACGGCTAGTCCCAGAGCAGATGAAGCGTGGTGACGTAACTAAGTGGGAGGATATTTCTGCTATAACACCTGAGCTCTCTAAGCCATTACGGATATGCATGCAACATTTTGCTTTCCCAGCTCAGGATCGTTTTACCATGCCCCACAAGAGAATCTGGTTTGGATTATACTTAGCATGTACTGGACCGCAAACAGTTGATCTAGCCAGCTGGATCATTGATCAGCTCTATTTGGCACAACATAGATGGGAGCGAAAGAAGGTAATCAATGGGTGCTGCGCCCTCACCAGGATCATATATATGTGCTTGGCATATGATTTACCCGTAGAGCGTGCCATGACCAGTGAGGAACTGAAAGCATTTAAAGGCACCACTAGGAAGGCTAGAAAGTCTAGCAAAGGCAGAGCCGGAAAGCGGATGAGAGGTACTATCCCGTGCCTACAAGTCCCAGAATCACCCTCTCCACAACCATCTCCAGCGCAGTCACCAACAGCAGCCACTCCCACAGTACAACCTATTCGCATAAGGTTATCTAGACCAGTGGTAACGGAGGGCACCACCAGTACTGTCGCACCCCAAGCAGCCACAACCACAGAACCTATCACCACAGTAGCTGAACTTCCCACCACTATCGGTGCGGAAGCTTTCTCTTTTCCAATACCGCATTTAGAACCAGGACAAGCAGAGCGACTGGACCAAACGTTTGATTTTGAGATGCCCAATGCATTCTCCAATGAGTTCCAGTTTTCAGAAGGACAAATGTTTTCTCAAGAATTTGAAAGGCCTAGCTACCCTACCACACCCAGGGATCAGCCACAAGGACAGGTCGTGTCCAGCTCTGATGACGAAAGGACAGCAACCGATGACAACGAAGGAGACGACGAAGCTAGCCAGGGAACACATGAATCCCAAGAGTAGGAACAGACAGATGGCCAAGGCCAACAAACCGACACACATGGCGATACAAGTACCCATGAAGATGAAACTTACGAGGCAGCAGCTTACACTCTAGCTATCAAGAAGCTGTATAGAACTATGGAAAAAGTTTGGGCACGCAAGAAGCTGACAGAGGAAGAGAGCCAAAAAATAATAGAACAAGAACTTGTCACAGGCGGATTCGAAGACGCCTATATCAAAGGATTCAAAGAATTAGTCCAATCAGTAGGCTCCAACGAGGCACTCAGGTACTTGCAACGAAAGCCACTGCCACAGTTTGACCCCCGCAGAGTACGACTACTTTCAAAGCCCGGCGAATACATTCGTGTACCAACCGGAGCACAATCTTCAGAACAAGCCAAGGAGGCACGCCTCGTCCCCGAACGTTCATTGGCCGTAGAAACCATCATTGTAGATTCCCCACCCTGCGCTACAACTGTACCTACCTCAGTAGTCACTGAAGTACCGACCACCCCAACCGCTCCTCTCTCACCACCCGTCCATCCAGCCTCCCCTCTTCACCCTCCTTCCCCCAGACCCACATCTTCATTCGCCGGTGGTGTTGCAGAAACCGTCTTTACGACCACTCACCCCACAATTCCCGCGCCCATTAGCCCTAATCTACCCCTTCCCACACCCACCTTTCTATCCAACCCATTCCTTCATCAATCTTTTCCATCTTTCCCCACAACTCAAGGACCCCTTTTCCCATTCCCCCCGCCATTAACCTTCTCCCCCGTCTCACCTCCCCGACCCACTGTAACCCCTCTTTCCCCTTTCCACCAAGCTGCTCCAGCCAGCCCCCCTGTAAATTACCCCTCAACATTTGTAAATCCCGTATTTACACCAGCACGCGCACCCACGATCACACCCATATTCACGGTCACCGCACTAGATACGTCCACTGACATGGACATCTCACCACCCACTGCACCCTCACTACCTTCACTCACGGCACAAACATTTTTAGGCACATCCCAATTTTCAACAATCACTACATCATCAACCTTCCCATCCCCATTCCCCGTTCCCGTTGCATCTACACCAACTGCATCTTCATTTAGCACCCCGTTAATACTATCACCCACTGTAGATAATGCATTCTGACACATGTTCATGTGTATGACGCAAGTCAGAGATGAGTTCACATCTCTTGGTGATAATTATCAGCAGCTGCAGAGGACAACCAATGACTTACAGTCGAAGCTTAATTTATTGTCCATTGAGAATGCCTCTCTGAACACCCGCTACCAAGAATTACGCGAGGCTTATCACAAATTGGAACTAGAAAGTGAAGAAAAGACCAAGGAAGCCACTGCTGACCTGGATAATTTATTAAGAGCCCAGACAGTCCGCAATGCAACGCTAACACGAAACATGGGCTTACTACGAAGACACCTAGCAGCCGCCAAGGAAGAAAACCAGCGCTTACAGGATCAGAACCGAAAAAACTTAGAAGCAGCGCTCGACCACCCAGAACAACCACTCAGTCCTAGCAGGTTCAAAGCCATTCCTTCAGACTCGATGAGGATGCTGCTAGACGATCATGTGAGATTGCTAGATGAATATGACCGCATGAACGAGGAGTTACAGAAACTCAAAGATGATCACAAATTACTCCAGTTACGAGAACCGGCACACCACGACATACCAGCACCTGTGGACCCCTCTCTTGACCTCCTAGAGGAACTCAACTCATTACGGGCCCAGGTATCGACCCTTGAATCAAGGATTGCAGTATACGAAGCGCCACCAAGGCCAGATTCCCCACCTGAGCTTCCAGCTGAGGAAGAAACGGTCACCATCCCGGTGGAGGAAACATTTGAAGAAGCGTACGAGCCACAACCCATCCCAGGCGGACGCGTCACGGCCGAAGGCCAGATGACGTACGAACTTCCGACCCCCGCGTGGATGAAGACTATTGAGGAACTTGGAACAACGCACTCAGCTAGAGTAGAGGCACAATTACATGCCATGGCGATGATAGAAGAAAGAATATTACAGTCTCCATTCTTTGCTCATTTGGCCCCGCGACGATACATATCTGGGCATGAGCTACAGTATAAACCGTATTTCATGTTAATGGCCGAATACCAGTTAGCCATTGAGAAAGAGACAGGTAAGAAACCATCGCATGAAACTCAATTTGAGGCGGCTGATTTGCCACTAGATGCACAGAAAGGAAGGATCTATCAACCAGAGTGGCGAAAAAATTTACTACAGCAGTATCCAGAGATGATGAGTACATGGGTAAAGGCACCTTTGCATTTGAAGTACAATCCGTGTTGGGGACCAGTGCCACGACGCCGCTCCTGGACTGCCTTTGCTATTAAGGTACAAAACAATAAGCAGTGCCAAGACTGGTTGAATTACCCCTATTTTAAGCCACCCATTGAGTTACCAACTGTTGGCTACATGATGGCTACAATTCGCCACTGGCTCCCTAGATTAAAGCATATGGACGAGCGCATATGACTGTCAAAATCTTTGACATGATGCAAATGATTTGTAAAGTCTTCCGACGCGTCAAGGCACCCCATGTCAACACCCCGGGCTTTGAGCATGGCAATTTCGATCTGGTATATGATATGAGTACAATGCCATCGCTACGGGTGTGTTATGCCTGGCACTGCAGAATAAAGTACCTACCGGCGTGCTACAAGCAGACATTCGAAGAGATGTACACAACCGGCTTCTGGGAATACCGTTCAGAGGTATTCATAAGCAGGCCTACACATTTATTACAATTATTTGCCTGTGAACGAATGGTCTATTCCACACACTATCAGCTCCCGCCACCGGAAGAACCGCAACCAATCGATTGGGAGAAACTCGAGGCAGACCTGGCCCGAGGCATTCGTATCTCCGAGCACACCCTCGCTCAAGACCTCCTACAGAACTATATCCGGCAGACCTCACAGCAAGGTTCTGTCAGGGACGATAGAAGCGAGAGGGAGGGGGGTGTTGGAAGCAGCCAGAGGCACAGATGACACGGAAGCATGTAACGACAGAGCAGGGAGCCAGTCGAATCGTTTTTCAAATAATTATGTTTTCAAATACTTTCCAAAAACCTCCAACAATGATTTTTATCACTATTGTAACATATGTAACATAGAAAACCCCATTTTGTAATCCATAGCTCCATTTTGTGCAAGCCGAGGAGTCCTCGAGCTTGAGGAGCTTAGGTAGAATGCGCGTACCAATTTTCGTTATTTTTAGACATCGTTTACCCTTCCAAATAGCATCTAGGACCTAATTTTTAACTATGCCGGTCACTAGATGTGAAACCGGTCAAAACTAGTCTAGAAACTATAAAAAGAGCTAGAGAGCTCATTTTTGAAGTTAGTTAGTGTTGGCTAGTGTGAGCTTAGAGCTATTTTGAGCTTGTAATAGTGTCCTTGAGTAATAGAGTTGATTTTCTCACCTTCCATTGTGTCTTGCTTGTCTCTTCGTAGTGTGTGTGTATGTGTGTGTGCATTTCTATGCTTCTCACCTTCACTCTCACTTCATCTCACATTCACGATCTTCATATCACTCCTATCTCTTCCACTGATTGACAATTAAGGAGGTGAAGCTTCTTAACGTGGTACTTACCATTGTGCTAGAGCAACAATGGTAGTTGGAGAATCAAATCAATCACCAATAGATTGAAGAGTGATTGAGGGAAGTTAGGCTCCCAAAATCAACTATAAATACATGGCAGTTTTAGTCGTGGTAAAGAGAAGACCTCCAAGGGCTGAGCTTTATGCCATATCAAGGTGTGTTTTTAAGGCACAAATATGTATCAGTAAGTCCATTGTATTGTACAATCAATATACTTTCATTTTCATGATCATTTGAGTTCATATCTTCATGTTCTTATGAAGTGTACTATTCACTGCCATATCTCTCAGTTTTCTTAGTCAGATTGCAGAGATGATTTCTCTGAGCTTGGTGAATCATTTTCAGTGATTTGACTTGGTAACGTTATCTCTCTAAGTCTACTATATGCTCACTAATTTTCATTACAATTGGATATTTCAATCTTCAGCTATGATCATTTGAAGTCAACTGTGTCACTTGGTTTTCTTCTTCTCTGGCAGCACTCTCTCAAGATAGTCATTTTGTCAGAGCTGTTTCTCAGTGTGTACTTCACCATTTTCTTTGATGTAAAGCTTGTTAGATTCAATTATACTGTCTTGTATTTGCTTACAAAATTTCATAATCACTAGATTCTTAAAGCTTGAGATATTCACATTTTACTGCTCACGGGTCTGAGTACTGTTGTAGCTCGGGAAAATCGGGGTCATCCTATGACTTGCTAAGTTTGTTTCTCTTTGTGTAGTTCATCTTTTTTGATCAGATCACTCATGATTGTTAGATTAATAAGTGTATAAGATTTCCCCAAAAGGAATTAAGTTAATTGCTGCTGTGGTCAGAGAATTGTTCAAAACTTTGGACAGGTGTATGAACATAAATAACAAGTTTTTGGCTCTTGAATCTACTCCAACTTATCTGTTTTGATTAAAATTTTTGAGAGTGATCTTCCAAGGTACATAGCATGTCTAATACATCCTTTGGAAAGCTAAAAGGGCCCACCACATACCTTGGAGTCCATTTGGCTGGTTTAGTGAAAAGTTTTTGCAGCACCACTTTATCTTCATCAACTACATATCCATCTCTTCACAGTGGTATCAAAGCAAGGTTGACAACATCGTACATGGATTTCCTTCATCAATTGACAAATTGGATAGAGGTAAGTACTCAGCCTGGTCATTAAGAATGGAACTTATCTTAAAAGAAGGAATTTATATGGTTATATAGCTCGAGATGAAGTTATGCCAAGTTTCAGGAACAAAAGTCAACCAACACAAGAAGAGCAAGAAAGATTAAGCACATGGTGCTCCAAGGATGCACTTGCAAGGTCTTATCTCCTCAACTCTATATCAGATTTTTTGTTTCCTCACATTAGAAGTTGTAAAACATCTCAGGAAGTGTGGAATGCACTTGACGCCTTCTTCTCTTCAAGTACAAAGGCTATGAAGCATCAACTATGGCTAGACTTCACAACTCTCAAGAAAGCTCCCAAACAAAATATGACTGATTTTTTCACAAAGCTCAAGGACATAGCAGAACAGTTGGGAAGCATTGGAGAGGTAATAGATGAAGAGCAAATTTTGAGGCAGGTCATCAATGGCTTGAAGGCAGATGATAAGTGGGAAGCATTCACCACAACTATGGATTTATACATGGATATGCATGTACTAGATTTCAACACACTCATAGGACAACTACTTACTCAAGAGACCAAGCTTATCAAGAAGGTAATCAATCTTCAACTTTGTATACTGATAAAAGCAAGTCCAAAGAAAACAAAGGAAGAGGAAAGAAAGTGGATGATGAAGCAGGTACACATCAAGCTAACTATGCAGGTAGAGGAAGACATGGTAGAGGTAGAGGTAGAGGAGGAAGAGAAGGCAGGGGGAGATCCCAAGACTCTAATTCATGCTCTAATTGTGGATTAACTAATCATACATTTGAAAATTGCTTTAGGAATTCCAGGAATCAAAGAGGCAGGTTCAACAGTTACCATGGCAACTACAACAATTACAACCATTCAAACTATCAAGAAAGTAATAGGGGAAGAAGAGACTTCAATGACTACATAGAAGACTCAAATCAAGAGGACACATTGCTAATCATGAATATGGCCATGCCACAAGGTAAATCTGATGAGCATGTTTTCTACATAGATTCAGGTTGTTCAAATCATGTGGTAGGAAATGTGGCCCTCCTATCAGATTTAGAAGATCCAAGGAACAAGCATGAGGTACAAATAGGGGATGATACAAGAAACCTTGTGGAGAAAATAGGAAATGTCAAAGCACCTGATGGAAACATCAACTTACTTAGTAAGGTACTCTATATCCCTACCATTACAAAGAATTTGATAAGTGTTGGGTAGATAGTAGATAAAGGGTTGCAAGTCACGTTCACAAAAGCAGGAGCATTTGTTGAAGATCCATGTCAAGGTTTTAGAAGAATTGCAAAAGGTGAAAAGACATGTAGACTGTTCACATTTGAATTACAAGACACTAGAAACATTGCTCTCTTTAATTATGGTAGTCAGACACTCACAGAATTGGAAGTATGGCACAAAAGGTTAGCACA
This sequence comes from Ceratopteris richardii, assembly GCA_020310875.1. Lineage (NCBI taxonomy): Eukaryota > Viridiplantae > Streptophyta > Polypodiopsida > Polypodiales > Pteridaceae > Ceratopteris > Ceratopteris richardii. Next base: position 148,878,559 of record CM035419.1, read on the forward strand.
TATTGGTGAAAGATCATTAAAGCAAATTTGTAGGGACCAAAGTGTACTTGGACTCCCTAACTTGTCAAAACAACACATGATTTATAAGTGTAGTGCATGTCAATTTAGAAAGTCTCACAGGTTACCATTCATGAAGAAAGGATATATGCATGGAGATCTCTTGGATTTGGTTCATACAGATGTATGGGGACCTAGCAAGGATGCTTCAATATCTGGATCAAGGTATTATGTCTCCTTAATTGATGATTGCAGTAGGTGGACTATATCATACTTTATGAAACACAAAGATGAAGTCTTTTCATGCTTCAAAAGATATTTGGCTCTTGTGGAGAATCAAACAGGTAAAATACTAAAAATGCTAAGGTCAGATGGAGGGGGAGAATACTTCTCCCATGAATTTGACTCCTTTCTTCAAGAAAGAGGAATCAAAAGAGAGATCACTACAAGGTACACTCCTAAGCAAAATGGAGTTGCAGAAAGAAGGAATTGGACAATTGTTGAAGCTGCAAGGTCTATGCTAAATGAAAAGTACTTACCTAATTACTTATGGGCTGAGGCTGTATCCACACCCATTTTTTTGATTAACAGGTTACCTTCAAAATCACTTGATGGCATGACACCATATGAGGCTTGGAATGGAATAAGGACAAGCTTGGATCATTGTAAGATTTTTGCATGTGTTGCTTTTGCTCATGTTCCTTCACAGAGAGGCAAGATGGATCCCAAAGCAGAAAGGTGTGTCTTCATTGGATATGACAACAATCAAAAGGGCTACAAATTATACAACCCAACAACCAAAGGATTCTTGGTGAGTTGAGATGTAGTATTTGATGAGAATAGTTCTTGGTATGAAGATTCATGTAGAAAGGTCAACCTACCTTATGATCTTGAAGAAGATTTTCCAAAACTTGTTAAGGATAGTTCTTCTAAAGTTGAAGATCAGGATAGCTCAGAAGATGATGAAGCAACTCAGTATGAAAAAATCAAAATGTGGAAGTCTAAAGGTAAAGAAAAAATACAGGAACTTGGACAAGAGGCAGAATCATCACATCATGGCCTAAGAAGGTCCATGAGGAAGAAAAGAAAGCCAAAAAGGTATGGGTTTGATACTTCTCTAGTCACTAAACATTCAATCTATCTAGCACAGGACATAAATCAAGAGGAACCTTCAACATTTGAGGAAGCAAAGAAGAAATCAGAATGGAGGCATGCAACAGAAGAAGAAATTGAAGCTCTTGAGGAGAATAACACTTGGGAGCTGATTCCCAAGTCTCCATCAATGAAAGTGATAGGCTCAAGGTGGATCTACAAATTGAAGAAGAACTCAAATGGCTCAGGTATAAGGCAAGGCTTGTGGCAAAAGGCTTTGCACAAACTCAGGGAATTGATTACGAGGAGACCTTCTCTCATGTGGCAAAGATGCCTACTATTAGGGTTTTGCTTAGTAATGCCTCTTCCAAGAATTGGAAGACACTTCAATTGGATGTAGAAAATGCTTTTCTTAATGGATGGATAACAGAAGAGGTATATATGGCACAAACACTTGGTTTTGAGAATCACATATATGCTGATTATGTGTGTAAACTTAATAAAGCTTTATATGGACTCAAACAAGCCCCAAGGGCTTGGAATCATAGGTTTGTGTCATTCTTCCAGGATAAAGGATTTCAACCTAGCAAGGCAGATCCATCATTATTCATAAAAATGAGTAATTTTAAAGTCATCTATTTGTGTGTGTATGTAGATGATATTATACTTACAGGAAATGATACAGATAGCATGAAGAGAATCAAACAATAGATGAGAGAAGAGTTCAAGATAAGTGATTTGGGTTCAGTTACATACTTCCTAGGATTGGAAGTTGTCTACAAAGATCATGGTTTGTTTCTTACTCAAAGAAAGTACATTAAAGACATGTTGGAAAAATTCAAGATGCAAGATTGTAGGATTGCAGGTCCTCCAATGGAGGTTAATCATAAATTGAGCTCACATGAAGGTGAACTCATAGAAGATGTGACAGGTTATCAAAGCCTTGTGGGTAGTTTGAACTATGCCACATTGACAAGGGTTGATATATGTTATAGTGTGAGTGTGCTAAGTCAATTTATGCACACAACCAGGAAACCTCACATGGAGGCTACCAAGAGGATACTCAAATATCTCAAAGGGATCACGAATGAGGGGTTATATTACCCTTATGTATCTGATTTAAGTTTGAAATTGTTCTCTGATGCAGATTAGGCTGGCTCCAAGGAAGAGAGAAGAAGCACCTCAGGTTATCTTACCTTTGTAGGTTCAAAACTTGTTTCATGGTCATCCAAGAAGCAACCCATAGTTGCTCTCTCTTCTACTGAAGCTGAATACAGAGGTCTTGCCATAGCTACTCAAGAAGCTATGTGGATGAAGATACTATTCATAGATCTTGGATTGGAATTTGGCACTCCAACTATTTTTGGTGACAATATGAGTTCTATTCACTTAGCTGCTAATCCATTTTTTCATGCAAGGACTAAACATATTGAAGTTCATTATCACTATGTAAGAGACAAGATTGTGAGCAAGGAGATTCAAATATCATATGTGTCCACTCATCAACAATGTGCAGATATTCTAACCAAAGCATTGGATGGTATGAAGCTTTCCAAATTCAAGGCTATGATAGGTTTGCAGGTAATCTTGGAGGATTGAAGACCTCAAACATACTTGGCTTGAGGGGGAGCTATTGGAGCAAGTCTATGAAAAGCCTAAGTATTAGCTTGAGTCCCACAAAGTCATAGAAGAAGCTTTAAAATGAAGACAATGTAAAGTTCACTTGTGAACTACCTCTTGTAACTTTTTGAAGTTTTACTTGATGTAAAAGTGAAAGAATCTTAAGTGGTTGAGTCCACTTATCAAAAGAGGAAAGAGAAGCCACGAATTCATGATTGATGGTAGTTGGAGAATCAAATCAATCACCAATAGATTGAAGAGTGATTGAGGGAAGTTAGGCTCCTAAGATCAACTATAAATACATGGCAGTTTTAGTCGTGGTAAAGAGAAGACCTCCAAGAGCTGAGCTTTATGCCATATCAACGTGTGGTTTCAAGGCACACATATGTATCAGTAAGTCAATTTTATTTTACGATCAATATACTTTCATTTTCATGATCATTTGAGTTCATATCTTCATGTTCATGTGAAGTGTACTGTTCACTACCACATCTCTCAGTTTTCTCAGTCAGATTGCAGAGATGATTTTTCTAAGCTTGGTGAATCATTTTCAGTGTTTTGACTTGGTAAATTTATTTCTCTAAGTCTACTATATGCTCACCAATTTTCATTACAATTGGATGTTTAAATCTTCAACTGTGATCATTTGAAGTCAACTGTGTCACTTGGTTTTCTTCTTCTTTGGTAGCACTCTCTCAGAACAATCATTTTGTCAGAGCTGTTTCTCAGTGTGTTCTTCACCATTTTCTTTGATCTAATACTTGTTAGATTCAGAATGCTCTCTAGTATTTACTTACAAAATTTCATAATCATTGGATTCTTAAAGCTTGAGATTCTGAGTACTATTGCAGCCTAGGAAAATTGGGGTCATCCTATGACTTGCTAAGTTGTGTAGTTCATCTTTTTTGATCATATCACTAAGACCAAGGTCAACAACAGAATCATGTAGGAGGAAGAAGATAGTTTCGAGGCAGGGAAAGCCAAAGAGGTTGTAGAAATTTCCAAAGAAATGATTCAGGTAATGATAGTAAAGGATGCTCGAATTGTGGTAAACCTGGACACTTTGAATGTGATTGCAGGTTGAAGAATCAAAACAACAGAAGGCAACAAAACAACTATGCATCCACAAGTGCAGATGATTCAGAGAAGCTGTTCATGGTTCAACATCACATGATGAATACGATGTCTATTGGTATCTCAAAATTGAATGATAATGTCTGGTATGTTGATTCAGGTGCTTCAAATCACATGACCAGTCATGCAGAATGATTTAGTAGTTTGCAAAAATTGCTAGTTCCTCGATATGTTGAAATAGGTGATGATACATCGCATCCTATTGAGCATATAGGAAACATAGCATTGTCTATGGAGGACGAGAAGGTAAACATCTTGCCGATGTACTACATGTTCCAAACATAACAAATAATTTGGTTTCTGTTGGGCAAATGGTTGACCAGGGATTACAAGTTAGGTTCAATGCTGATGGGTTATATGTAGAAGAATACAAACATGGTGGACGATTGATCGCCAAAGGAAACAAAGTGGGTAGGATGTTCACCTTAAATGTGAAAGTTCCTGAAATGAATGTAGCCATGTTTGCAAAAGGTGTAGGAGTTATTGCTGATATAGAGATCTGACACAAACGAATTAGACATGCAAATCCGCAAAGGCTGAAACTGATGCAGTCAAAGGAGATCGTTCATGGACTACCAAATTTCAAGGTTTCAGAGATGCAAAAGGTATGTGTAGCATGTCGATTTGGTAAACAGTCAAGATCATCATTTCCACATGACACGTATGTTAGTGAGAATGTGCTAGAAATAGTACATACAGATGTTTGGGGTCTTGCAAAGACCCATCTATGGGCGGTTGCAGGTTTTATGTTACTTTCATTGATGACCATACATGAAAAGTGTCGGTATATTTCATGAAAGAGAAGAGTGAGGTATTCACTCACTTCCAGAATTTTAAAGCTATGGTGGAAAAGTAGATAGGGAAGTTGTTGAAGCTCAAGGTCAAGGACAAGCATAATAAGTGCATCAAGAAGTGGATACACAAGAAGAAAGAGCAAGTAGGGAGCTCCAAGAAGTACATGTCAAATTTTCATAATAATCCCTATAAAAATAGTGATTTTCATAACTAAAAACCATTGTAAATACCATTTTCTATTGTTGTAACTCCATTTTGTTCAAGCCAAGGAGTCCTTGAGCTTGAGGAGTATTAGAAGAATCATCCTACCAATTTTCATAATTTTTAGACTTCATTTGAGCCCTCAAATAAGCCATGGAACCTAATTTTTTAACTAGGCCGGACACTAGGTCTGGACAGGGCCAAACCTAGTCAGAAAACTATAATAAGAGTTAGAGAGCTCATTTTTGAGGTTAGCTTGTTAGAGAATAGAGCTTTTGTAAGAGAACTCATTTGCAATCGAAGCTTTTCATTGTTCCTCTCTTTGATCTTACCTTGTGCACGTGTGTGTGTATGTGTGTGCATGTTTGTGTGCTTTCACTCACGCACTTGTGCCTTCACTTGCTTGTGGTCTTCATACCAGTCCTCACGTCTCCGCAGATTGACAAGTAAAGGAGGTGGTGCTTACGCTTGAGCTACACCAAATTTTGGCGCCGTTGCCGGGGAGAGAGCTTCTAGGACGAGCGTTGTGATGGTAAGATCGTAGATTTGCGACGTTGGAAGGTAAAAAAGAATTATCATTTTTGTTCATTTTCTGTTTTTTCTTCTTCATCTTCATCATCATCACCATCTCTATCTTCTTCCATCTTCTTCTTTATAGATATTTCTTGTTTTTTAGTGCATTTTCACCAGTTTCATACCATCTTTCATTCATTATTGTGTGGGAAGGAGTTAGGAAGTGCAAGAGAGAGCAAGTGCTTATGTTTTTTCATGATTTTCTACACATACGAAGCTCGCCATTACTTGGCGCTCAAAAATTTGAATTTCCCGACAAAAAACACGATTCCATGATGAAAATCACGATTCTGTGAAAAATTCAAATTTTTTTGAAAATCACGATTCTCTGTTTCCCGCCTACAAGCCTTTTGAAAAGAACACGATTCTGGGGTCATTCTTAGAATCGTGATTCTGTGGTTGTGCTCAAAATCGCGATTCTCTAAATTTCTGAAAACCATGATTCTGAGACAAAATTGCGATTTTCAAAACACGATTCTATGAAAACACGATTCTGTGAAAACATGATTCTGTGAAAACACGATCTTGTGAAAACACGATCCTGTGAAAACACGATCCTGTGAAAACACGATTTTGTGAAAACACGATTCTGTGAAAACACGATTCTCTAAAAACACGATTCTCTAAAAACACGATTCTCTAAAAACACGATTCTCTGTTGGCGATCACGATTCTCTATTGGGGATCGCGATTCTCTTGAGATTCACAGGATCGCGATTCTCTAATTTCATAGCATCGCGATTCTCTTGAGATTCACAGTATCACGATTCTCTGATTTCACAGCATTGCGATTCTCTGATTTCATAGCATCGCGATTCTCTTGGTTTCACAGGATCACGATTCTCTTGGTTTCACAGGATCACGATTCTCTTGGTTTCACAGGATCACGATTCTCTAATTTCATAGCATCACGATTCTCTTGAGATTCACAGTATCGCGATTCTCTGATTTCACAGCATCGCGATTCTCTTGATTTCACAAAATCGCGATTCTCTTACAAAATCATGATTTTTTCCAAAAGGTTCTGTTTGCTTGTTTTGACCCCAGGAGCCTGATTTGACCCTCAGGTAGGACCAGGAACCAAGGGGACTCCAAAGGATTTTGAACCATAGCAAGGGGAAATTTTGGACTCTTAACCAAATCTTATGAATCTGAGATCTGGTAGACACTTAGGCAAGGATAGACAAAGCATTAGATCTTCTCAGTCTAGTGTCAACCATACAGCTAAGTCTTGGGCACAACAACTAAGTGGTTGTCCTTATGTACTAAACCCTGACACAAGTGACTCAGAAATGTCCTTTAGCATGGGGGAACCTGCAGGTGGCTCAGGAACTGCCCATCTACAAACACCAAAAGGTCCCTATAAGACACAATTGGAATATATTCGGACCAACCGATTAGTGCTCGCATCTATGAGGATGGCCTGAGGCGATCAGTGGTCCAACTCAAAAATCCAGATCAACCCTTTGGACTTGAACACCCGGTGGTCAAGTTCGAAGAGGGTTCATACATTGATAAGGAAGGAACTGTTGGAACATCAAACTTACACTATGCTTGAGGTGGATTTGATCTACATCAAAGGCTATCGCATCGAAATAATATCCGTTGGAGAGTTCTTTTTCATATGCTTATTTATTGTATTTTTTTGAGAGATTTTTGATGGCTCATTTACCGTTGTAAAAGCCTTGAGCTTTACACATGTAAAGGCAGAAATATAGAGCCAAGATCCCACGAATTTGTGGTGGTTGAAGTTGCATTCAATCAAGCAATCAATCACCTAAAAGTAGATCTTCACTTTTCCTAGATTGTAGAAAAGTGAATTGATTCCCTCCAACAACCATTCCCACCTTCATTTGAATTCAAATTCAACTTGTAAAAGCCTTGGAACACTCCTAGAGGCTATATAAGGACTTGAAATCACTTGTACATTACATGGAAGCAATATACATACACTTGTGACCATCATTGTCTTGCTCCTTCAATTCTCTACATCATCTTCTTTGCCAACAGTAATCTTGCAGAGGTTGCTGCTCTCTCTCCAAAGCTCCAAATTGAGTGCAAGATAACTCATTGGAAAGGTATAAGTGTCTAATTGATTCCTATAAAGTTTCAAAGCATTTGGTTCAGTAGATTGGGAGAAATCTGCATTTTTCTATCTCGGGTTCAATCTCTACATATTCCTGAAAAATAGGAAGTACCACCGGTGAATGTTGCATTCATTCCTATAGCATATTTTGCTTATTCCTTATAGTTTTGTGCATTCCATACACTCAAACCTATGTGTATCACTCCCATAAAAGGATTTTTTCTAATTGTAATCACGTTGGTCGCTATGGGCATTTGAAGTTCATTGTCTCTTCCATAGATAGTAAGTTTTTTGAGCTAATCGACCCGCAAACCTATCTGTTTTGTATCGACTCATTCTCCTTGATGATGCAAAGTACATAGTGTGTTTCTTTGCACTTATAGCATGCCTATAAGGTCTATTTGAGTCTCCATAAGCTCAAGGTCTGGTCTTGTGCTGGTTGGCTTGACCAAACTTCATCGCTTCGAAACACACTTTTCTACCTTTTACAAGCTTCTCCAAGTTCTTTCAATGGTATCAGAGCTAGATCAAGATGGGTGACGGCTTTCCCTCAATGATTGAGAAGATTGATCGACACAATTATGCGGCTTTGCAAATAAGGATGGAGGCCTATTTGCAAGGTAGAAATCTTTATGGAATTGTAGCAGGTGATGAAGCTATGCCTATTCCAAGATCCAAAGGAGGACTTACACAAGAGGAGACAGATAAGCTCACACTTAGGTACGCAAGGGATGCTCAAGCAAGGTCGTACATACTAAACTCTATCTCTGACTTTCTATTACCACATATTAGAGGATGCAAGACATCTCAAGAGACTTGGGATGCCCTCGAGACTTTCTTTTCTGCTAGTACTGAAGCAAGAAAGAATCATCTTTGGAACGAGTTCAACCAAATGAAGAAGACACCTAAACAAACCATCACAGAGTTTGTTACCAAGGTCAAGGAGGTTGCGGATCAGTTAGCATCCATTGGAGAGCTGATTGAAGAAGAGGTCATCATGAGGCAAATCCTCAACGGCATTTGAAGTGATAAACAATGGCAATCCTTCACGACGGCTTATGATCTCATCATGGATGTGCAAACTCCAGACTTCAACATCTTTCTTGGACAACTCTTCAATCAAGAAGCCAACAATAGCATAAAGGAAAGTAACTCCTATCATGGTAATTCAACTAGTGCTCTATATGCAGATAAGAAGGATAAGAAGCAGAAAGGCAAGAAGAAGGAAGAAGAGACTTCTCAAGCCAACTTCGCAAGCAAGAGCAAGTGGAAAGGGAAGAAGAAAGGACTAAAGCAAGACAAAGCCAAAGGTCAGAATGTTCAACCTTGTGCCATATGCGATAAGACCAACCACACCACTCAGAATTGCTGGTTCAATGGGAAGACCCAGAAAGGAAGTGGAAGAGGTGGATATGGTGGCAATAGAGGCAGAGGTGGACACAACTTCAACAATAACAATCGAAGCTATAATAGAAGAGACTACAACAATTATTCAGAAGATCAATCACATGAAGACTCATTGCTTCTTATGAATCTAAGCCACAAAGAAGGTAAAGAAGATGATCATTTGTTCTACATAGATTCAGGATGTTCAAATCATGTTGCAGGCAACATTGCTCTTCTATCTGATTTGGAAAGTCCAAAGCATAGACATGAAGTGCAAGCAGGGGATGACACGAAACACAATGTGGAGAAGATTGGTAATATCAAAGCTTCCAATGGCAGGACAAACATTCTAAGTAAGGTTCTCTATGTATCCACTATCACTAAAAACCTAATAAGTGTAGGCCAAATAGTTGAAAAAGGCTTGCAAGTTAGGTTCACCCAACATGGAGCTTTTGTGGAAGATCCATGTCAAGGCTTCAAAAAGATAGCCCGAGGTGATAAGCATGGTAGGCCGTTTACTTTTGAAGTAGGAGAAACCAAGAACATAGCTCTATTCAACTTTGGGTCTCAAACCCTAAGTGAGCTTGAAGTGTGGCATAAGAGACTTGCTCATGTGAATGAAAGAACCTTGAAGCAAAGTCACCAGGGGACGGGGATGGGTCCCGGGAACGGTGGTGTCCCTGGGACGGGGACGGTGCCTCGAGTGTCCCGAGGACGCGTCCCCCGGACGACACTAAAATAATGCATTTTTTCCCAAAATAATCATATGAAAGTCATGTAGAATGAATTTGCTAACATATTAGATGACTAATAACATGAAGACCATAGAAAAAAGATGTTTTTTAAGTATAAACAATATACACATGTACACGTAACGAAACCTGAAGGACATTGAAAGTGACAACTGACAAGTCATATGTATTTCATCATGTCAAAAAAGGTGGATACACCATCATCATCATATAAAAAAGATGTTACATCATAATGACAAAAAGATGTTACATCATATGGTATACCATCGATCGAAAAATGTCAAAAAGATTAGCCTAGAACATAAATGTAGAGACTACAACATAAGTATGACTATGGAGAATCCAAGTGGGGAGTCTCATTTTCTGCAACACAATCAGTGGCTTCTGCTTCATGTTCTTCATTTGCGACTTGGTCTGACTCTTGCTCTACCTCCCATTCTCTGAACGGATCTCCTTCCATGCATTGAGTCCTGCGAAGCATCCTCAAATTGGCACTGACAAACACAAGATCACTAGCACGCTGCACACCAAGTCTATTCCTCTTTTTGGAGGATACATGTCCATACACACTCCATAGTTGCTCAAGGCAACTCGTAGTGCAAGCTTGACTAAGTATTCAAATGGTCAACTATTGAAGATTTGGACCATCAAAACCAAAATCTTCCCACCATAGGGCATTACCAACACGTAATCTATCCTCCTGGGCATCTGCGCATGCATATGAATCATCTTTCCCGGTCCTATATTTGGATAGTTGATCTCTGATAAGTCTTCTAGTTGCACTATCTGGTACAAGCCTCTCTAATATGATCCTCCATCCATTAGCCACCTCTGGATCTGAATATTGCTTTTTATCTTGAAATTTCGGATCCAACATGTATGCCGCTGCATGAAGTGGGGAGTAGTATGCATTCCATCTACTAACACAAATAGCTGAAATTTCTTCATACCTATCATTATCCTTCACCATTGTTTTCAGTGATTCAATTGTGCGATCCATAGCTTCATACACTTTACCAATGCACGGCTCCATGGAATCCACAATTTTTAGCAAGTGCACAAGTGGATGCACAATATCCACAATGTGAGAAATGCTATCCCACCACATTGCATCATCACCTAACCTTCTAAAGTGCTTTCCTATCGAAGTAGAAGCCTTTGGCATCCTTGCAAACTCATCACTCAATAAGAGCCCCCTCAAGACACCACTGCATTTCACTACACGGTGTAACATGGTGAAGTTGTATGCAAATTTGGTGTCTGAATACTTGAGCAAAGCAAGAGTAGACCTCTTGCTAAACTCATTCTTCACACGTGTGTGGTTGTTGATGAAGCTAACCAATGCATTTGCCTCATTGATTCCAGGCAAAATCCAATCCAAATTCCCAATATCTTTGAGAATATTATTCAAATAATGAGCCATGCAAAAGCAAACAATAATGTGAGGGTACAAATTTTCAATAATTGCACCTGCAGCTCTATTTGAAGGCTCTCCATCGGCTACAATGCAAACAACATTTGATGGCCCCACAATCTCTATGGCACTTGCCCACTCTGCTGCAAGTATATTAGCTGATTTTCGTGTCTCAGATGCATCATGTGAGGAGATGAAGTACATCTCTCCACGAGAATAAGCCACAACTCCATGGATAGAGCGTCGTTGAACATCACTCCATCCATCCACAAGCAATGATACTCCATTTGTTTCCCATGATTTCTTTATGCTCTCACATGCGGCCTCAACAAGCTTCTTCTCTTTCTCCAATAAAGTGGTGCGTAAGCTCTCCGAAGATGGAGGCACATAGTGTGCTCCATATTCACCTATCTTCTTTACCATGTCTTTGAAGTATGGTGATCTATGAAAAATGGTAAAACAAAGATTTATAAGTAATCAATTATGACATATGGAAGTGAATTTTGAACTTTGAAGTTTAACTATTTCAAACAAAACAATAGAATCAAGATAAGATTTTTACCGAGCTTCATTGAAAGCTATGTGGTCATGGTAGAAAAAACGTGCCACTGCCGTGTCCACCTCCTCTTTCAATATGGGATTCCAATTTTCATGGAGTGTTTGTTGACAAGATTGACATACATATGGCATTCCCGATGGTGTGGAAGAGGGAGTAGAAGGAGTAGGAGTAGGAGTAGGAGTTGGAGGAGTAGGAGCATGAATCGGCACCGATGAAGATGATGCTCTTGAAGAGGATGGCATAGAAGACCTCACAAATGATGCCGGGTTGATGGGAGCTTGTGAGGCATGACGAGCATGAATTTGTGCATCACTAATAGCAAGCTTGTTGAGTAATTCTTGCTTCTTCTCTGAAGTGATTGCGGAACAAAATCTTACTTCATTTCCACGTTCATGAAGTAAGTGTGCAAGCACCTTGTTTGCTCCACCCGTTCGTTTGTAGCCACATAGCTTGCAAGTCCATGGTCTTGCACCTCCTCCTTCTCTGGCAGATACGGGAGACTCCACCTCTTCCCACCATGTCCATTTGCTTGTAGCATGCCTCCTCTTGGTGTTTGATCCACTTGTTTGCGATGAAGAAGCCATAGAGCCTTAGAGGAGAAGGGTAATGATGACAAGGCTGAAGAGAGGGTTGAGAGGATAGAGTCTAGACTCTAGACTCTAGGGAAAAGGCTAAAGCCCTTGAATATGCTCAAGCATTCATGGCACATGCACATACGCTGAATGCAAGGAAGCAAGTGAGCTTGAGACTTGTGAGCTTGTGAGCAAGTGAAGCTCTATTTATGCTTCTAAGGGACTTTAGGAACCTTCTAGATGCCCCCCAAAAGAAGGCGCTAAAAAACCCTCCAAGAATCGGTGCCCAAATTCAAAGTTTGAACTCCAAAAAAAATCCCGCCAGCTCGGATCCGTCCCCGCCCATCCCCATTCCTGTCTAGTCACATACAGCCGTCCCCGGGATGAATGCTTATTTCAAAGATGATATTGGGGACGGTAGACGTCCCCCTTTGGTGTCCCATGTCCAAGCCACTTGAGGACGGCGTCCCGACATCCCTAGGACTTGGGGACGTGTCCCCTTGTGACTTTGCCTTGAAGGATATATGCAGGGATCAAAGTGTTCTAGGACTGCCGAACATATCAAAGCAACACATGATCAACAGGTGTGATGCATGTCAGATTGGGAAGGCTCAAAGACAACCATTCAACCACAGAGGCTACATCCACAACAACTTATTGGACTTAGTACATACAGATGTATGGGGACCAAGTCAAGAACCTTCATTGGCAGGATCAAGGTATTATGTCTCATTTATTGACGACCATAGTAGATGGACTGTTTTTTATACATTATCAAGAGTAAGAATGAAGTGTTTGATTGCTTCAAGAAGTATCTTGCACATGTGGAGAATCATACAGGTAGATCACTAAAGAAGCTCAGATATGATGGAGGGGGAGAATACTTCTCCAAAGAGTTTGATGAGTTCTTGCAGGACAAAGGTATCAAAAGGGAAGTGACTACTAGGTACTCTCCTCAACTAAATGGAATTGCAGAGAGGAGAAACAAGACATTGGTTGGATCAGCCCGAACAATGCTTGAAGAGAAGAAGTTGCAACATTATGTATGGGCAGAAGCTATTTTAACTACAGTGTACCTCGTCAATAGACTACCATCCAAATCACTTCAAGGTATGACTCCTTATGAAGCATGGCATGGAAGAAAACCTAGTCTTGGACATTGCAAGGTTTTTGGTTGTTTAGCTTATGTTCATGTACCATCACAAATAAGAGGTAAGCTAGATGAAAGGGCAACAAAGGTAGTGTTTATTGGATATGATTCAACTCAGATGGATACAGGTTCTTCAATCCTGTTGGTGCAGACCAATCACCAATTGAAGGCTTGGAAGGTTAAAGAGTGAAGGAAGGATCAACCATTGAAGCTTGGAAGAAAGACATATTCAGAGGATAAGAGAAGTGTACACATATGTACATTAGTATAGTCATAGGTGACTCAGATCTTTGTTTGAGTAAGAATCTTGTACAAATTATCTATAAATACTTTGAGAAAAGTCGGGGCATGTATGAGAGCATATGTAGAAGCCAAGATTGAGGAAGTTAGGAGCCAAGAGATAGAAAAAAATTAGTTTGAGTTAGCTCTCATCACTCAGTTGTAAGTTTCTGAGTTAATGAAGAAAAGTTGCGCCCGATCTTTTCGTGTCTGCTCCTTCTGTGTTTGATCAATTGTGAAATCCTTTTGAGGATATCTAAGTTGTTAGTTAATGAGCCTGTGACCTGAATTTCAGAGTCTAATTGTAAACAGGCTAGGAGAATTGTTAGTAGGAACATTCATATGTGTTGAGTGTCTACAGTTCTCTGAAACAGGCGCAAATTTCGAGTTTAATCTTTTGGTCAGTGCTCACTCCATAGTTTAAAGTTTTGTGCAAGAAGGCACTTAATCTTTAAGTTGGAAGGTGATCTACTCGTGGCTAAAAGCATTTGGCAAAATGGGTTAGATATTGTGAGAACCAAAGTTAAGAAGTTAGGGGTGTCTAGATCGACTTCTCAGAAGTGCAGATTCAGACATAGGTAACTTGTGAAGACAATTTCTCAAGTTATACTAAAGCTTTTGAAGTGATTCAACTTGGAGATGATGCGCAATCTCTAGGAGATGATTCGTACAAAGTTTCATCAAAAACTTTACACATTTGATAAGTCAATGTGAAGAAATTCTGCAGCAGACTTTTCTGTGTTTCATCTTCTTCACATATTTTCTCAGATTTGATAATTTTGAGATTGGACCTCTAATTTAGTGAAGGTTTTGACTTACTCTTGATATAGAGGTGTTCTAAATTCAAGAGTAGGTTGTTCTTTTGGAGATTAACACTCTCCATCAGTGGTATCAGAGCAGGAGACATTTAAATCAAGGAAAGGAAGGTCCCGACTGCTGCAGATTCAAGAAGTTCAACATTTGAAGAACTAAGAAGTGAAAGCTTGGAGTCAAAAGCCTGAGGAGAAGACTACTCGACATCAAGAAAGACAAAAGGAGTCTAATTCAAAGTAAAGGTACATACATTGCTTGTAAAGCTTGAAGTTTTCAATACACAGGTGGATACAAGATGGGAGATGCTCTACAGATAGAGAAATTGGATAGGGAAAACTATCCTGCATGGTCAATGAGGATGGAAGCTCATCTTATGAGCAAAGATTTGATTGGTTACATCACAGGAGAAGAAGAGAAGCCAGAGTTCAGAGATCCTAGTGTTCCAACTAGGGAAGAGTTAGCAGATCTGAAAAATTGGATGAAGAAAGATGCTCAAGCTAGGAGCATTATCTATATGGGAGTCAATGATTACTTGTTACCTCATATTAGAGGTCTTGAAAGTGCTACTGACATATGGAATGCTTTGGAGGAGCATTTCCAGAACACTACAAAGTCAAGGAAGGCATCCTTATGGGCAGAGTTTACTACCTTCAAGAAGAAGGCCTCTCAATCCATCTCAGACTATGTAACAAGGATGAAAGATATTGCAGATGCTTTAGGAGCTGTTGATGAAGACATTGAGGAAGATAAATTGGTAAGACAAATCCTTACAGGGTTGAGAGGTGATGACAAATGGAAGCCATTTATTTTGTCTACAGAACTATCACTTGACCATTTCACTCCTGATTTAAATCAATTGTTAGGTCATATGCTAACATTTGAGCAGGATGTTAAAGGAGATGGTGACAAGAGTACAGGACATGCAATGTACTCAAAGGACAAGAAGAAGAATAGCAAAGGAAAACAACAAGCAGGTGAAGATGAAGGAACAACTACTCAAGCCAACTTCCTAAGAGGAAGAGGAGGTGGCAAAGGTAGAGGAAGAGGCAGGAACAACAAAGATGGAGGCAAAGCTTGCTGGATTTGTGGTAAGACAAATCACTTAGCTAATGATTGTTGGCATAATAATCAGAATAATGGTGGATACAATCAAAATTATAATTCAAGAGGAAGAGGTGGCAGAAATCAAAGAGGTAATTACAGAGGTAGAGGTGGAAGGAATTACTTTGGAAGAAATGCAGGTAGAGGATTCCAAATTCAACAATACAACAACACCTACTACAATTATGCTTCAGATCAAAAGGAAGATTCAACATTGATAATGAATGCAACTTGTGAAAGGCAGAGTGAAGATCAAAGAGTCTTCTACATTGACTCAGGGTGTAGCAATCACCTGAGTGGTAACATATCTTTGATGACTGATTTGGAGAGTAAAGTTTTTAATCATGTTGTTCAAACAGGTGATAACACAAAGCACAATGTGAAGTCAATTGGATCAGTGAAGGCCAAGGATGGAAGCACCTTATTGAGTAAGGTCTTGTATGTTCCTACAATCCCTAAGAATTTGATAAGTGTAGGTCAAATTGTTGAAAAGGGATATGAAGTAAGGTTCACTAATGATGGAGTATATGTGGAAGACCCTAGCCAAGGGTATAAACAGATTGTTTCAGGAAAAAAGGAAGGAAGATTATTTACATTGAAGATTCAAGGCAACATTGGTCATGCTATGTTCACATATGGAAGTCATAAGATCTCTGAGTTAGATCTTTGGCACAAGAGGCTTGGACATTTCAATGAAAGAGGTATTAAAGATATGGTTAACAATGGTTCAGTGCTTGGATTGCCTAATGTTGCAGGTCAACATATGACATACAAATGTGAGGCATGTCAATTAGGTAAGGCTCATAAACATTCTTATTCCAAGCATGGTTTTATGCACTCAGAGAAGCTTGAGTTGGTACACACAGATGTGTGGGGACCATCAAAAGATTTCAGTATAAATGGATCAAGGTATTATGTGATTTATGTTGATGATGCTACTAGGTGGATCACTATCTATGTGATCAAAGATAAGTCAGAAGTGTTTAATACATTTAAACACTATCATGCATATGCAGAAAGAATTACAGGTCATAAGTTGAAGAGACTAAGGTCAGATGGAGGGGGAGAGTATTTCTCTAATGAGTTCAGTGATTACTTATGGAATGTAGGTATAAAAAGGGAAGTTACTTGCAGGTACTCTCCTCAACAAAATGGTGTTGCAGAAAGGAGAAATAGAACAATTGTTGAGTTTGCAAGATCCATGATGAAGGAGAAAAATTGCCCTAATTATTTGTGGGCTGAGGCTGTAAATACAGCCACTTATTTGGTCAATAGATTACCATGTAAAGCCTTGCAGGGTATGACACCATATGAGGCTTGGTGGGGTAAAAGACCTACCTTGGATCATTGCAGAGTATTTGGGTGTGTGGCATATGCATATGTGCCATCACAATTAAGACATAAATTGGAACCCAAAGCTGAAAAATATGTTTTCATTGGCTATGATGACAAGCAGATGGGCTATAGATTGTGGAGTCCATCAACAAAGCAATTTATGGTTTCTAAAGATGTTACATTTGATGAACAAAGCACTTGGTATGCAGGTACAATTAACATCAATACAGGTGATGAAGAAGAAGTGAGTCAAAGAAAAGGTAAATCAAAAGTTCAGATATTTGATGATCAAGAGAATAATGAAGTGCAGGTTGAAGTGGAAGAGACACCAAGATTTGATCCTGAATGTGAAGAGCCAGAAACCTCAAGAAGTGGAGAACTCAGAAGGTCTACAAGAAATAGGTGGCAACCTACAAGGTATAGTTATGATACTTCATTTCTAGCCACAAAAGATTATGCTTATATGGTAAATACAGATGAAGACCCTTCTACATATGAAGAGGCAAAGGGTAAGGAAAAATGGGAGAGTGCTATGCAGGAGGAATATGATGCACTATTGGAGAATCAAACATGGGATTTGGTTCCAAAACCAAATAGTCAGAAGATTATTGGATGCAAGTGGGTCTACAAGACAAAAAGGTTTGCAGATGGAAGTGTGTCTAGATACAAAGCTAGACTTGTTGTCAAAGGCTTTGCTCAGACTTATGGTGTTGACTATGATGAGACTTATAGTCCTGTGGCAAAGATGACAACCATCAGAACACTTATTGCTATTGCTGCATGTAAAGGTTGGAAGCTATGTCAACTTGATGTGAAAAATGCTTTTTTGAATGGTTATATTTCAGATGATGTATTTATGGAGCAACCTCAAGGGTTCAGAGATAAAAGGTATCCAGATCATGTGTGCAAGCTCAAGAGAGCTTTGTATGGCTTGAAGCAGGCCCCAAGGGCATGGAACTATAGACTTGTGAAGTTCCTAAAAGAACTTGGTTTTCAGGTGTCTAAAGCAGATAGTAGCTTGCTTGTCAAGGCAAGTGAAAATGGTTTCATATACATGTGCATATATGTTGATGATATAATTCTTACAGGTACAGATGAAGAAGGAATACAAAGGCTCAAGAGGCAAATGGAAAAGGAGTTCAAGATAAGTGACTTGGGAGACTTATCATACTTCTTGGGCATGGAGATAACATATACTCAACATGGAGTATTTGTGACCCAAGAAAGGTATTTGAAGAACTTGTTAATCAAGTTTAAAATGGATGATTGCAGGGTAGCACCTACACCAATGGAGGTGAATCACAAATTGAGTAAGTATGGAGGTGAAGAATTCAAGGACATGAGACAATATCAGAGTTTGGTTGGTAGCCTTATCTATGCTACTCTAACTAGACCTGATTTATCATATGCAGTAGGGGTTTTGTCTCAATTTATGCATTGCCCAAGGAAAGAACATTGGATTGCAGGACAAAGGGTGTTGAGGTACATTAAGGGTACACTCAATGAAGGTTTGTATTATGGGTTTACCTCAGATACAAATATCAAAATTTATAGTGATGCAGATTGGGCAGGTAACCCAGATGACAGAAGGTCAACCTTTGGATATATGTGTTATGTGGGAGATAAACTTATCTCATGGTGTTCCAAGAAGCAACATACAGTTGCTTTATCTTCTACAGAAGCAGAGTATAAAGGCATGGTTGAAGCTGCAAAGGAAGTAATGTGGGTTAAGACATTGATGAAGAGTCTTGACATTATGCATGGGGTACCAATTATATATGGAGATAACATGAGTTCATTGTATTTAGCTGCTAATCCTGTTTTTCATGCCAGGACCAAACACATTGAGATTCAGTATCACTTTCTAAGAGAGAAAGTGATGGATAAAGAGATTGAAGTAGTTCATACTTCAACAAAAGATCAGATAGCTGATATGCTTACAAAAGGCTTGGATGGACCAAAGTTACAAAGGTTCAAAGACATGGCAGGTATAAAGAAGATAGTGAAGACCTCAATTGATGATTGAGGGGGAGCTGTTGGTGCAGACCAATCACCAATTGAAGGCTTGGAAGGTTAAAGAGTGAAGGAAGGATCAACCATTGAAGCTTGGAAGAAAGACATATTCAGAGGATAAGAGAAGTGTACACATATGTACATTAGTATAGTCATAGGTGACTCAGATCTTTGTTTGAGTAAGAATCTTGTACAAATTATCTATAAATACTTTGAGAAAAGTCGGGGCATGTATGAGAGCATATGTAGAAGCCAAGATTGAGGAAGTTAGGAGCCAAGAGATAGAAAAAAATTAGTTTGAGTTAGCTCTCATCACTCAGTTGTAAGTTTCTGAGTTAATGAAGAAAAGTTGCACCCGATCTTTTCGTGTCTGCTCCTTCTGTGTTTGATCAATTGTGAAATCCTTTTGAGGATATCTAAGTTGTTAGTTAATGAGCTTGTGACCTGAATTTCAGAGTCTAATTGTAAACAGGCTAGGAGAATTGTTAGTAGGAACATTCATATGTGTTGAGTGTCTACAGTTCTCTGAAACAGGCGCAAATTTCGAGTTTAATCTTTTGGTCAGTGCTCACTCCATAGTTTAAAGTTTTGTGCAAGCAAGCACTTAATCTTTAAGTTGGAAGGTGATCTACTCGTGGCTAAAAGCATTTGGCAAAACGGGTTAGATATTGTGAGAACCAAAGTTAAGAAGTTAGGGGTGTCTAGATCGACTTCTCAGAAGTGCAGATTCAGACATAGGTAACTTGTGAAGACAATTTCTCAAGTTATACTAAAGCTTTTGAAGTGATTCAACTTGGAGATGATGCGCAATCTCTAGGAGATGATTCGTACAAAGTTTCATCAAAAACTTTACACATTTGATAAGTCAATGTGAAGAAATTCTGCAGCAGACTTTTCTGTGTTTCATCTTCTTCACATATTTTCTCAGATTTGATAATTTTGAGATTGGACCTCTAATTTAGTGAAGGTTTTGACTTACTCTTGATATAGAGGTGTTCTAAATTCAAGAGTAGGTTGTTCTTTTGGAGATTAACACTCTCCATCAAATCCTTCAACCAAGCAATTCACTACAAGTAGAGATGTTGTGTTTGAAGAACACAGGTCTTGGTATGATGAAGACAAACAAAAGGTAACACTACCATATGATCTTGATTCTGACTCTCATCAATTAGGAAGCAAGCATGATACACAGGTCCAGGATCCAAGAAGTGATACAGATGATGACCAAGATGAAAGAGAAAGGGATTACAAGCTCTAGAAGTCAAGAGGCAAAGCAAAGATGCAAGAGGTTGGAGAATGCTCAAAACAAACACCTAGAAGATCAACAAGAGAGAAGAAACAACCAGAAAGGTATGGATATGATTCCACATTTGTTACAAAGCATTCAATCTATTTGGCAAAAGACTCTATTTCAGAGGAAGCCTCAACCTATGAAGAGGCAAAGGGAAACCCTAATTGGGAAAAGGCCATGAACGAAGAGATAGATGCATTGAAGGAGATGGACACTTGGGATTTGGTTCCAATGTCATCGAATCAAAAGGTAATTAGTTGCAAATGGGTATATAAAGTTAAAAGAAATTCAGATGGATCAGTTTGCAGGTACAAGGCAAGATTAGTTGCCAAAGGATGCTCACAAACTCATGGTATAGACTATGAGGAAACATTCTCACCAGTTGCAAAGATGACTACAATTAGGACATTGATAAGTGTAGCTGCTGCAAGGAATTGGAGACTCCTCCAACTTGATGTGAAAAATGCATTCTTAAATGGTTGGGTAAGTGAAGAGGTATACATGTCACAACCACCAGGTTTTGAAAACCCTAATCATCCATCTTATGTTTGCAGACTTAAGAAAGCATTGTATGAATTGAAACAAGCTCCTAGAGCTTGGAATTACAGGTTGGTTACATATCTTCAAGATCAAGGCTTCAAAGCTAGCAGCTCTGATCCTTCTCTATTCATCAAAAGGGATCACAATGAGGTTATCTATCTATGTGTATATGTAGATGATATTATTGTGACATGTGATGATCTAAATGGCATTCAAAGGATCAAGAGACACATGCAAGAGGAGTTCAAAATCAGTGACCTAGGTGAGCTCACATATTTCCTAGGTATGCAGGTGATATACACAGATGAAGGAATATATTTGACTCAAAGAAGATACATTCAGGATCTTCTTCTCAAGTTCAAAATGGAGAACACTAAAACTGCAGGTACACCTTTGGAGATGAATCATAAATTAAGTGTTTATGAAGGTGAGAAAATTGAAGACATTAAAGAGTATCAAAGCTTGGTAGGTAGCTTGATATATGCTACTCATACAAGGGCAGACATCTCATATAGCGTGGGAGTGCTTAGTCAGTTCATGCACTCACCGAGAAGACCACACATGGATGCGGCTAAGAGAGTACTTAAGTATCTCAAAGGTACAATCAACGAAGGTATATTCTATCCTTACTCTTCAGATTTGGATATCAAAATCTATTCAGATGCAGATTGGGCAAGAGCTAAGGATGATAGAAAAAGTACATCAGGTTACTTAGCATTTGCAGGTTCGAAGCTAGTGTCATGGAGTTCCAAGAAGCAACCAACAGTTGCTTTATCTTCAACTGAAGCAGAGTACAGAGGCTTGACTATAGCAACTCAAGAAGCAATATGGTTAAAAGCATTGTATACAGATTTGGGACTTGTGAGTTCCAAACCTCACATATTTGGAGATAATGCAAGTTCCATGCATCTAGCGGAAAATCCTATTTTCCATGCGAGAACCAAGCACATAGAAGTCCATTACCACTTCATCAGGGAGAAGCTCATGGCAAAGGAGATTGACATTTCTTTTGTTCCGACTGAAAAGCAAGTAGTAGATATGATGACGAAGGCACTTGATGGAGTAAAGCTTTGTAGATTCAAAGCTATGGCAAGTATTCAACCTATCAAAGAATGAAGACTCAAGCATACTTTAGCTTGAGGGGGAGCTGTTGGAACATCAAGCTTACACTATGCTTAAGGTGGATTTGATCTACATCAAAGGCTATCGCGTCGAAAGAATATCCGTTGGAGAGTTCTTTTTCATATGCTCATTTATTGTATTTTTTTGAGAGATTTTTGATGGCTCATTTACCGTTGTAAAAGCCTTGAGCTTTACACATGTAAAGGTAGAAATATAGAGCCAAAATCCCACGAATTTTTGGTGGTTGAAGTTGCATTCAATCAAGCAATCAATCACCTAAAAGTAGATCAAAGTAGATCTTCACTTTTCCTAGATTGTAGGAAAGTGGATTGATTCCCTCCAACAACTATTCCCACCTTCATTTGAATTCAAATCAACTTGTAAAAGTAGTGGAACACTCCTAGAGGCTATATAAGGACTTGAAATCACTTGTACATTACATGGAAGCAATATACATACACTTGTGACCATCATTGTCTTGCTCCTTCAATTCTCTGCATCATCTTCTTCGCCAACAGTAATCTTGCAGAGGCTGCTGCTCTCTCTCCAGAGCTCCAAATTGAGTGCAAGATGACACATTGGAAAGGTATAAGTGTCTAGTTGATGCCTATAAAGTTTCAAAGCATTTGGTTTAGTAGATTGGGAGAAAATTGCATTTTTCTATCTCGGGGTCAATCTCTGCATATTCCTGAAAAATAGGAAGTACCACCGATGAATGTCGCATTCATTCCTATAGCATATTTTGCTTATTCCTTATACTTTTGTGCATTCCATACACTCAACCCTATGTTTATCACTCCCATAAAAGGAGTTTTTCTAATTGTAATCACGCTGGTCGCTATGGGCATTTGAAGTTCATTGTCTCTTCCATAGATAGTAAGTTTTTTGAGCTAGTCGACCCGCGAACCTATCTGTTTTGTATCGACTCATTCTCCTTGATGCTCCAAAGTACATAGTGTGTTTCTTTGCACTTATAGCATGCCTATAAGGTCTATTTGAGTCTCCATAAGCTCAAGGGCTGGTCTTGTGCCGGTTGGCTTGACCAAACTTCATCGCTTCGAAATGCACTTTTCTACCTTCTACAAGCTTCTCCAAGTTCTTTCAGGAACCATGTATGTGGTCACCAACCTACCAGATAGGACAGATGAGTTTGGAAATATCTTTCATGAGAATGAGATAGGAGACTTAGAACAAGGAAATGTAGGACAAGGACCCCAGACTCCTAGAGGTAAGTCAGTTTTGACCAGAGTGATCACTCCAGACTGGATCCCTCAAGACAACAAAAGCATAGAACTATTCTTGAATAGAGAAACAGAGGAAGCCTTTTGGAGATTCAAGTCGGATCAACCTAGCCAATTGGGGATAGTCATCATCTACGAGTTCAAGGATCCTGAGACACCAGGCAAGGTGGCCTACCTGTATAACACATCAGAGAAAATATTCTTGGTAACAGAACATGATAGACATGCATATACTTGGAAGAGTGAATTGATTTTCCCTCCACTGAGATTCAATGTTTCCCATGGCCCCCAAGGAGTAGGACCATCCCAAGCTCATGAAGCCCAGAGAGAAAGAATTAGAGAGAGACCTGAGGTAAGTTTTGCACACACTGTGGGCAGAAATAGATCAGGATTTGAAAATGAAAGACCTGAAAGAGAGAGACATCAAGCACATAGGCAACAAAGAGATGAACATGATTTTCCATTGCCTAGACCCAGAGAGCACCCAAGAACCCTTAGACCCACTCAAGTGATCAAGGCAATGAAGAATTATTTTGACGGGACAGGAGATCCTTATGATCATGTGGCCGAGTTCAAACAAGTGTTAAGGGCTGAACAGGTTGAGGATTTGTTCACTCAGTACAAGGCATTTGGTTTGACTCTTAAGGGCACTGCCTTAGCTTGGTTTCAACCACTGAGTAGTCGCAACTATCGTGATATAGGTCAACTGCTAGACGAATTCATTGTAGAATTTTCCAAGAGTGGTATCAGACATAACACATCATCTTTGATCCACAACTTCAAGCAAACACCCCAAGAAACAGTGCGACTAGCAGGTAGAAGGTTCAGACAATACTTAGAAAGATGCCCTGCTCCAGAGTTACCTACACCAGCCAAACAAGTGGCTTTGTTTTTAGATGGCTTACTAAGCACCAAGTTACGATCATATGTGTACTTGAAAGAGCCTAGAAGCATAGAAGAGTGTGTGCGGACCTGCATTGACATAGAAGACAACTTGGGTGAGGAGTTAGGACTATCCAAACTCTATCAAGACGCTGACAGTTCTACTAGTCATACCTCTAGAGCCGCCACGGAAATAGATGAGATAGCAGAACAAGTTGCCAAGAAGCTAGGAGTTCAAAATAGACAAATACCAAGAGCCACCCCATTGAACCGGTGTTACACTTGTGGAGGCGACTACATGGCTAATGTATGCCCATTGCACAAGCAGAACATGAGAGAAAGGCATGCTCCATATTGCACTATTGAGAGAAAATACACAAACCACACGGCTCAAGATTGTCCCTACAATAGGTAGGCTGTTAGACAAACTTATCAACAACCTTAGCAACAAGGTAGGTATCAGAACCAATACCAACAACCATATTATTGACCACAACAGCAATATCAGACACAATATAGGCCACAACCAGTCTTGGGAAACCAACCACCAGCTCTTGCCAACGTGATTCCAGTCAAGTATGCTATGGGAGAGGAAAATAGAGCATTGGTGCCACTAACCCCATTGATACCAGATAATGACTCTCACGCTCATAGTTCAGACTACTCCCATGAAGGTAGTCCACATGCTTATTACATTGAGTCACCTGAGCATAGTGAGATTTACTCGTATCAATATGAGGCACCACCTATGGAGTAAAATTGGGAGCCAGAATACTCCAATGTCATGTACACAAATCCTAACCCTAGGCCCCAATTGAGACAAATGAGACCACAAGCCCCTAGAGGATCTTGTTTCAGATGTCAAGGTGACCATTTCATTCGTGATTGTCCCCACCCACCATCTCCGAGTCAAGGTCAGGCTATCACAATACAAGCTTTTTGTCTGGAATGTGGCAAAGACCATCTTCCCAAAGATTGTCCCAGAAACCCCTCCAGTGCACCCAAGATTACACCCATTAATGTGGTAGGCTTAGTGGCGGATTCAAGTGCCAGTAGCAATAATGTGGCTCCTGTACAGGCAGTTACTAGGGCACAAGCACTAAAACAAGATAAACCAGCAGAACAATCGGAGTCGAGTGAATAAGGAGAGCCTAGTAAGAGGAAAACAAGAACATGGAAAGTTACTAGACAGAAGGCCAATCGCAAGTGGAATAAAAAGTTATCGGAATTAGAAGAAAGCTTGAAAGACGCAAAAACAAAAATAGAAGACATTGCATCTCAAAACCCCTCGCATGCCGAAACTCCATCCACTCCATCTCATCCCACCCCACCACCCATTGTAAATAGGCCACAACCAGGGTCTGTTCTTGCACATCCAACTCCAGAAGGCTTGGACATGATGTTCAAGGCCTACCAAGCTCGACTTCAAGAAGGGCCTACAACTGCAAACCTAGACAAGAGTTACCCTAGAGCAGACTTAGAGATTGAACGGATGAAAATGTGCATGAAAATGGTAGAACAAGCTCAAGCTATACTCGAGACTAGTCAAAAGTTCAATAAGACAAACTCTGTCAAACCGGATTTGCATTTCCAGGGCTTACTAGAAAGATTAGAGAAATTGGTAAACAAACCACAAGTTTCTTTACCTCCACAGGCTCAGCCAGTTATTGAGAGAAGAAGCTCACCACCAATGGGAGCTTATGTTCCTAATTCCATGGATGTTGGAATACCTCCTTTAATTCAGGAGCACTCTCAAGAGTTCTTGCGGGAAATACAAGAGGAGAAATGGGCCAAGGAGAACAGTAATTCCCCTCCTATTCGTGAGATTGATGACCTTCATGATCAATTTCCCCAAGACATTCCATCTATTTACGGAGATGGAGCAGAACAACAAGAAGATGAAAGATTAGATTTTGAATCTAATACCTTAATAGAACTGCCTCAATTTCCAAGCCCATGGGAATCTGAATCTCTTCAGATCAGAGCTCCCACAATACTGGTCATACATGAAGACTCAGTGGCCCCAAGGAACACTGATGTCGTGAAGAACACTAGGGTTCAATGTCATCTCACTGTAGAAGAGCTGCTCAAAGCAAAACCCGAGCTATGGAATCATGTGAAGGATCAGGTCCCAGAACTTGATTCCAATATGCCAAAAACAGGCTCTAAGCAAAAAGTTCCAGAGATACCTCTCGATAAAATAGGAGACATGTGTGAGGGTGAAGAAGGTAATACTTATCTTCCAATCACCTACCAAGGTTACACAACCAAAGCAATCATAGATTCAGGTGCTGGTGTTGCTATTGCGACCACCTCCTTGTGGAAGCAATGGGGCAAACCCACATTAAGACCAACTAGAATGAAGCTTCAAATGGTCGACGGTCATTTTGAAAGACCTCTAGGATTGCTCGAAGGGATAACTCTAACCACTTGTGGTGTAGAGTTTGAACATACATTTGCTATATGTGATTTTGAGAAAAATAATGTCTATGAGATGATCCTAGGAAGACCCTTCCTACGACAATTGCAAATAGTATAGTATTGGGGAACCAACTCCTTGTACTTACAACACTTAGGGGTTACCACCAAGGTCAATTTGAGGGATTACTCCTTCAGAGATGTACCACCCCTACAGTGGAATCCTATCCACAAAGCGAAAGAAGATTCCATCTCTGTGCATTCTGAAAGTTCACCTGATCCATCATGGCTGCATGAAGATACTCATTTGTGGATGTGCAAGGTCGTAGAGGAAGAGGAAAAACATTTAAAGGCAAGAGAAGAAGGAACTTCGCCAGGAGATAGACCAGTTAGAGACCCAGCCTACACACCGATGATCTTTCCAGATGAGGAATTTGAGCCTCATGGCTGGCCAAAAATCTTAGCCACCATGGACATTGCTGTCAATGAAGAACAATGGACACCTCATTGTGATGAGGAGGGTTATGATATTTCAGTGTTCATGTGTCAGCCCTTGCTAGAAGAATGTGACCCTAGTGATGTCATAGAAGAAGAAGAGAATGACGATGATCTAGAGTCCATTGTGATGGATAGTTTCTTTAACTCAAAGCAGCACTATCTAGAAGATATAGAAGTGTTCACCCAGAAAGAAGAAGAACCTCTCACAAGTATTACAACGGTAAATTCAAAGGATGGAAGTGAGAGCAGTCAAAAGAAAAAGAAAAGAAAAGCAGTGAAACCAGAAGAGGAGGAATCATTGTTTGAAGTACCTGAAAACTTCAAGAAATATGAAGTTGACGACCGCAAAATTTTGGTACGCATGCCTAAGAGAGATACCATCATAGGAGAATCATATGATAATAAAGAAAAGACCAAGAAAATTGTAGTGACCATTGAAGAGAATGAAGAGAGATGCACATATATAGGAGATGACCTAAGTGCAAGAGAAGAAATGGAGCTCGTAACTCTATTAAGGGAATATAGGGATGTGTTTGCGTGGCACTATAGAGACTTGAAAGGGGTAGATCCAAGAATTTGCTCTCATACTATCCCCATGACTGCTGATGCCAAGCCCACCAAACAAAAGCCTTACACATATACTGATACATATGCAGCCAAAATAAAAGAAGAAATTGATAGGCTGATTGAAGCTAGATTTATCTATGAGATTGAGCATACTGAATGGGTGTCCCCCATTGTAGTGGTGCCCAAGAAGAACGGGAAGTTGCGAGTGTGTATTAACCTTAAAAAAGTTAATGCCGCTACGATCAGAGATAGTTATCCGCTTCCAATCACAGAACACCTATTGGAGCGTGTTGCAGGCAAGGAAGTTTATAGCTTCCTTGATGGATTTTCAGGTTACAATCAAGTAGCCATTGCCCCAGAAGATCAACACAGAATAGCTTTTGCCACAAAATGGAGAATCTTTGCATTTCGTGTGATGCCATTTGGGCTCACCAATGCACCTGCAACATTCCAAAGGCTCATGTGCCATGTCTTCAAAGAGTTCTTGCGAAAGAGCTTAGAAGTGTATGTGGATGATTTATGTGCTCATTCCCAAGAAAGAAGATTTCACATCCCTGAGCTCAGACAAATCTTCAACAAGTGTAGAGAATATCGAGTGTGTCTGAACCCAGAAAAGTGTGTGTTCATGGTGCATCAAGGTAAAATCTTAGGTCATATTGTTTCTAAGAATGGAATCTCAACAGATGAAGATAAGGTACGAGCCATAGCAGAGCTGGCAAGGCCAAGCAATGTTAAAGAGGTACAAGCCTTTATGGGCCATTGTGGATATTACCGTAGGTTTATCCACATGTACGCGATCATAGCTAGACCCCTTTATGCCTTGTCTAATTTTGAGTGGAACGACGAATGCGAGAATTCTTTCAACGAACTGAAGAAACGTTTGTGCACAGCACCAGTACTGACCACTCTTGATTGGAATAAACCATTCCATGTCCATGTGGATGCATCCAACCATAGGATGTGTGCTAGCACAACCCACAGGAGAAGGAAACTTAGATTTGCCCATAGCATATGCTAGTAGACAGCTCACCGCAGCTGAACGAAACTATACCACAACTGAGCGAGAGGGCTTAGGCATGGTATATGCTATGAAGAAGTTTAAAACCATGTCTCATCAAAGACTCATCACCACATTAGAACTGCAATATATGCCATATTTTGTACTTCTCTAGACTACAATGCAGCAATAACAAGAGTGACGGGCAACAAACCAACAATTGCAAATCAATTCGATCCTAAAGACCTTCCCAAGTCTGCAAGGCTATATTTCAACCCAATTGGCATGCACAGTTATTCTCAACCTATCCAAAATGGATGCAAACATGGTCCAATGCCCCCCTACATATTAAATATAATTTGTGTTACTGCCTGTATCACATCGACACCCATGGCCTAAGTTTCCAATAAAAATAAACACAATGAAAGGGTGCTCAAATTGGATCAATTATCCTTACTTCATGCCACCAAAAGGACCACCAATTGTAGCATATATGGTCCCAACCATCCACTATTGGTTGTCAAGATTCACGAATGTACCTGATATTGTAGCCAAGATGTGCATGAGTCAGTTAATGATGGTGGTGTTCAAGACTTTCAAAAATATTAAGGCCTCATACATTTATGCTCTAGGCTTCAATGAAGGTCATTTCGACTTGGTATATGATATGAGTAAAACCCCATCCATAAACATGATCTTTGCATGTCACTCTAACATCAAATACTTACCTGCTGGTTATACGCAGATGTTTGAGGAGATGTTCTCTACAAGGTTTTGGGAATACCACTTGGAAATCTTAATTCCTAGACCCACACATTTATTGCAATTGTTTGTAGTAGAACAGGTCTTACATGCAGAGAATAGTTATGTACTCCACATCCAGACATACAAGGTCTAGTAGATTGGGGTGGTCCAATGATAGATTTAGCAAGAGGCTTCTAACTGAAAGAACATCATTTGGCTACAGATGTCGTCAAATACTACATTGCACACCCTTCACAACAAAGTTCTGTCAGGGATGAGAGATGCAAGAGAGGGGGTTTGTTGGCAATAGCCAAGGTGGTTAAGGCAGTGATGAGGCAATGTAGCATTAGACAGACTAGTCAAAGAGACTCAAGACAGACTGGAGGCCAAGTAGAACCAAGTAGGCAAGGAAGTCAATGAAGATCTGGCAACTAGGCTTATTCAATTTCCAAAATCCCTATTTCTTGTAAAACAATGATTTTAGTCACTACACATCATTGAAAATTTGATTTTTCATATTCCCAACTCCATTTTCTTCAAGCCGAGGAGTCATCAAGATTGAGGAGTTCTAGAAGTACCTATGTATCAAATCTTGTATTTTTCTTAGCTCATTTGAGCCTCCAAATAGGCTTAGGAACCTATTTTTTAACTAGGCTAGACACTAGGTGTGGACACGACCAAAACTAAAACTAGTGAACAACTATGAAAAGAGCTAGAGAGCTCATTTTTTAGGGAATCATTTTGGGAATTGAAGTGAGAAAAAGACTTTGTAATCATTGTTTTAGCTAATCAAACATTCTATAATTTCATCTCTCCTTGTCTGTAGCAAAATGCCTTCATCGTAGCTTAGCATATGTTGAAATAGAAAATCATTTGCAAAAACTTCATTTCCATGGAACAATTCAAGGCTTTGATACTAATTGGAAGAATTGGAGAGCTACACAATTATGTGCTTGCTTACTCCAAACACCAAGGGAATGGGTGTCATAGATATAAAGGAAACCATCCTGAATCTTTGATTTCAAGTGACCTTTTATATCTCATTATTGGTTTTGAATTTGGAGAAACTAATTCTTCCATCATGTTTGGAATATGCAAAACCCTAAAAGTAGTTGTCCATTTGCTTGATTTTGATACCCAAAGGTCTTGTTTCGAGTTGATGATATCATTCATGACATCATATATTCATAACTGCCCTTGAATACTTATACAAGGAGGACTTTTCCATATAAATCCTCGGTCTTGGCAATCCCAGTCTTGGGAGCTCAAGGAGTCGCTATCTCCAAGTAAGTACTTTCCTATAATTTTAAGGCCTTTGTTCAAGATTTCATGTCTTCTTCTAGAGATATCAATTATTCATGTGTTTCAAAAACAAATCCAAGGAAGCTACATCAAGGAAAAAGTTCTGCTTCTTTCTATACATCAAAATTTAAACAAGTTACTTGTGATCTTACATGGCAGGAGGATTGTTTTATTAACCAATTTTGATGGTGCTTACGTGATGATGAAGGACCCTATGTTAACCATGCCCAAGTTAAAAACTTTGTATGAATTCATGAATGAAGAAATCGAGTGTGATAATAGGGTTTTTGAGAGAAATCAAGAGAAGAAAGCTTCTATTCAAGATCAAGAATACAATTTTACCTCAGTCCCTCAACAATATATGAAGATATAGTCTTAAACAAAGCCCATGCAACTCGATAATATATTCAAGGTCAAATGATTTATAGCAAGGGAAAGATGAATTAGAAAGACAATGGATTAGCCTTTTATTGTCGAGATCATGATCATATGGTATCCAAATGTCCTAAGAAGAAGAAACAAGTTGGATTCAATACTTCCACAATCACCATGCTAAATCAAAAGGATCATCATGAGAGTCAAAAGAGGAATACAATCCATCATGAGAGTCATGCCTTTGATTTTGTAACTAGATATACTATAAACCGTTTCTAGTTTCATCTCATATATCCATCATCATCATATTCCAGTACCACATTTGAAGAACTCTACAATGATCAAGAGCTATGAGGATTCAAGTCCTAGAAGATCTCACAATAACATAATTGCTCCTCATCAAACTCCTCACTTGAGAGGGAGTTGATGTTAAAGGAAACCATCATGCACCTTAGCTTTCATGTGAATTTCTATATTTCATGATTGGTTCAGAATTCAAAGAAACTATTTCTTTTATCATGTCTAAAATGTGCCAAAACCCTAAGATTGATTGTCTATTTGCTTAATTTAGACACCTGAACGTCTTGTTTTGAGTTGTTGATATCATCAATGATATTATCAATTTGTAACCACCCTTGAATGCCAATATAAGGAGGGCTTGGCCACATACATCCTCATTCTTTCCAATGACCACCTTCGGAATTCAAGGATTTTTGATCTCTAACTAAGTACTTTCCAAGTTTCAATTCTAGTTCTAGTCTTGTTCCTTGTTCTAGTCTTATCTTGTCTAGTATTATAGGCATCTTGTCTTGTCCTCTTGTAATATCATAGTACAAGATCCTATCTTGTTATTTCTTGTGCCTAGTTCATCTCCCTCAAGAGAGCTCTTGTAATTTAGATATCTTGCTTCATATCTACAATCCCGGGTCATGGGATCTCTTGCATCATGTCTAATACAATTATCCACACCTATCAATCCAGGGTTGTAACACCTCTTGTAACAGTTCTATATTCTTGTATTATTTCCCTTGCATGGGTGATCTTATAATAAGGATCATATTTCCAAATTCTTGTTTAAATCTAGTCAGAGGGTACAATCTAGTGCTCCTTGACAATGGTTTGTTACGTGAGGAGCGATAGAAAGCCCAATGTATAGAAAAAAAAAACAAAATAAAAAAGGGAGTACATACAAAGTTTCTAAAAGTCCCTAGCTAGAAAGGTGTGATAGAACCTTAGTTTTATTAAATGAAGACCTTGGTCACTGGGCCAAATGTGAATAGGCCAAAGTGACCATAGGTTTTAAAAACATATAACTAGCTGTATCTAGCTAGTTAGGGGGCCAAGAAATATCATATAAATATATTTAGAAAGATATCACTCGAAAGGATCAAAATATGAAAAACAAGAATCCTTGGGGGCTTTATCCTCAATATTCCATTAATTTCCTTAGTTTTTATCTTATCCAAACCCCTAATTTGAACACTATGATTGCCTACTTCACTCCCTATAGTACTTCAATAACCACTATTTACAAATCTTCGAAGAAGCCTTCTTCATGGGACTTGGGAGAGCCATTCTGAAATTTTCTATAAGGATTTCATTTATGTTAAAAGACAATTAATAGCTATAAAATTCTTAATGCATGAATTGACCCTACTACCAACAAAATCCCTTTTGCACATTCTCAAGTTGGAACCAGCTCATTGCTTTTTGGCAAAGAAGCACCAAAAAATATATGCAACTCATGTGCTTTTTTGGCAAAGGAAGGGGGAAGGAGGGAGGGCTTTCCATGCAACTATGATCCAAAAAACCCTACTAACACGCCTTTCAAGGACAATAGACTCTAGGGAGGGAGACTTGTTGGCATGAAGTAAAAATCAAATCCATGAAGGAGAGACCCACATAATACTTTTTGCTCTTGGGATACATGCAAGATCTCTTGGAATCCAATCCAAGGAGTAGAAGTTTTACAATCCAAGGAATCCAATCCAAGTTTTACAATGTAAAGCATCAAATATGTAATATTTGACTAATTTTATGATCTTTTAATGTATCTTTCCTCAATAGATAATCTATTTCTTATAATCTCCTTCATTTTTCTAAGATCAATTATTCCTTCAGCCTCTTGAGTGTTATTCCAATCTACTAGAATTTTGTAAGATTTTGTAGAGCTCAAATCATATGTTTTATGAACTCAAGGGACTATTTTTTACATTTTTAGGCCAGATAAGTGTGCAATCAATCGATATTTTGAATATAAAAGATAAAAATCCTAAGCCATACTCACTTTTTGAATAATATTTGAACAAAATCTCATGTTTTCTCTTTCTTCAGCATTTTTTTTTCATATGCTTCTTCATTTGGAGCTTTAATGGTATCCTTAGGGTGTCTCATTGCCATATACATCTAATGAGAGCTTGTTTGCATGCTCGACATGCTTGTTTCTCTTCATTTTGAGCATGTATATGCTTGAATTTTTCCTCTTGAGATTCTTTGTACCTCATATTTTAGTAGTGATATGCCTACACACACTTGATCCTAGTGAGATACTTGGATTAACCATTGAAATCGATCACTTCAAATTGATAAGCTTTATGTCTACAAATCTATAATAATAAGAGTAGAAATGAGAACTAAACAAGAACAAGAATTGAAACTAGAAAGTACTTACTTGGAGGCCATCAACTCGTTAAGTTTCCAAGACTAGCATGGGAAAGATAGAGGATCTCTATTATGAGCCTCCTTATATATAGGTGCAAGAGAAGATATGGGATGTGTTTTAGAAGATCCCATGATGATGTAGCGAAAAAACATTTCACATGGCTATCCAAGGTCTTCTAGCTAGAGGAGACAACATGATACAAGGATATTTGATAAAGCAAAGCATCAAGCATCTCGTACTTGAATAGACCTTGGTGTCCATGGCACTAGGCTCGAATACCAAAAGATAGTGAACAACATAGCAAATAAAATCTAAGAAAGGCAAGAGTACATAATAGATAATAAGAACAAGAATTTTGATTCTTCAAATAACTAATATAAAGATGGCTCTATACCCAATGCCAACTCCCATGGTGGAGCTTATAGGGAAGTAGGTGAACAACTTAAGCTAGCTCAAAAAACTTTGGCTTGAGGAGGGAAATTGTCCTATGATTTACTATTTGAATGAATCAACAAGCCTCTAATTGTACATGAAAAGAGGGCTTGATCCATGCCAAAAAAATGGCCACCATTGATCTAGTGCTTACAATCAAACAATGAAAAGATAGGATGAACAACCTTTTGTTTATACACCTTGATCTTTCTTCATCCACACTTTGGATCAAACTCAAATTCAAAGATGCACAATGAATGAACCCTTCCCCAAAAATAAAGGATGCTTCTCTTTCCAGACCTTAAATTTAAATTGATCCTCACATAAGATCAACTCCAAATCCACATGGCTCACAAATATCTTCCTTAGCCATCCATGTTCCCTCATGAACATTAACCTTTTTGGTCATCCAATCACATAGACTTCATTCAAAATACAAGTCAAGACCTAAACACTTTTTTAGCTCACAACATGGCTCTCATAATTTAGGCTTTAAGAATTTTAGGACCATGGTTCATAAGTGGAAATTGATGATGGTGGGGCATTCAACATATTGAACAAAAAGATACCTAATTTATCAAGCTCGATCATTCTAAAAGTATATGAAAACACATAAGAGTCAAGTCTTACAATGCCAATACAGCCATATGTTATAAAAATCATAAAAAATGAAGTAAATGGGTCAAGGTTCCACTAGAAGAAACCCAACTTGTAGTTCAACATGGTGGCCAAACTCGTCAAAAATGATCAAAATGTTCAAAATGGTCAAATTGATCAAGAATGGTCAATTTTGGCTAAAAAGATAATTGCAAATTCTTCTAGCGCTCAATGAGAGCTATCCAACAATATAATACTTGAGTGTGTAGACCAATTTTCCTCTTCACAATTCAAACCCTAATTTCTTGTTCAAAAGTCAAAAAGCACTATGATTCAACTTCTTTCAAAGTTGAAATGCTATGAAATTTGTTGTGGAAGTTCCTTTTAACCAAAAGTATTGGCCTCTAGTTTGAATTTGTAATTCGACATCCCTATAGCTCATAATGGATTGGTAATACTAAAAAATAGCTGACATATTGGATCTCACTACGTTTTTTCCTTTGCAATTTCACACTTACACATATGGACAAGCAAATAAGCCCCTTGGGACCCCTAATCTCAGAAACACACTAGGGTTTATGAACATTGAGTCATAGTGGAGACCAAGATCTCCCTCTTTGAGACTTAATCATTACACTAAGCACACTAACACATTCCCCTCATATAAGAAGGGTCAACACATACAATCTCACTCCAACCCTTATCAACCTTGAAGGAGAGGTAATGCAAGATAGAGAACAATAGGATGAAGAAACAAAGGCTCTCCATTTCATTAGACAAATGCAAAGAATTTCTAAAGTGAAATCAATGCACTCACATGCTAATGTTGCAAGTATTTTTAAGGAAAATGTGGTACTCCTGCATTCAATTTTTTATTAAATTTAGCAATTTGGAACCGCATGCAAAACCCAAATTTTATCAAAACATTTATGAACAATTGAGAACAAGGTAAGGGGGAAAATACAATAGTTGGAAGCATTTATCTTGACCCATAAAGATGTTGCATCTACAAATCTTAGTTTCAAAAAAAAATTATTCATCAATATAACAAGAAAAACCATTATTGAAGAGAAAGTTAAGCCATTAAGAGGTCTCATCAAAACTTGGCTTTTCTATCATTGAAATGCTTGACACATGTGGTAAGATAGTTGCATGTAATGGTTTGATCTCTTACAAAATTGAGAAATTGATATGAAACACAGATTACAACATCACAAAAAAGGGATCGATGATGCATAATTAAGGCACATGAAAGAGTTAGGTTCTAATAATCATTACTGATGAACAATCACTACATTAGCACTCACTATTGTACTACATCTTAAATTATTCTCCATATTGTTTGGGAGACTCCATCCATTATTTGGTTATGTGAATGATTAGTTTCCCAAATAAAGTTGATCATCCAAATTCCTAGGTGAACCAGATCTCCCCATGCTGAAATTTTTGGATTATCCAACACTTATGTTGACAAAACCTATTACTAAGTTAGTTCCTACATTCTTTTCTTGTGTGATTAGCGTGTAAGACTTAGGCCAAAATGCTGACTAATTAACTTCACATCTCTCTCTCTCTCTCTCTCTCCCTCCCCCCCTCCCTCTCTCTCTCCCCCCTCTCTCTCTCCCCCTCTCTCTCTCCCTCCTCTCTCTCTCTCTCTCTTTCTCACATTCATATGCACACATATGCAAAATCAGTAATGGGACACATGAGGGCATTTTATTGAGCTTTGAAATTACAATTTCTTGACACATATAGAGAGGCTTTAGGACAATATGAGAGGACAAGATATCATTCTACTTACATAGATACATGAGGACCCAAACAAAGGGATACCACGGATACATATAATCTAATAGAAATATCTACATTGATGAAGTACATGCAAGCATACCTCTCATGGATAAGGACTAGACATACTATTTGGAGAAGGGATTCACTATAGATTATATATTATTGCTCAAGATTCATAGGCCCATTGCATGTGGATCCACCTTGAGTTCTTACAAGACAAGATCATATACATTGCCTTATGCTATTTTTCTCCCATAAGCTTGAGATTCACATCCACTAGGAAAAATTTATCATTGGCATAAGCCTCAACTCGTACCCATAGTGAGTAGTGTGAGGCATACAACCACAAGGACCGTCAGGTACTACACACTTTTTATGGGGAGGACACTTTGAGAGCTACTTCAGACATAGCTCTAGTCATAGCTTATGGATGACATCTACTTTAACTTGGCTCCTAACACCACCTAGTTATTTATAATGGGAGGACCCAATGGCCTACCTTAGGAGACTTGAATTGAATGCCACATTGAGTTATGGAGGGAATAGGAAGCGCAATTGAGTATATTCTAGGACTAAGAGAGACCACATAGCTCATCACATCCTTCTCATTGCACCCATACACATTGAAGCTAACCATGCATACCTCTCTTTCTCCATCATCGAAGACAGCATCCCACAAAGGTCCACATTATGCACTATACATACTATCATCCATTTTACACATGAGCTAGAATCCCTTTAATTAGCAAAGGTTGAGCATGGCGTATGCCTCCTTCACCCAA
Source organism: Ceratopteris richardii (assembly GCA_020310875.1). Classification (NCBI taxonomy): domain Eukaryota; kingdom Viridiplantae; phylum Streptophyta; class Polypodiopsida; order Polypodiales; family Pteridaceae; genus Ceratopteris; species Ceratopteris richardii. Next base: position 148,915,672 of record CM035419.1, read on the forward strand.
TCACATGACTCACTAGACCTCACATCACATATCTCCTCCATCCTCCAAATTGAGCCATTTACTCTTTTTCACACATCGTGCACACAAGACACACCAGTCCACCTAGGACTATGCCCTAGAATTTTTGTATGGTGATGAATGCAAAGAGCTATACCATTGCCTTTGTGCATGACAAGCCCAAGGAGAAAGCACAAAGAAAAGACGCCATGCTAGAAATGAAGGCACTATAGATGAACGACAAAAGAGCTCTCACTGGATCTAATTGAAAAAGGTGATCAGTGAAGTTTTCCATGGAATTAGAACAACCAATGCCATAAAGAAAAGTACTTGGACTTCAACTTTTTGGAGAAGAAAAATTTATAGTTACACTAGCTTACCAAAGTCCATTGAAACCCCATGGTGTTGTAGAAAAATTACCTAAGGGCTAAATTTTTCTTTATATTGTGGTTCTAAATATAATGCATGTAAATGGAGCCTTTCCTCTAATTATAGGGAGAGCATGGTTAAGTAACATCCAATCCATGCATGATTGGGATAATGATACCATTTGGTTTAACCTACCATGGCAATTACAAGAACCAAGTACACTTACAATGGCAAGGAGCTCCCATGCTGGTTTTTAGACACACAATCAATATAGAGACATAGAGAAAATAGAGACAAGATGGAGAATAGACAAGACATGAGAGAAAAAAAGGAGCTATGCTCGAGATACATTTCATACATTATAAGTTTGAGTACATGAAGTGACAAAGTACCTTGAAGAATATGAGATAAAACTTGCCCATAAGTCCACAATTTCCATAGTTGAAGATAACCTCCTCCAAAATAGATAAGCCACAAAGCTTGTTCACACGTTGTTGAAGATGAAAAAAGCACAACTCCATCTCTTGAAGTGGAGAAATCATCCTCCTTCAAGCTTGCTATCAGCTCCAAGTGATGACATTGGTTGGTCAGACCTATTTTTATGTATCCAAGTCATGACATCGGTTGAACAACCAATGCAATAAAGAAAAGTACGTATTATAAATGCTTTTTTCATGGTCTTTGTTTTATGAAAATGCTAAAAATCCGACTTACATGAAATCTGATAGGATTCTCAAAAGTTGAGCTTTTAACTTGTTTTTTCTATCTTTATATTGTTTTTATCCCATAAAACTCATATATCAAATACTTTATCTCACATTAAAACTACTTTCCAATGCTTTTGATAATTTAACCCTGAAATTGGGGTTCGACTTTTGACCTTTGAGCTTCCTCCAACCAAAGAAGTGTTATATATCATTTGAACGCTCTCTTTGAGCTCTTTTATAACCTTCCATAAAAGATTTTGCAACTTTTTTACTATTGTTTCCCTTTTGTTCCAACCTTTGACCATAGTTTGACCTTGTGTATTTTTCTATCCTGCAAGTGGGGTTCCCTAGTGGAAGGTTGCCCAAATAATACATTCATTCTAATAATCCCCTCCAAACTTGATACTGGAGGAATGTGATAGGCAATCATATTATTAGTTATTAATTATCTGATTAAATTAGGTACCCCTAGTTTTAACATATCATGCCACTTATCCACCAACACTCACAAGGACCTTGAATATGAAGAGCACTCCTTAACACACATTACAAGGAGAAATCACACTCGACCAAGTTCTACTTGGAAGGATAGAATCAACAAAAGGATGTTAAGTAATGAATAGAATGTAGACTCAAACATATTCCCCTAAACTATCAAGGTTGGTCAGACCTATATAAGTTGCTTCATCTACACCTATTAAGCAAAACACACACATATACAACAAGGTGTAATATTTCCACCATAATCTTTTGAATGTACATAAGTTACCCCTCTTTGCTCACATAAGTCTTCCTCCATGACCACCAAGTTGAACATGCAAGCTATCATTTACATAGATAAGTAAAAAATCCCAAGGAGCACTTAGAAAGTTTATGAGTAGGTTGAAGATCACTTCTCAAGTGCGCATGGAAGCAATGTTCTCAAATCTTGCAAACTCATCTACATTCTCTACAAACTCGTCTGCTCCATCTTCAATTCCAACATAATCAGCATATAAGCTATATTTTTCTACTTTGTAATATGCTAAAATTGACATTGATTGTTGTTGCAATCTTCTAAGGTTGATGTGATTCCTCTTGGAGTTGACTATCATTTAATTCTATACTCAAATTTTGCATCAAGATATATCGTTGGATCATTTGTTACTTCTGGCTAAATATAAAGTTAAGCTTGATCTGTATCTACCATGAAGATTTCACTCTTCTACATGTAGTCTGATTCTCTATGTGCACTATTTTATCCTACTTTAATATCAATTTTTGGTTGAGCCACAATCAATTACATATATAGAGAAAATAGAGACAAGATGGAGAATAGAAAAACATGAGAGAGAGAGAGAAAGGATCCATGCTTTAGACATATTACATACCTACAAGGTTGAAGTACATGAAGTTACAAGGTAACATGAAGAATATGTTTGAGATACAAGCTTCTCATAACTCCACAGTCTCCATAGCTGAAAATAATCTCCTTTGAGATAGATAAGCTATAAAGTTATTGCACACCTTGTTGAAGATGAGGAAAGCAAAGCACCATCTCTTCAAGCCAAGAGATCATCCTTCTTCCAATTGTTATGAGCTCCAAGTGATTATTTGTCAGCTATGAGACTTTTCTTTGTATAGATATGTGTTGTATATGCTTTTTCATGATCTTTGCCTTTTAAAAGAAAGCTAAAAAACCAAGTCCCTTGAAATCTGGCAAGATTTTTGAGAGCTGTCTTTGTTACTTATTTTTATATTTTTTTATTGCTTTTATCCATAAGAATCTCTAAGGACTTCACCCAATGAGAAAAGGAAAAAGAGAACAAAATATAAAAGGTAAAACACTCTCTATACCATCAGTCATGCAGTAGACAAAGGAGTTATCATGACACAATAGAAGGAACCAAGCATTAGCATCAATGAAACTCCAGGTTCTGCATGACTCATCTTCAAATTGAAGGATAAGCACAGGGAGGAATCACTTCTACCATCTCAAACTATAAGAAAAATCAACCTTGGAAATGAAGATCAACCACAACCAATTTTGCTAGCCACTTGGCTATAGGATTATTTTGCATTGCTCCAACTGGTAACTGCATTCATGCAAATTTTCAAAGATGTGTTTGCATCGAGTTACCATGATTTAAAAGGGATTCTGATACATCTTAGAGAGCATTCTATTCCTTTGATCCATGATGCTAAGCTAGTGAGAGGAAGAATTTATCGATCAAACCCTATGTGTGAAGAAGAGATAAAAAAGAAATAGAAAAGCTAGAGGAAGCAAGGATCATTGACCCAATGGAGCATTCAAAATGGCTATCATCCATGGTAATCATTCAAAAGAAGCAATCCAACAAGATTCAAGTTTGCGTCAAGTTTTTAGCTCTTAACAAGGTCATGATTCCATATGGCTTTCCTGTCCTGTTTTCAAAACAAGTTTTGGAACATGGGGCTCGTTATTTACTATATAATTTCATGGATGGATCTAGAAGATATAACCAGGTGTTCATCCATCCAAAAGAACAAGCCAAGAATGCATTTGTAACACCTTAGGGTACATATATTTATACAAAAATGGTTTTCAGATTACGTAATGTCTACGCTTTTTTCAATCGAGGGGTTTATTTAATTTTTTGATTCTTATCACCCAAATTTTTTTAAGTGTAAATTATGACATTAGATTTGTACATGAACCTCCATCTATGATTACTCCACTTAGGGTCCTTCTACATATAGTGGTAGTAAGACAGGGACTTCTATCGTCAATTAAGAAGTTGGTTGATGCTTGTATGAAGTCATATGTGGTTGTGACGTCCACAAGTGTTGTTGGAGTATGTCCACCATTTATTGGAAGCATAGTTTGAGGAGTCAAAGTTCATATGATCCCAATGACTTAGCTTCTAAATCTTTCATCCAATCTTAAGAGGTCATCAAAAGATACCTATTAAAAAGTGTTTTTCACTATCTCATCAATACTGATAATGGATGGTATTGATAGAAGTAGAGAAGGTTCTTTCGTTGAATGTAGCTCCTTCACTATCTCCTCAACATTCTTATCAATTTCCTATGAAACTTCATAATTCTTCATACCTTGTTCTTTTTATTTGAAAGAGTCTCACCTCCCTTTTCTTCTTTTGAGCTATGGTTTGTACTCATGTTCCTTGATCCATTTCCTACAGTGAAACCAACTTAATTTTTGGAATTGGACTTCACATTGGGTTGACAAGTCCTTGGTTGTGTTCTTCTAGGTTTTGCATGCGCAAAATAGGTTCCTTCATGTTGAAGGAATAAAATCTAGCAAGCACGTTTTCCTTGTATATAGCCAAAAGATAGCTTGAAGAAGCTCTAAATTTTGTAAAACTAAGGAAGAGTCTTCCTTGAGTTGTAGTAGAGCTCTTTAGTTTGTCAACAAAGTCTTGAGAGTAGTGGTAAAGGCAAAAAGTCATGATTTTTTGGTACCTAGTATATAAGGATGAAAATGTAAAGAGAAGGGACTCTTGGTCATTTGTATACTTTTCCTTTGATGAATAGAGCTCTCCTTTGGTCGGCTATCTTCTTCTTCATCGTGATGCCTTTGTGATTTGTCTTGAGTGATGTTTTGTGTGTTGTTTGGTTGATCATTCAGTTGTAGATGGTGTTGGAAATTGTCTGTGAGATCTATTTTGAGTGTTATCTGTTGTAACTTAGAGTTTGCATGGTTTGAGGAAAGTCGTCAGATTTTGAAGTGATTGCGTCAGTGTTTACACTCAAAATAAGTGCTTTATATTATTATATTTGGATTTGATAAGAAAAATGGCATGAAATAGGCACTTGAATCACTCAATTTGGTCTTATATTTATGGAGTTATGAGCATTTGAAGTTTCCAACCATACCTGCACAAAAAGTCGTGTTTTAAAAAAATCGTGTTTTTACCAATCTTTTAATTTTCATCAAACTCTCAGTGGATCTCTTAACTAGTTCAACTTCTATCTTTTATAGATGATTGATTTATGGTTTGTGAATCATTAGTCTTTAAGCAACAATCGGGTAATCTAGTTCTTGGATTGATAATTTTAAAGAGATTTCCTTTCCTTTTGATGTGTCATTTGCTACAATGAGATAGATTTCCTAGAATTCAGAAGTGAAACATCTTCCTTGGAATTGAAAGCTTTTTTTTGGCATCGCTGTTGGGGATGAGTAACCTATATTGGTGGTGCCAAAATCACAAGTAAAGTTCACTTTTCATGTTACAATTAGATCATCATTGTTGGGATATCAAAGATGAAAGGAGGACATGCCAGGTATCTCTTTTCAATTAAGGATTAGGAGGACAAGACTTTGAGTCCTTTGTGAAAATTCAATCAATGGAGGTAAAAGGATGGTCATGCAGGCATCTTGTACACTCCAAATGATAATCCTTTGCTTGATTGTTTGAAGTTTTGTATTTTTTCTTTACACCTCTTTTAGGAGGATTTGAAGTGAAAAGTTTTGGAGGAAGATAGTTCAGAGGTTGGAACTTGGAAGTGTCAAAGACCTTGGAAATTTTTGTTTGTTTCTATTTTGAGTTTTTCTCTTTAGCATCTAAGAAAAATACAAAAGACTTTGAAAGATAGTGAAAAATAAAGGATAAGTATGCAAAGAAAAGCTTGAGAATGACTGTGCGAAGAAGGGGATAGAAGAAAACACTTTTTGAAGTTTCTCAAAAAATCGTGATTTTTTGGACCTTGTATAAAGCTTCTCAAAAAATTGAGTTTTTTTATCAAGGAGAGAGGAAAATTGAGCTTGAAAATTTTTCATAAGCCAAAAATTGAGTGAGAGGAATCACATGATGAAGTTCTAGCTTGAAAGAGGCTAAAAAATCATCTAAAATCGAAAGAAGAAATCAAGGTGAAAAGCATCAAAAAATCTCACGATTCTCTGTCTTTCTTTAGTGCAAAAAATCACGACTTTTTGATACAAAAAAGTGGAAAATTTCTTGACTTTTTGTCTTGTGAAAGTTGAAAAAAATAATGACTTTTTGGAATTTGGTAAAAATTTTTACTAAGGAAAAATTAGAAAAATTTGCGATGTTTTTATCACATTTGAAGGATTTGACTAAGGAAAAAATGGAAAAAAAGAAGTGAAAAAAAATTACAACTTTTTGTCTCCTGGAAGTTGAAAAAAATGCAACTTCTTTATCATATCTAAAGGAAGAAATCGCAACTTTTTAGAATTTGGTAAAAAATTTGACAAAAAACGCAAGAAAAAAGAGAAGAAAATCCTAACTTTTTGGCAGAAGAATAGAGGAAATCTTAATTTTTGGGTTAAACTGAGTAAAACATCGTGACTTTTTGAATGAGTTGGGTAAAACATCATGACTTTTTGGAGGATAAATTTTGAAAAAAATCACGACTTTTTGCATCTAATTTTTGAGAAAATCATGACTTTTTGCAAACAAATTATAAAACAAATTTTTCATCAAAACTTACTCATTTGTGAGTATGAGAGAATGAAAGGGAGATAAAAAAATTGCACTTTTTTGAACAATTGCATTCCAAGCAACCCACTGCATTTTTTGCAACTTCACCATTCCCAAGTGCAAGAGATAAACTTCAACTACTATTTTTCAATAATTTGAAGTCTAAAAAGTTAGAGAAAAATCACTTTTTCATTGAAAAAAGAATAAAAATTTTTTGTGTTTTCAGATTCTTTGTGTTTACAAATTGTTTTGATCTTTTTTAGTGAAGGAGAGGAGAAAGGGGGAAAATGCGGTTCTATAGGCATAAAAACATTAGCAAAAAACTTGGTATCACTTAAGATATTAAAAAAACACGGCTTTCTAAGTTGACTTATGTTGATATATTTAGGTAGTGATGTGTGTGAGCACTCTAGGCAAAGAAGAAAGAGGCCATAATGGTTGTTGCAGAGGCCTCCACACCAAAAATAGAGTCTGCTAATCTTGTGCAGAATGAAGAGTGGGCATTTACTACTGTTTGTAGTTTGCTATACCTGCAGAAATCTGAAATGGTGTCCTCTTTGCCCAAACTTGAGGCACTCAAAAAACATGTCTATGAAGGTTCTATTTTGGGTAAAATGCATCGTTCCTCCTTTCCAAAAGATGGTTCAATTTGACCTACACAGAAACTGAAGCTTCTTCACAGTGATGTCTATCTCTCATAGTGCCTCTTTTCCATCAGATTGCTATGCGATGGCTGCCTCTAGTCTTTGTGATGAGAATGAGCCTGTTTCATTTGACAAAGCACAGAATTTTGAAAATTTGATGGCTGCTATGCAATCTGAATATGATGCTATAATGAAGAATGATGCCTGATCTTATGTGACTTACCTCCTGGCAAGAAGGCCATTGGCACTAAGTGCGTATACAAGCTGAAGTGTAAGCCTAATGGAACAACTGATAGGTATAAGGCTAGGCTTGTTTCAAAGGGTTGTGCGTAGGAAAGAGGCATTGACTTTGATGAGACCTTTGCACCTACATGCTGAATGACTATTGTTTGTAGCATCTATGCACTTCTAGCTCATCATGGTTAGAATGTACATCAGTTGGACATTAAAACAACATTTCTGAATGGTGACTTTCATGAAGAAGTGTATGGTTTTCAGCCTCGTGATATTATGCAAAAAGGGCATGAAAACCAGGTGTGTAGGTTAAAGAAGTCATTATATGGTTTAAAGCAAGCACCACATGCTTGGGATGAAAAGATACATGCCTATCTCATTGCACATGGTTTTGAGAATAGTCCAACTGAAAGCACTTTATATGTTAAGCGTGCTAATGATGTGCTTCTGATCATTGTTGTGTATGTTGATGACATGTTGTTCACTGGCCCTCATGACATGCATATTGTTGATTTTAAGGCTGATTTGCATGGCTCATTTGAGATGTCTAATTTGGGGCATTTGCATCATTATTTTGGGCATTCAATTTATGCAAATTGATGGTGGAATGGCTTTGTGTCAAACGAAATATATTGACACATTATTGCACCATTTTGGCCTTGAAGATTGTAAGCATATTACCACTCCTATGGAGACAGGTTTACAATTGACTCTTCATGATGTTGGAGATGCATTTGATGTTGTTCTCGATTAGCAGACTGTTGGATGCTTGATTTACTTATGCATTACTCAGCCAAATATTCAGCTTTTTGTCTCACAGTTGAGCAAGTTTATGCATTGCCCAGGCGTCAAGCATTGGCAGGCAGTTAAGCGCATATTTCGCTACTTGAGTGGTACCCGACTACTTGGATTGCTTTATCCCACGGGGGATCACTACCGCCAGATTTGCATGCTTCTTCTGACAGTGACTGGGTTGGCTGCTATGAAACTTGTGTTTTCATGAGGAAAGAGATAACGAAGAGATCTCACACACATGCTCTCACTCTCAAGGAGAAGCACACACACAGATTGAGGCAAGGAAGAATGATCTTCTTCTCCTTCTTCTATTGGAATGTACAAGAATGACCTAAAAAACAAGCATACAACTATTGCAATATGTAAAGATCAGTACATAAGGAAAACCTAATGTCCACAAATGAGTGAGCCGGCAAGAAACAAATATGCCATCACTCTCGGTAGATAAATCTAATAAAGCTCAATGAAGTGTCCCTGACATATATCGGCGTGACCACTATACATGTCAGAGAAATGAAAAAGTGATACGTGTCATCTTGGATCATCACTTGTTGAGCTTGATATCTCAACACTCCCCCTCAAGCTCAAGGCCATGTCCTCTAATATAAGCATCTTCCGAAACTTCTTCAGCTTCTTTGCACCAAGTGCTTTTGTGAAAATATCACTAACCCTCTCATCACATAAACAAGATCAATATCACCTACTAATACCTTCTCTCTAATGAAGTGATAATGTACCTTGATATGCTTTGTTCTAGCATGAAAAATAGGGTTCCATGCTAATTGTATGCTGCCAAGATTATCACAATAGATGGTGATAGGCTTTTGCACTTCCACACCTAAATCTGCAAGTAGCATCTCTAGTCACCTCTATATTTAGCCTCTGTACTCGACAAAGAAAAGGTTGCTTCTTGCTTCTCCATGTAATAGTTGCACCTCCAAGTGAGAATAGAAAGCCACTAGTAGATCTTCTATCTGGAGTACTACCAGCCCAATCTACATCGGTGTATCCATGAACCTGCAAATCTACACCAGCTTCATAAAACAAGGCATAATCCAAAGTAGCACTCACATAACGTAGACTGTGCCTCAAAGCATCCAAATGTGGCTTCCTGGGAACATGCATAAACTGACTTTCAAGTCCAATAGTGTAGCTAAGATCAGGCCTTATAATTGTGAGATATATCAAGCTTCCCACAATTTTCCTATACATAGTAGCATTTTCCAATGGTTCACCTAATGTAGTATCTAACTTCAAATTCTAATCTAATGGCATAGAAATTGGCTTACAATCAGCCATACCATACTTTTGCAACATATTCAAGGCATATTGCCTTTGTGACATCCATATATCTGTTTCTGTATGAATAAACTCAACGCCCAGGAAATAGTGCAGCACACCAAGATCTTTCATGTCAAATTCCTGCATAAGAAGTTGCTTTACATCTTTGATGCTTTCTTCATTATCACCACCTACAATCAAGTCATCAACATAAATAGCCACAATCGTGATGCCATCATCAGCCTTCCTTGAATATAGTGAATGATCTGCATCACACATAGAAAACCCAATGTTGGTTAAGTAATCGACAATCCTTGCATGCCATGCATGTGGAGCTTGCTTTAGCCCATACAAAGCCTTTTGCAACCTGCAATCATATTCTGGATGCTTTGAATCTTCATATCCTTGTGGCTAGTCCATATATACTTCTTCTTGTAACTCACCATGTAGGAAAGCATTCTTCACATCCATCTGATGCAAAGTCCATCCTTTTGTTGTAGCTAATGCAACAAGTGTTCTAACAGTAGACATTTTAGCTACAGAGCTGAATGTTTCCTCATAATCAATGCCATATGCATATCCTTTAGCTACCAATCGTGCTTTATACGTGCTTATGCTACCATCACCATTATGCTTTACCTTGTAAACCCATTTGCAGCCTATGGGTTTCTTTCCTTGTGGCAATGGAACCCGCTTCCATGTATCATTCCCATAAAGTGCAGCCATCTCCTCATCCATAGCTTTTTCCAAATCTGCATCTCCAATTGCATCTTCAAAGCAAGAAGGTTCAGCATCTTGTATTACCTTTGTCATGTAGGCACAATGACGAGCCATATAACTATCGTATGTCCATTGTTGCACTGAATTCCGCGTCCTCCCAGATCTTCGGTCTTGGGTCACTTCTCCTTGTATCATCTGCATATGCCTTTCTTACTCCTGGAGTCTTCAGAGAGGGAAATCCAAGTTCCTCATCAAGGCTTGAATCTCCATCAATGTCTTCAAAACCTGCACATGTTTTATGACCAACAGAAACCTTTTCTTTACCTTTCTTGGATGTATTTGATGAATTTGTTGGATTGAAATTTCCACGTAATCTTCCACTCCATGGATTTGAGTTGGAACTATTGCTTGGTGATGCATCCCGTCCACTCAAAACTTGAGATTCTGCACTTGATTTTTCAGCATTTTCTTTGACATTTGGTTGAAGATTCAGTCCTTCTTTGGCCTCTACATAGAAGCTTGACATTTCATTAAATACCACAAACTCTGCTCCCCTTCACTTGTCGTGTGAGTGGGTTATAACATTTATATCCCTTTTTCTCAAGGGAGTGTCCAATGAAGACACATTTTTTTGCTTTTGGATCAAACTTTGTCCTCAACTCATCTGGAATATGTACATATGCAATACAACAAAAAACTTTCATATGTGATAAGTTTGGTTGTTTACCTGTGAACTTCTCTTCAGGTGTAGCTTGATGTACAACAGTAACTGGAGTTTTGTTCATGATGTATACAGCCATATGCACAACTTCTACCCAATAACAATGAGGCATATTCTTTTCAGCCATTAAGGCTCTTGCTATTTCTACAATATGTCTATTTTTGTGTTCAACAATACTATTCTGTTGTGGTGTGTACCTACATGAAAACTGACATCGAATTCCATGAATTTTAAGAAAATTACTGACCTCATTTGACATGTATTCACCTCCTCCATCAGATCTTAATGTCTGAATATACTTCTATAGCTCAAGCGTAAGCACCACCTCCTTTACTTGTCAATCCGCGGAGACGTGAGGACTGGTATGAAGACCACAAGCAAGTGAAGACACAAGTGCGTGAGTGAAAGCACACAAACATGCACATACATACACACACACGTGCACAAGGTAAGATCAAAGAGAGGAACAATGGAAAGCTTCGATTGCAAATGAGTTCTCTTACAAAAGCTCTATTCTCTAACAAGCTAACCTCAAAAATGAGCTCTCTAACTCTTTTTATAGTTTTTTGACTAGTTTTGGCCCTGTCCAGACCTAGTGTTCGGCCTAGTTAAAAATTAGGTTCCAGGGCTTATTTGAGGGCTCAAATGAAGTCTAAAAATTATGAAAATTGGTACGATGATTCTTCTAATACTCCTCAAGCTCAAGGACTCCTTGGCTTGAACAAAATGGAGTTACAAAAATAGAAAATGGTATTTACAATGATTTTTAGTGATGAAAATCACTATTTTTATAGGGATTCTTATGAAAATTTGACATGTACTTCTTGGAGCTCCCTACTTGCTCTTTCTTCTTGTGTATCCACTTCTTTGATGCACTTATTATGCTTGTCCTTGACCTTGAGCTTCAACACTCCCCCCCTCTCGAGTCTGTAATCCCTGACAGACCCTTGTTGTAATGGTTGTTCGAGGTAGTGCGTTGAGAGGTAGTGTCCATGCAGTAGAAACGAGATCCTTCATTCTTCCAAATGTGGCAAGATCGATTGGCCATTTCTTTATTTTTTTCTTGGGGCCTCTGCGAGTGGTAGTCCCGTGATATGTGCTTCATCCTTGGATTCCAACATGAATGTGTCATTGTGAGTCTCCATTGACTGCCGCTAGATCTTCCAGGTGATGTTCATAGGAGTCATGCCAAGTACCCGTATCCCCTAATGGATGATGGATAAGTGTGTTCGTGCATGGGTTGAGGAAAATATGTGCCTTGTGCATGGCCTTATAATGTAGCCCTATGCATGCTTACTTGGAAAATGCATTGGAAGAAGTATGGTGCAAAAATTGGGGGCCTTGAGCTAAGTGCTCAAGGGTATGCCGATGAAGAGGTTTCCTAATCTATCATGGTTATGGTGTTGCCAAAGTAAAGATACTGACCACGGTGAAGGGTCGATCGATGTTTATCTCTTCGTGCTGTACACCTGGCATTTGTGATGGAACATTGTCGATGAATGTCCCTGTTGATGGTCCACTAATGAAATTGTTTTGTGAGTGCCGGGTTCTGTCTCCTCTTTTGAAAGCAACGTTTGCCAAATACAGAGAATTGAATTTCTTTATATTCCTTGACAAACAACATTTGATAATTACACCAAGCTTAGTTTCACATATTCTCTCTAGCTCACCATAAGCAGGAGTCTTCTCATCCAGTATACATACAAAGATTTGTAGGGTACCACAACTACCCCGTGCAGATATCTCCATGGATGCTCTCATACATGCAATAGTTAAGCATCACTCAAGTTGCGAACCTTCCAACTCTTCACTCCTACCATGGTAAGAGGAAACCATAGTTGTGGATGCCATGTTCATGCCAAGTTCTTGACATCTACCAGATAACTCAACAATTATATCATCTGCTAGTCGAGACACACTTGTATCAAAAACTGATAACTGCCCAGTAATCAATGGTTCCACCTTCAACTAAGCATGACTCATTCATGTTTCATGAGCCAAACCTGTGAACAAGTGCTTCCTCTCCCTTTTTTTTTTTGAGGAATAATGTCACCAAACAAGAAGATAGATATTAGTATCAGAAAAAATAGTTGACATATGTCAATGTGCTCTTTTGCATGGGACTCTCAAATGTGTCTATGCACGGCCATGTAATGTGGCCCTATATTAATGCATACTTTGGAAATGCATGACCTGAATGGTGCAAGAGACTGGGTTGTGCAAGGAGCACATGGTTGTCGCTCGTCGAGGCTTTCGATGTTATTTGCGGATGTTGATGCCATCTGTCGTGGAGGTATCCATTGGATCTCGAGATGACAAATGATCCATCCTCCTTATGGGGATCCATTTTAGAACGATCTGCGACTGTGTAGTGAGCACCTTTGGCCTATTCGTCCTTGGCTGGTTTCTTGACTGTGGTGTCCCTTGTGGTTGGCGCTTTGGTTTTGTAGGGGCCGTTGATGCTTTTGGTTTCCGAACCCATAGCTTTGTGGCTGGTCGCCTGACTCGCGTTGGAGAGGTTAGTTGGTTCACTTTTGTTCTTGGTGTTTGGTTCTGACCATTGCCTCGCCTTGGCTTCTTTGTTGATACTTTTCGCGTATGGGAGAGCATAGGTTGTTGGGGATGTAAGAGCTTCCTGGGTACCCATATGTCTAATCGCCCTTTGTTGAGCTGCAACTAATTTCTTAGGCACCCAAATTTGTCAAAAATCTTGTGGTTGAGCTTGTCCAAGCTTCTTCCTTTGTCGTCTGGCCTGGTTGGATTGCTTGGATGGGGTTTGTGAGGGCAAGGTTGGAGGTTGCTCTCCTTTGCGTACCCAGATCTGCGTCATGCCCGGAACTGCTTTCTTGTTGAATGGTGTCTTTCTATTTGCTATAGCAGTTTTCTTGAATTGTTGTGCTTGCTTCTTAGGTTGAACTACTAGGGATGCTTTACTCTTTGGAAAAGAAGGAGGTTGTGCTTGCCTTTGCGATTGTCCTTCCATGATTGAGTCTGTCTAGATCATAGAGCTTTTGACACAAACAACATCTTGCTCGAGAAGATTAGTCTTAGAGGAACTAAGAGAGTGTGTGGTGCCATGATATGTGAGCATGCAGTTCCCTAATTCTATTGTAATGCATTGTTCATGTACCCAAACTTGAAGAATTTGACTTCTTAGGTTTAAGTTAACTGCATGGTCATAGATCCAAAAGACAAGTGGTTCTGTAAGGGTCTCATCTTGACACACTAGCGCTTTGACTTTCATTGGAACATCTTGAAGGTAGATGGGAAGTTCCACCTCGCCCAAACAAGGGGTTTCCACACCTCCCAATCCTATGAGATAAGCTTCTATGGGATTGATGTTCAGCTTCAAGTCTTGGTAGTAGGACAGTCTAACTGCACTACTTGCTGCACCTGAGTCAATCAGTGCTTTCACACTCCTTGCACCCTTTCCTTGTCCTATCTCTATGGTCACAAAGGGACGTCGGTATGACCTGAGAAGTAATTATGCCTGATTTTTGGCACATATACATGTGATATTTTGGGGCTTTTGAGTTGACATCTAGGCCTAGTCGCCTTAACTTATTTCGCCTAATACGCTCTCTAGCCTCTGCCTGTGCTTCTTCTCTAACCCTTAACTCCTCTTCTTTTCGCTTCTTAGCCGTGTTGAGTCTCGTAAGCATATCCTCTGTAAGAGTTTCTTGGTATAACTTGACTCTACATCCACTAATATAGTTTGGCAAGATATCTCCTTCTAGAGTGGCCAACTGAACTGCACCACTAGTGGAAATTCTATTAATGATCATGGGTCCGTATCCTCTTTTTTCCAACTTACGGGCATGTTGCTTTAGTGTGTAAACCAACACTAGATCTCCCTCTTTCACTCCGTTATCCTTGATGTGTGCATCAAAGTATGCCTTCTGCCTTTTCTTTGCAGCATAGATATATTTGCCAATAGATAATGTCTATTTTTTCTTTTACAACAAACACCATTCCTAAACCCTCTCTTTTAGTTGTGGTGTAGTTTTTCTCATCCTGATTCGATTTAATTGTGTGCTTGCATAGGTAATGGGAAAATCTAATTTGCTTCATTCTATGGGTTGTGCTAAAACACATCCTATGGAAAAACTAGAAGCATCTACATGTACATGAAATATCACATCCCATTATGGTGTTTTTAGTATAGGTGCTATGATTGAACAAGTTTCTAGGGTTTCAAAGGCTTTCTCACATTCACTAGTCCATTCAAATTTTGTAATTAATGCATACAGAGGTAGCAATATCTGCAAACTTGTATATAAATTTCCTATAATAACACAATGTCCCATAAATGTTTGTAATTCCTTCCCATTTGTTGGCTTTGACAGATTGACTATAGCTCTAATTTTCTCTTCATCAGTTGAGATTCCACTCTTGGAGACTATGTGTCCTAACATTCTTCCTTGTCTGACAAAAAAGACACACTTTTTTGGATTTAGAAAAACTTTGTAAGTTCTACATTTTTTTAATATATTCTCCACGTCTTGTAGATGATCTATTCTTTGATTAGAAAATATGCATAAATCATCCACATAAATCACCATTATGTTCTTAAAAAATCTTTAAACACATGGCACATCAACCTTTGGAATGTGGTTAGTGCATTTGTTAGACCAAAAGGCATAACTCTAAATGCATAAAAACCCCATTCATTTGCAAAGGTAGTCTTGTGTTGATCTTCTAATGCAATAGGTACCTGGATATAGCTTGAGAATCCATCCAAAAACTATAAACTTCTTTTCCAACAAATCTCTCTAGCAGGTGATTTGTTATTCCCAACGGATAACTATCTCTGATAGTTGCAACATTCACTTTTTTAAGATTTATGCAAGCCCTAAGTTTTCCATTCCTCTTTGGAACCACAACTATTGGAGATGCCCATTTTGTGTACTCAACTTCATAAATAAAATTGGCAACCAATAATTTATCTACTTCCTTGTTAATCTTTGGAGTATTTGTCATTGTATCTATAATGCTTTTGCTTACTAGGTTTTGTATGTGGAGCAATAGGTATTTTATGCGCATAGATTTTGGAATCTATACACTTCAAATCTTTGTAACTATAGAAAAATACATCTCTAAACCCTCCGAGGAGCTTGACTAAAGCCCCTTCTTCCTCTTTTTCCATGTCATTTGCTATCACTATCTATCGTTCTTCTTCCTCCTCTTGATCTATTAAAATCTTTTTTGTTTCTTCTTGGTTGTCAAAGAACTCTCCATTTTTCTTCTCTCTCTTAGGTTTCAAGTTAAGAAATAGTTTATCCTCAATCTCTTAGGTGTAACATCAATTTTGTTTTCTTCTTCATCCTTAACATCTGGTTTTTTATGTTTTGATCTACTTTGTGAAATTTGTTGGTTTGGCTCCTCTTGATGATTGAAGTTTTTATGTTTTCCTGAAATTTTATCCTTGATCACATCTTTAGCTTGAACTTTCTCTAAGTATGAATTCTTATTGCTCACTTTTTGGATATGTTTCTGTGCTTTGGATACACAATTACTTTCTTCAACTTGTATCATTCTTAACCCTATGTAGAAAATATCATATCCTTCTTCATTTTGAAAAATTTATTCCCACATGTTCTTCATTAGAAACATCTGAAGTAGATAGTATCTGAGTCCATCCATATGGTTCAAAATCTTCATCATTAAAATTTTGTGGTATGTATGTTGTGTCTTCTATATTTCTCTCATTTATGCAGTCTTCTTTTCTTAAAAGAAATCTTTTGGGCAATTTCCTATTTGTAGAAGCAAATGTCCAAAGTGGTGGTTCATTGTCATTGCTATCATTTGAATTATCCACATTTCCATCATGATGCACTTTGTTCCATTCTCTTGGAGATATTTTGTAACAAATTCCTCTTCTTAGATTAACTTTGGTGATATTCCCCTATTTTTTAAGATACAAGAAATCTTTTCCCTAGTCTTGAACTACTTGAATTTGTCTCATAAAAGGTCTTCCTAGGATGATCTCATATGAAGTAATTTGTGGAAACTCCACTATTGCAAAGTTGTGTTCAATCTCAATTCCATAGACTACTATAATTACCTTTTCCCATATTCCTAGTGGTCTTTCTATATGCCCATTTGCAAGTTGAAATTTCATTCTAGTAGGTTTGAGTGGTTGAGCACCCCATGTTTCCCAATTTATCTTTGTCCTGATCACTACACCAACTCCACTGTCTAAAATAGCATTTGTTTGTTTTACACAAAAGTGAATTGAAAGTATGGTATTTCCTTCTTCCCCTTCATAATATCCCCCAATTGTGTCTGGGTACTTGCATGATTGGTTCTGTATCTATAGTAGTGTTAGGGTTTTCTATGTTTTTGTCAAAAAGCTCTGAAAAATGAGGGTTTTCCCTAACTATTTGTCTTAAAGTCCATTGACACAATATTTTGCATTGATCACTTAGTTTAACCTCCATTAAAGAAAAATATTTACTCCTCATTACTTGAATTGTCTAATTGTTCTTCTTGCTGAACATTTTGTTCACTCTATTGTTTCTTCAACTTATTTTCCAACACTTCTTCTAAGACTCCTTCTTGAATATTTCTTGAATTTTTGTATTGATTTTCCTAACTTTCTTCTTCCAGTAATTGTTGAGTTTTTGCTATTATTTCTTTACATAATTTTATTGTTTCTTCTTCTAGCTCAGGCATTGGTTATACTTTTTCATGGCCTACTGAACTTGGTCGTTCTTCTAGTCTTGTTTTGTATGCTTTTGCAAAAGTATCCAATTGTTTTGATAACTTTTGCACATGCCCACAATTATGATTTTGTGTTAGATATTGCTCTTGTAATCTCTATTGAATCTTGATCTGCATCTTTTTTTCTATTTCCTCTAATGTTTTCTCCCATTTAGCCTTTTGTTTAGCTTTTCTTTCTTTCTAGGAATGCTTTTTCATTTCACTCTTATCCTCTTCTAGTGTTGTTTTCTATTTTCTAGTCTGTGCTCTTGTAACTACCTATATTGGTGTCATTTGGTTTTGCTCACTTTCTATATTCTCTAAAATCTCCACTCATTTCAAAGGGATGTGAGAGTCTATGTTTGGTTTTTATCGATTTTTTGGACAATCCTTGATTAGGTATTCTCTTCCACAATCCTTACAATAGGCTCCTTCAATTCTCAAAATAAGTGGTTGAGGACATTCTCTCACAAAATGGTGTCCCCCACACCTATAACATGTCACCTTCTGTGTTCTTTTGAAATGAGCTTTTGGGTTTGACACATAATTGTTGGTTATGTACATGAATTTTTTTGCATCCATTTCAATTCTACCATTCCCTAAATCCAATTCTTGAAGTTCAAGTTCCTTATCATAACTATACTCCCAACTATGTTGTTTAAAGTAATCGTCTGGATGACTACTACCATCTACTCCTTAGATGGTAGTAGTGACCTTTCCAAAATTTCCTCTATAGGTGTGTACTTAAATAGTACCACATTAGTTGGTATAGGTGGTTGTTGCCCTAGGATAGGTCTAGGTTGTTCCATAAAACCTCTCTCTCTCTATGTTGACTTGATTGGTTTTGGTGATCCCTTTCCTTCACATGTTGTTTGTTATAGAAACAATCATCTCTTATATGATTTGTCCATTTTTTTTCTCTAAAGTGCATTACTTGAGTGTACTTTTGTCTTGCAAATGTTGTACTTTTTGATAATGACACATGTGGGTAGGATGATTCTCTCCACATACATAGCATTTTTTGAGTTGTGGCGTTCTAGGATAGATAGTATTGGCTTTGGCTCTAGCTCCTAAAGATTTTGCTATTGCTTGAGCCTACTCCTCTATAGGTGGAATTTAGATTCATTGCTTCTTTGTTGATAAAAAATTAGAAGGTCATTTCCCCTATTGTCTTCTAGGTCAATGGCTTCCCTAACATAAGAATCTAGGTCTATACACCTTCTACAATATACCATGGTTCTCAAATGTGCATTGATCAATCCTTCTATGAACAGAGACTCTTTTAGGAATTGATGGGTTTTCATCCTAATAACATCTATCCAAATATTGTTTGAATCTTCTTGCTTCTTCCCTGACACTTTCATCTTATTTTTTCCTAAATGTGTGGATCAATGTAGCTATACTATGTTTAATCCCAGTTTTGGAGAATTCTCCTATGAATCCTTCCAAAAACCTTTTTATGCCTACAAAAATCTCCTTTCTCAATGGTAAAAACCATGTCAAGGCTGCTCCTAACAAAGTTAATCCAAACACTTCAAATTGTGTTTTATAATCTTGTATTTCTTCTACCCTTAGGATTTCTTTGTATTCAACCAAATGGTTATGAGGATCTCAAGACCCATCATATTGATTTTTCATGCACAACTACTTGGTATGGTCTCATGGTTATCTTAGTATTTTGCCACTCATTTGTCCTTCTTATAGGGAACTCACGTATAACTTCTCCTTCCCTTAGAAAAGGATTAGGTGGAGTCTATTGTCTCCTATCTCTCTGTGGCTCTACTGGAGTATGATGTCTGCTACCCCTTGGGATTTTGGGTTGTTCTATATTTTGATCCCATGCTCCTTTCTCTAAGCATTGATCCAAGTCATTTGTATCTTTTGGATTATTGGTAAAGACATAGATACATCCTTGACTATCTTCATATCTGTCATCTTTAAACTGAGTCACTAGCATCAAATTTAAAGGAATTTCTAAGTCTCTCAATATAATGAGATCCTTATGCATGCCATCCTCATACACATAGGCTTCAAACCTATTTGTATACAAGTATTTGAAGATGTTCCTAGTGTCTCCAACATCATAGGTTTTAGCCTAACCATTTAGGTTTTCCATGTTTCTGTTTGATGAATATAGATTATCTTCACTTCCGTTTGTATTTTGTTCTGCTAAAGACTCCTTAGATCTTTGAATATGATTTCTAACAAATCTTGACCTCAATTTCATTAACCTTTGATCAATTTTCCAATAAACCTTAACTATTTGAGGGAACTAGGGTTAGACATTTGTTTGTGTTTAACTTGGTTTTTCCTCCCCAAATATGCTTCTTTATGTCAAGGATTATATTGCTTTGGTATGATCATCCAATTTTTCAAGTTTTGCAACTTTCTTGAAAAATCATGATTCTAACTCAAAATAGGTTTAATATTTTTCCTCCTTTTGTTTTAGTTTATACCTTTTATAATTTTTTGTAGTATTATTTTTTTATATTTTTCCATGTAAAGAAAATTGAGTTTTTGGTTGAGTTTGAAAAATCACAATTCTGTGTAGAGAATCGCATTTTTCCACTCAAAATTATAATTTTGAGAAATCACGATTCTCTGCAGAGAATTGCGAATTTCAACCTCAAAATCATGTTTTTTTATCTCATGGTCGTGTTTTGCACACAATCGTGGGTCTTTTTTGCAATTCTAAGGTCAAAATCATGAAATTTTGAGCCTCAAAATTATGATTTTCAATCAGAACCGTGATTGCTCACAATCATGAAAAATACAATTTTCAAAATTGTGTTTTTAGAAAATCGTGTTCTCTTTCTACACAAAATTGCGATTCTATGTGATTTTTTGAAAATTTTTAATCGATTCATATTTTTTGTTTCTTTACTTAAAATAGAGGTGCCTTTTCAAAATAATTCCATGCAATGAAAGAAAACTATCAAAAAATTATTTTTTCTCATGCAAATGCATCAAACCACAAATTACGATTTTGTAAAAATAATTATTTCCTTCATTCTTTTGCAAACATTTTACTAAACACTTATGAATGTATTCAAAGGAGTTTTTATCTCAATTGTGGTTGCTTCTAGCTATTGAAAATAAGTTTCTTGCAAATCACGCTTCTCTCACTCTCACTCTCACTCACTCACTCCCACTCTAATAAATGAACTAAATTTTTTCAAAGTCCTTTTATAGTTTTTTTCTCACAATCACAAATTTAACCCTCACTTATGAGAGTTGAAATTTTTCTTCTGATTTGAGCTTAGTCTTATCTTTCTCCTTCCTTGCAACCAAAAAAATTCAATTTGCTCAAAATTTGGATGATCTTACCATTAATAGAAAATCATGATTCTCTATAAAGAATCGTGTTTTTGTGTTTTACCTTCGTTTTTGCAAATTTTTTCACCTCTTTTGATGTAATACCTTCCTTTGAAGTCCAACAACAATTTCCCACTCCTATGTTCCTGCAAAACAAAGTGAATAGTGCCTTTTGCATAAAAAATACTGTTCTTTTGACTTATTAAAAAAATTCCTTTCCAACTTCCTTTTTGTATTTTCACTTCATCTTTTGAGTATTGATAATTCATTGATGTCATCTTTTTGTCACAAAAATTTTTTTCATTTTATCTCAAATTTTTGGATTCTTCTCCCAAACAAAAAGTAAACAATTTGTTTATGGTTTCATGAAAATAAAGTTAAAAAGATGATAATGAAAAATTTAGATCTTGTATTTTGAAATTAGAGAACAACATCCAACTCCTTGATCCTTGTTCTCAACAAGATGAATGAAGAAATCTTTCCCAAAGATAAAAACACTTACCTTTTCATCATTGTAACACATGATGATTTAGAACAATTTTGAAGAAGTGTTTGTTACCATCAACTTGCAAGATCTAGCAAGGTACAAAGCTCCAATGATTGAAAGCTTTGCTTACTTCCCTGACAACGGTGCCAAAAATGTTTGTTCTGAGTAGTCCTCTCCAAGCATTGTAGTATAAAGGAAAAAGCAACCTTAAACAATTCAAATTGTCAATCCGGGAAGTATACTAAGACCACTACCCCTTGCTCATTAATGGACTCCAAGATTTTTAATATCAGTTTCAATAGAGATTTCACAACTTTTATGGAAAATTCTATGTTTTCTTGTAACTAGATCTAGGAAAAAGCTTTTTTAATGATTCTTGTGCCTAAAGTGTGCCATTTTTCATAAGAAATACATTATCTAAACAATGTCAAAAAATAACATAAGTCATCTCTAACCATGAAGAAGACTCTTCCTCATTTGAAGATCCATCAAGGCTTTCTATATTGCAAAATTATTATTTTTTAAGACAATTTTGTGTCCAAAATGTATTCTTCTAGTACTTGTCTAAACTTTGCTAGGTGATCATATGGATCTCCAGTACCATGGAAGTAATTCTTCATGGATTTCACCAACTAGGTAGGCCTCAAGATTCTAGGGTGTTCTTTAGGCCTAGGAAAGGGAAACTCATCCATGCCTCTTTGATGTATCAAATTTTTGTGTCTCTCTTGATCTATTCTTTTTGCATCTAATTCCGATCACTCTCTTCCTATGGGGTTTGCGAAGATCACTTTAGGTCTCTCTCAAGCTCTTTCCCTCTAGGTTCCATTATCCTAGGATGATCTGCTCCTTGGAGACCATGCAAAACATTAGATCTTGGTGGAGGGAAAATCAATTTTCCCTTCCAAGTGTAGGTGTGCCTACCATGCTCCATAACTAGAAACATCCTCTCTCAATTATTATCTAGATAGACAACCTTGCTTGGTGTCTCTAGGTCCTTAAAATCATAGATGCTGACTGATCCAACTACATTGGGTTGGCTGGGTTTAAATCTCCAAAATGCCTCATCAATGCTCCTATTCAAGAATAACTCTATGCTCATGTTGTTTTGGGAAATCCACTCTATGGTAATGAGTTTCGTCAAGACGGACTTATCTCTAGATGTTCTAGGTTCTCCTCCTAGGGTTCCTTGTACTAGGTCTTCCATTTCCCTCTCAACACACTAGGACTAGCAAGGAACTTTTTTCCCTCTTTAGGAGGTTTTATCCGTTTGGATTGTATATACACCTATAACTCTAATGGGTAACTTATCTTTGTACATTCACTTGGTAATACATCCAATATTATGTGTTGTGATCCAAGCTTCTTCTTCTTCCTTGTGCTACTTGCATGCTTCTATAGACCTCAAACTCCAACAATTGGTATCAAAGTAAGTCATCACTTCATCTAGGATGTTGTTGACACCCTTCGATCATAGTCTCAGAATCACAAGAAAATTGGTGAGCATATTCAACACAATCTAAGTTCATTTCGGCCTCCAAATGCACTATCACAGTGCCTATGTAGGAAATTTTGTCCTTTTGTGCCAAATATATATAGAGGTTTTGGTTCACCAATAGAAGCACCTCAAAGTCTACTACATGTCTAGAAGAGCTCGATAGGGTAGCTCTATTTGACTTTTTGAGTTATAGTCATTTTCTTGCATCAATCTATTTTAGTCAGTGGCCATGGTTGAAAGCAATAATGTATTCCGTATGTTGGTTGTTGATGATAGATTGGATGGTACAAATTACCCATTATGGGGATATATGATGCATCATGTATTGGTTGCAAAGATTGAGGAATATTGTGTAACATGTTGAAAAATATCCTATCACACTTGCAAATATAGTTATCAAAGGTGATGTAGATGGCATTGAAGATGATGATCTTCAAATTCTATGCACCTACTATTGGTTGCAAAGATTGTGGAATATTGTGTAACATGTTGAAAAATATCCTATTACACTTGCAAATATAGTTATCAAAGGTGATGTAGATGATGATATTCATGCTATGATTCCTATTGCCCCTACTATACAACAACTTCATTGGGATGGTAGAGATGCTCAGGCACATGCATTGATAGCTTTGTCTGTCAAACATGCCATTATTTCTCATATTTTCTCTTGCAAAACAACAAAGGATGCTTGGGATATACTTATGGCTTTATACCAAGCAAAAAATGAGACTCATGTTGCTTACCTCAAAAAACAGTTGGAGAGTAAGCACATGAATGAAGGAGATTCCATGAAATTTTTTTTTACAAAGATCAAAGATTTGAAGGAGTAGTTGATTTCTGCTGATGAAGTCTTGCTTGATAGTTCACTTGTGCACACTATTCTTAATGGTCTTCTAGATTCATATTAGAGTTTTGCTTCTAATCTTTGATTGATGATGAAAGGTAATCCAAATGCCTTAACATTCGAGGAGTTAGCCTATGTTTTGTTGCGGAAGATGAGTTTAGAAAAACAGGTCAATCATGCATGTTGCAGATTTTAAGATAAAGATGAGAAGAAATCAAAAAGTAAGAAATTGTTTTGCAAGTACTATAAAAGAAACAATCATGTCATAAAGAGTTGTCCAAAACTAGCTACAAAAGAGGCAAATATGAAAGAGGTTGGAATGGTGGTTGTAGAGGCCTCTACACCTAAAACAGAGTCTAGTAATCTTATGCAGAGAATGAAGAATGGGTGTTTACTACTGCTTGTAATTTTGAACCATCTTCTCATGAGTAGCGTATGTTTGCAATAGACTCAGATGTTTGGTACTTTGATAGTGGGGCAACCAAACATATTACCTCGTAGCATAGTCATGATCCCATGATGTACAACCCATGATCTCTCAAATGCTGATGTTATTATCGCTTTGGCATTTTATGTCATGGGATGTATAAGCTCATAGACTATGAAAATTCTATGAATGATTCAACATGTGCAGTACATGATTCTCAGGCTATCGCACATGCAAAGCTTTGGCATGCAAGCTTTGGTCATCTAAATTTTGCTAACTTGCTATGCCTACATAAATCCAAAATGGTGTCTTCTCTGCCCAAAATTGAGGCACTTGGTAAACATGTTTGTGAAGGCTATATTTTGGGCAGAATGCAACATTCTTCATTCCTAAAAGATGGTTCAATTTGAGCTACTCAAAAATTGCAACTTGTTCATAGTGATGTCTATGGTCCTATGCCAACACCTCCTTTTGGGAACTACCTTTACTTCATGACTTTCATTTATGATTTTTCCAAGCACGCATGGGTGTATCCATTGAAAGCAAAGTCTAAAGTGTTTACATGCTTCAAATAGTTTTTGGTTTTGGCTAAAAAATTGACACCATGTAAAATGGGCACCCTCTGTTTTGATCGAGGGGGGGGGAATACATGTCTTCTGTTTTTAATGCATTTTTGGTTGAATATGGGATAAAACATGAGTCTATAGTGCCGTATACATCTCAATAGAATGGAATTGCTAAAAGGAAGAACATGTCACTCATGGAGATGGCAAGATGTATGGTCAAAAGTCAAGCTTTACCACATAGATTTTGGCTTGATGCTTTTATGTGTGCAACATATGTGCTTAATAAGTGTCCCATTAAAGCACTATAGTATATCACTCTATATGAGGCTTGGCATGGTCGCAAGTCATCTATTGCTCATCTACATATTTTTGGTTGTCTGTCATATGCATTAGTTCCTGAACAACAACATAGGAAATTGGATGATAGAGTAGTGATGTATTTTTGTTGGGTACAATTCTAAAAGCAAAGGCTATCATCTGTATCATCCATAGACTAAACACATTTTGATTAGATGTGATGTTATTTTTGTGAAAGATGCAATTTAGCCATTACTTTCATGTACCAAGGAGACGTTTATTAGATCTAGAGATGTGTATGACACTTTGCTGCCTCTTTTTACAAGTGGAAAATTAAGTGCTGGTCCAAATGAGGCATGCAAATAAGTGCTAAAATCAGCAATATGCTTCTCATTACATCACTATTTGTAATATGATTCTCATTACAATATGCAAATCATTATTTAGGCATTCAGTTTATACAAGTTGATGGCAGAATATCTTTGTGTCAAACAAAATATATTGACACATTATTGCAATGTTTTGGCCTTGAAGATTGCAAAACTTTTACCACTCCTATGGAAACATGTTTATAGTTAAGTCTTCATGATGATGAAGATGCATTTGATGTTGTTTTCTATCAGCAAGTTGTTGGATGCTTGATTTACTTATGCATAAATCGGCTTGATATTCAGTTTGTTGTTTCACAGATGAGCAAGTTTATGCATTGCCCAAGTGCCAAGCATTGGCATGGGGTTAAGTGCATGTTTTTCTATTTGAGTTGTACCCGAGTACTTAGATTGTTTTATCTCGAGGGAGGATCACTACTACCAGATTTACATGCTTTTTTTTTACTCTGATTGGGCTTGTTGTTGTGACACTCATGTGTCCACGAGTGGTTTTTGCTTCTTGCTTGGTAGCTCATGCATATCTTGGTTGAGCAAGAAGCACCCTACTTTGGGCACTTCTAGTTGTGATGTTGAGTATAGGGAAGCTTTCACGACTGTTGAGTGTGTGTGGCTTAGATGCCTTTTGGTTGATTTTGGTGTTAATTGATCTTCTGCCACCGCCATCTTCACTGACAGTCAAAGTGCATTGGCAGTTCCAAGGAAATCTGTGTTCCATGCTCACACTAAGCACATTGAGGTGCACTATCATTATGTCAGGGAATTCTTCTCTATTGGAGAGATCAATTTGGCATATGTGCCCACACAGGAGAACGTTGTAGTCATGGACTTCACATAGGGTCTATACAAAGGCTCACAATCTCTGCATATCATCTGCAACTACAATCAATTTGCAAAGTTTGGCTCTAGAGTGATCCAAATATTATGACTGGAAATTTATTGACAACGTGGTAGTGCCTTATTTATGTGTATGAATTTTGGTAGCAGTTAGTTTTGTAGATTGTGAGAAATAGTGATTTAAGGTCTTGGGGTCTATCTCTACACATCCATTAAAAATCAGGACTATGACCAATGAGAGTTAAGATCATTGCTAACACATTGGTTGATGATAATTTCTTCTCTTGTGCATTTTAGCTACTCAACCCTATGTATGACATTCCTCCAAAAGGAATTTGATCAATTTTAATCACGCTGGCTTCTTTGAGCATTTGAAGGTGTATGATTCAATCCAAAATAGGAAGTCTTATTGACTAATCCTTGCGGAAATCTATCTATTCTACATCAATCATTTCTCATTGATTTTCAAAAGCACATAAGGTGTTTTACTGCATCCATTTGAATTTCAAAAGGCATATTAGACTCTCCAAAAGCTAGAAGGCTAGTCCTATGCTCGTTGGCTAGCCCAAACTTTATCACTTCAAACCTCAGATTTCTACTACCTTGTAGCTTCTCCAAGTTCCTTAGTGGTATCAAAGCTACATCAAGATGGGTAATGGATTTCCATCATTGATTGAAAATCTTGATAGAAACAACTATGCTGCTTGGCAAATCAGAATGGAAGCTTATTTGCAAGGTAGAAATCTTTATGGAATTGTAGTAGGCAATGAAGTTATGCCTACTCCAAGATCCAAAGGAGGACCTATGCAAGAGAAAATATAGAAACTCACACTTTGGTGTGCAAAGGATGCTCAAGCCAAGTCATATATATTAAAATCTATCTCTAATTTTTTGTTACCACATATTAGAGGATGCAAAACATCTCAAGAGGCTTGGGATGCACTAGAGACCTTTTTTTCTTCTAGCACCAAAGCTAGGAAGAACCATCTATGGAATGTGTTCAACTAGCAAACCATCACAAAGTTTATCACTAAGGTCAAGGAGGTTGCAGATAAATTAGCATCTAGTGGAGAGCTCATTAAAGAAAAGCTCATTATGAGATGAATTCTGAATGGGATAAGAAGTGACAAGCAATGGAAATCCTTCACTACAACATGTTAGGCCGCCGGATGGGAATAATGTAATTTTTTTTTGCATAGTTGCACGCACCAAAAAGGCATAGCGAATAGTTGTAACTTTTTATCCATTAATGAAAAGGCATTAGGGTGATTCTTCGACAGGGAGAGACGGGTTTGCCAGACTCTGTCTGGGCGACTGTGCCGAGAAGATCATGTGCAGATTTGTGGATATCTTGAGTATTATTATTCTGTTCATTGAATTACAGTCTTAAGTATTAACACAGTAATGTTACATTCACATTAATAAGTTTGTGTGACTGTGTGATTGTTAACTCGTGCGATAAGTTACGGGGTAAAGATAATCGTAATCGGAACATAGTAACTGTGTAGCAAAAGTTATTGCCTTGAAAGTATAGTCACTGCTTAGTTGAATAGTTAATTTGGGAAAGTTAAATAAAGGGCCTCTGCATTGTTAGACCCCTAACCATCCCCAAGAACCCGAAACGAGATTAAAAGAGACTTGATAGTAATGCTTTTAACGCTAGTGCCATCTGTGGGAAGATGGAAAATTGGGAATAATCAGTAAGGGAAGAGCAGTACACAAGGCAAGCAGTGGATAATAGTAACCACTAGTTGAAGAAGTGGTATATGTCGATTACTCGTTCCAGCGAGTCCTATCCGAAGTATAGGAGAGATCAACATCCTTGGGCAGTTCCAAATTTATTAGGGACACCCCCCGGTGGTAGAAGTGCAGGCCAATTAAGTCCAGTTGCAGAAGGATCGGAGCCAGTCAGTAGTGATTCCGGTGCTAGCAACCATTTTCGATGATAAAGTTGTGTTACCAAGTGAGACCATTTTCGGTGAAAGGGTAACTTGGTTCGGTGAAAGTTCGACAAGTTTCGATGGAAGTTCGGTACCATTTGGTGGGAATTTGAAGTTTTTCGGTGATAGTGCGGTGCTGCGTGGTGGACCCTTATTACGTTCACCACTTTTTGGGGAAAGATTACCTAATTTCGATACCAAGGCTGAGGAAAGGCTACTTGATTTAGAGTTAAGTAAGAGATTCAATGACATTTTTGAACCGGAAAGTGAGCAGGCTGATAATATAGATTCTGAAGGACAAGAGACACCCCATCAACATACAGATAACAACAATACTACCCACAATAGCACCATGAGTGGTTCATAGTCACAATAGCAAACACCTCCACAGTCGCAACTGCAGTTTCAGCAGCAGCAACAGCAGCAGCCACAACCAATCATTCCACCTCGACCGATTCCAACCAAAGTGACATATACAAAATTCGGTGGATTTCCGGGAGATGACCCCGATGCACATGTTTACACATTCGAGATTAGTTATGCAGTGTTGAATCATCCACCGGATCCGGCGTACAAGGCCATTGTATTTCAAGCCACATTGGTTAATGAAGCAGCAAGGTGGTTGACTGAATATGATATTAATCATTTTGGTAACTATGATGATGTGAGAGACGGGTTCTTACAGAGGTTTTGTTTGAAGAAGAACCTTGCAGAAATCTTTGACTATTTGCAGAACAATCAACAAAAACCACACCAGAATGTCCAAGAGTATGCGACACTGTTTCGAACTCACTTAAGGCAGTTGCCCCCAGCACATGCCAATCTGCTAGATGATGTCATAACACAATGGTTCATTAACGGACTGAACCCACAGTTAAGACAAATCATGATCATTCGCTATGTGGGCAGAATGACATTGGGCGCTATTATTGCAATGGCTTTACAGTTGGAGCACAAAGTTGGAGGTTTTACGAAGGACCTGGAATGGTTGAAAGCAAGTAAGAACGTAGCTGATGATCCGTGCAAACAGGTGTATTGTACTAAGTGCAAGAATCCAGGTCACACCAGTTCTACATGTGCCCTCAATCAGATGTATCGTGCTATCTGTAACACAACAGGACACTCAACAGAAACATGTGCATATAGCAAAGGTGCAGGGTAGAGCGGCCATAAATGCTATAATACAGGAACTAGGTCAGCCAACCACCCATTATGTGCCACCACAATTGCGACCCAACCAACAGCAAGGATATAGGAACTTTCGAGGACCGCAAAGTAACAACTTTAATCAAAATCGATGGCAGGCAGGTACATCGGCGGAAGGAACTTCCCTCCCACCCCCTCGGTGCCATTTTTGTGGCGAGGTTGGCCATATCCGTCGATTTTTCAAGGAAGCAGCAGAGTACGACAAAAGGAAGAAAGAACGACAAAATACGATGACTAATATGGTTTATATTTCCCTAGTTGAGTCACAAGCAGCCGTAGTTCAGACAAGATCAGGTAAACAGTTACAACCACCAACTGAAGTTTTCGAGCCTGGAATTTGTGAGCAGCAGCGGATGTTCGCAAAGGCTAGTCAATGGACAGCTAAGGAGCCGACTTTGTTTCCTGATCCCATTTCGATAACACAGGCCCCTCTACCATAGGCAAGATCGAATGAACAGAGTTCTGCCTCAACAACATTAGAATCACCACCAGAATCGGGGCTAACCACAACCCAAACAGATCAGATATGGGACATCCTATCTAAGGCCTCAATCACACTCCCTTTGGGACAGTTGCTCGCCTTAGTGCTAGGAGTAAGACACCAATTCCAACAGCAGGTTATTCCTGGACCTTCATGTACTCTGGCGACTGCAACTATACAACCGGAGATGGATTCTACGGTGGATCATTCAGTTCCACTCATTACCGTCTGGTAAAAAAACTAGAAGATTTCCCAAGTTTTAATTGATGGTGGGTCTGGTGTGAATATTGCAATAGCTGCACTCTGTAAGAAAATGGGTTGGACCCAAATTGAACCAGTGCAGTTCTTTGTGCGAATGGCAGACCAATCACGAGTCCATCCGGTGGGCTTAGTACGTAACATCCCAATAACCCTGTAGGGAACCACATTTAAAATGACTTTTGTAGTCCTAGAGCTACCCAAATCTAGCCTCGACTACAAATTACTCTTCGGTCGATCATGGCTAAAGCAAGCCAAAGTCGTACAGGATTGGTCAGCTCAAGAGTTAATTTTCAAAGATAATCACCGGAAATATGTAGTTAAATTGGATGCTATGCAACCTTGTGATCTTCATGCACAACCATATATAGCGAAGCCAGTCCATATGTTGGATGGGTTATCTGATGATGAGGAGGAAGCTTTCCTTAAAACCAATAAGGACCTCATCTCATTAGGTACTGTAGACTTACAATCGATAGCAGATACCTGGAGTCCGACAGTTTGTATGGTCGTGCCACTGACCGAAGAGGTAGCAGCACATGCCGATATAATTATGGATGAATCAACCTTACAACAACTGTTGTAGCTAGCTGATGACTTGGCAAGGCCTCGACAGTTTTATGTACCGGAAGATCAGTTGGTCACATACAATCTGGGAGATACGGTCAACCCGAGGCCAGTCAAAATTAGGGCCGGATTAGCAGAGAAATTCCAACAAGATTTGGTACAACTTGTGCGAGAATTCTCAGATGTTTTCGCTTGGGATTACAGAGGCACAAAAGGTCTTGACCCACGGATTTATCAACATCGAGTGGTACTAAAACCCGATGCGAGGCCTATCAAACAACCTAGTTATAGGATGAACCCTAATTATGCGGCACATGTGAAGGCTGAACTTGATCATTTATTGAAGGTGGGATTTATTGTGCCAATTGAGCATGCTGAGTGGATATCACCAATAGTGATAGTGCCAAAGAAAAATAAACAGTTACGCATTTGTGTTGATTACCGAAAACTTAATGCAGCCACCGTACCAGATCCATTCCCTCTTCCCTTTCTAGATACAATGCTCGACATGGTAGCAAGTCACGAAATGTATTCTTTTCTCGATGGCTACAATGGATATAATCAAGTGAGGATAGCAGAACAGGATATCCCGAAGACAGCTTTTATCATGAATTGGGGTGTCTATGCTTGCACCGTCATGTGGTTTGGTTTACAGAATGCCCCGAGTACAATTCAAAGATGTATGCAGGAAGACTTTTCACCTTACTTGACCACGTTCATGCAAGTATATTTGGATGATTTTCCCTTATTTGGCGACACTTCGGCGCACTTGTATCATTTACGGTGCTGCTTTGAAGAATGCCAAGAGTATCAATTATGTTTGAATCCTACCAAATCAATTTTTGTGGTCTCCTGTGGCAAACTGCTTGGTCATATCATTTCTAAACAAGGAATACAGGTAGATCCGGATAAAGTAGCAGTTGTGTTGGAGGCACCAGTCCCAAAGACACCGAAAGAAGTTATGCGCTTTCTTGGCCAAATCCGGTGGCATGGCAGACATTTACGGTGGTTAGCTCATTTAGCGATACCACTCAATTGGCTTATGACCAGTGCTCCATGGAAGTACGAATGGACTCAGGAGTGGCAACGTGCATTTGATTGGTTGAAGGTCTTATTGATGCAAGCACCGATCCTGCAACCACCTGGTTGGGATCGACCGTTCCATGTTTTCGTGGATGCGTCAGATATTGCGATTGGTAGTGTCATCATGCAACAAATTGATAAATGGTTTCGGCATGTGTACTATGCGAGTCACCAATTAGCTCCTACGGAGAGAAATGACTCTGTGAGAGAACGAGAATGTCTTGTTTGGTATACTCTGTTAAGAAATTTCAGCATTACTTGCTGGGCCGTAGATTTACTTTCCATGTGGATCATGCTACACTGGTGTACTTGGTTCGGCAGTAGCATTTAGGTGGTAGATTGGCAAGATGGGTTTTACTATTACAAGAGTTCGATTATGAAGTTATTCATCGGCCCGGCACAGCACATGTCCTTACGGATTTCCTATCTTGACTGGATTCCGGTGAGTCTCTAGTAGGTGTGGATGATACGACGCCGGCTATTTACATCACCGAGACAACTCTTGAAGAATCTGCAGAACTTCCTATGGCTCCTACATACTATGATACGTTAACGACTTTTCTCACTGACGGTTGTCTCCCTCCTAATGTTCCCGTTACTCTATGCTGAAAAATTATAGTCTATAGTCGACAATTCTGGTTGATTGTGGGTCAACTATATTACATAGATCATACTGGTGTTTTACTTAGATGCATTCCTCCCCATGAAGTGGAATCAGTTATTGCTATGGATCACTCATTACCCACTGGAGGACACTTAGCAACTGATCTTACTCACCGCAAAATTCTGCAAAGTGGGCTATGGTGGCCTACAATGTACAGAGATGTGGTTCAATTTGTGCAGTAGTGTGATGTCTGTCAACGGTCGGGGCAGCCCTTGCAGTGACACTTCTTTCCCCTTCAACCTATCTTACCTTTGGAACCCTTTCAGAAGTGGGGTCTAGATTTTATTGGCCCAATAACACCACCAGCAACCCTCACCAACAATTGATACATATTGACTTGTACAGATTATGCCACTAGGTGGGCGGAAGCTTGGGCTTTACATTCTGCCACAACTGTTTCGGTGGCAAAATGTTTGATGAAGGATGTCTTCGCTCGATATGGACTACCTTTGGAAATAGTGAAGGACCAAGGAACTCATTTTGCCAACAACTTAATGCAAGTACTGACTCAAACTTTTCAGATTATGCACAAATTCAACTCACCGTACTATCCACGTGCTAATGGTTTGGCTGAAAGTAGCAATAAGACTCTGTTGACTATGCTTTGCAAATTGATCTTGGAATGATGGAGAGTGTTAATCTCCAAAAGAACAAGCTATCCTTGATGTTAGACCACCTCTATATCAAGAATAACTTTAAAGTCCAACCAATTTTGGAAGACAATCACCAAACTATCAAGAAATTAGCTAACTGTGAAGAAAGTCATTTCACAGAAAAGTCTACCGCACATTAATCACTCATTGATTAATCATTTGTGTAAAGTTTTTGATGAAACTTTGTAGAATGTGTTGCCTAGAGTTTGCGCACCTCCTCCAAGTTAAAACACTTCAAAAGCTTCAGTAGATTATGAGAAATGCTTCAAACAATCTACCTATGTCTGAAATTGTCTTCCTATAGAGTCGATTTTGACACCTGCAACTTCTAACACATAGTTCTCCCAATCTAGAACCCGTTTAAGCAAATGCTTTTAGCCATATATGGCTTACCTTCCAATTGAGATTTTGACTCCTCATTTGTGTAAAACTTTACACTATGCACTGAGAACTGATCATTTCTTTGACCATGGAAACTGTGCCTGTTTCAAAAGACACTCAACACTTTCTCACATATAGATGTTCCTACACAAAATTCTCTCAGCCTGTTTGCAATTGAACTCTCAAACTTTAACCATAGATAGATTAACTATGGACTTAGATGCGTACAAAAGGATTTCTGATAAAATGAAACACATAAGGAGAACTAGAGAAAAGATCGACACGCAATCCTCTGAACATTCTTTCTATTCAACTCTTCATACATCTGATGGATGATACCTCCAATACACATCATCTTTTCATCTATGCTTCATCTCATTCATCTAATAAGACCATCTACACATATCTATATATACATATGAGTATTGATTCGTCATTACTTCAAGTATATTGAAGTATTTACAAAGCTAATGTACATATGTTTTAAAGAACTTTACTATCTGAATCTTCTCTTTACTCCATGAAGTTGGACTTCAATCTTTTCTTCATTTCTTCACTTCTAGGCTTTATATAATCACCAATTGTTGATTATCCTGCACCAACAGCTCCCCCTCAATCATCAATTGTGATTACCTGCATATTCTTTATTTGTGCCATATCTTTAAACCTCTACAACTTTGGTCCATCCAAGCTTTTTGTCATCATATCTGCAAGTTGATCTTTTGTAGGTGTATGCATAACTTCTATTTCTTTATCAACAACCTTCTCTCTCAAAAAATGATACTGAATCTCAATATGTTTAGTTCTAGCATGGAACACAGGATTTGCTGCCAAATATAAAGAACTCATATTGTCTCCACAAATGATAGGAGTACTTTGAACAATATCAAAACTCTTCATAAGAGTCTTTAACCATATTACTTCCTTTGCAGCTTCTACCATGCCTTTGTATTCTGCTTCTGTAGATGATAAAGCAACTGTATGTTGCTTCTTGGAGCACCATGAAATTAGCTTATCTCCCACGTAACATAAGTATCCATGTGTTGATCTTCTATCATCAGAATTACCTGCCCAATCTGCATCACTGTATATTTTGACTCTTGTATTTGAAGTAAATCCATAATACAGACCTTCTTTAAGTGTGCCCTTGATGTACCTAAGTACTCTTTGTCCTGCAATCCAATGTTCCTTTCTAGGACAATGCATGAATTGAGATAGAACTCCAACTGCATATGATAAGTCAAGTCTTGTTAATGTAGCATAAATCTGGCTACCCACAGAACTCTGATAGAGCTTCATATCTTTGAATTCCTCTCCTCCATATCTACTCAATCTATGATTCACTTCCATTGGAGTTGGTGCTATTCTGCAATCTTCCATTTTAAATTTGGTTAGCAAATTTTTCAGATACCTTTCTTGAGTTACATATACTCCATGTTGAGTATATGAAATCTCCATTCCCAAAAAGAATGACAGATTTCCCAAATCACTGATTTTGAATTCTTTCTCCATTTGCTTCTTAATCATGTGTATACCTTTGTCATCTGTTCCTGTAAGTATTATGTCATCAACATAAATACAAACATAAATAAATCCATCCTCACTTGCTTTGAATAACAAGCTACTATCTGCCTTTGAAGCTTGAAATCCAAGTTCCTTCAAGAATTTTACAAGCCTATAATTCCATGCCCTTGGGGCCTGCTTCAACCCATACAAAGCTCTCTTGAGCTTACACACATGATTTGGATACACTTGATCTTTGAAACCATCTGGTTGTTCCATGTAGACTTCATCTGACATAAAACCATTCAAAAATGCATTCTTCACATCGAATTGAGAAAACTTCCAACCTTTGCAAGCAGCAATTGCTATGAGAGTCCTTATGGTTGTCATCTTTGCAACAGGACTATAAGTTTCATCATAGTCCACACCATATGTCTATGCATATCCCTTTACAACAAGCCTGGCTTTGTACCTAGATACACTTCCATCTGCAAACCTTTTTGTTTTGTAGACCCATTTACATCCAATGATCTTCTGACTATTTGGTTTAGGAACCAAATCCCAAGTCTCATTTTCCATCAATGCATCATATTCTTCCTGCATAGCTTTTTCCCAATTCTTCTTTCCTTTAGCTTCATCATATGTGGATGGATCTTCATCTGCTTTTAACATGTAAGCATAATCTTTAGTAGTCAAGAATGAAGTATCATAGCTATACCTTGTAGGTTGCCATTTGTGCCTAGATGACCTTCTGAGTTCTCCATTTCTTGAAGTTTCTGGTTCATCACATTTTGGATCAAACCTTGGCACTTCTTCAACTTCAACCTGTACTTCATTGTTCTCCTCTTCATCAAATATCTGAACCTTTGATTTACCTTTCTTTTGATTCACAATTTCTTCAACATCTGCATGAACATTAAGTGTACCTGCATACCAAGTACCTTGCTCATCAAATGTAACATCCTTCGACACAAGGAATTGCTTTGTGGATGGACTCGACAACCTATAACCCATTTGCTTGTCATCATAACCAATGAATACATACTTCTCTGCTTTAGGTTCCAATTTATGCCTCAATTGTGATGGCACATATGCATATGTCAAGCATCCAAATATTTTACAATGATCCAAGGTAGGTCTCTTACTCCACCAAGCTTCATATGGTGTCATACCCTGCAAGGCTTTACATGGTAGCCTATTGACCAAATATGTGGTTGTGTTTACAGCCT
Source organism: Ceratopteris richardii (assembly GCA_020310875.1). Classification (NCBI taxonomy): domain Eukaryota; kingdom Viridiplantae; phylum Streptophyta; class Polypodiopsida; order Polypodiales; family Pteridaceae; genus Ceratopteris; species Ceratopteris richardii. The sequence goes on from CM035419.1 coordinate 148,951,884, forward strand.
CAGCCCACAAATAATTAGGGCAATTTTTCTCCTTCATCATGGAGCTTGCAAACTCAACAAGAGTTCTGTTTCTTTTTTCTGCTACCCCATTTTGTTGAGGAGAGTACCTGCAAGTAACCTCTCCCTTTATACCTGCATTCCACAAATAATCATTGAACTCATTAGAGAAATATTCTCCCCCTCCATCTGACCTTAACCTCTTCAATTTTTGACCTGTAATTCTTTTTGCATATGCATGATAGTGTTTAAATGTATTAAACACTTTTGACTTGTCTTTGATCACATAGATTGTAATCCACCTGGTAGCATCATCAACATATATGACATAATATCTTGAACCATTTATACTGAAGTCCTTTGAAGGACCCCACACATCTATATGTACCAATTCAAGTCTTTCTGAATACATAAAACCATGCTTATTATATGATTGCTTATGAGCCTTACCTAACTAACATGCTTCACATCTGTATGTCATATGTTGACCTGCAACATTAGACAATCCAAGCACTGAACCATTGTTAACCATTCCTTTGATACCTCTTTCATTAAAATGTCCAAGTCTTTTATGCCAAAGATCCAATTCAGACACCTTTTGCTCTCCATATGTAAACATAGCATGTCCAACATTACCTTGTATCTTTAGTGTAAAGAGCCTTCCTTCCTTCTTTCCTATAACAATTTGTTTATACCCTTGACTAGGATCTTCAACATAAACTCCATCATTAGTAAACCTTACCTCATATCCTTTTTCCAGAATTTTTCCTACACTGATCAAGTTCTTTGGAATTGTAGGAACATATAGAACCTTACTCAAGAGAGTACTTCCATCTTTGGCTTTAACTGAACCAATTGACTTTACTTTGTGCTTTGTATTATCACCTGTTTGAACTGTGTGATTAATTGCCTTATGATCTAGATCAGTCATCAAAGCAATGTTTCCACTCAGATGATTGCTACATCCTGAGTCAATATAAAATACTCTCATGTCTTCCTGTGAGGCTTCACATGTTGCATTCATAATAAGAGTTGAATCTTCTTTCTAATCTGATGCATAATTGTAGTAGGTGTTATTATAGGATTGATTTTGGAAGTTTCTTCCTCCACCTCTTCCAAAAGAATTCCTACCACCTCTACCTCTAAAGTTTCCTCTCTGATATCTGCCACCTCTTCCTCTTTGATTAAAGTTCTGATTAAAATTACCATTACTTTGATTATTATTCCAACAATCATGAGATAGATGATTGGTCTTACCACATATCCAACAAGCTCTGACATTATCTTTGTTATTTTTGCCTCTTCCTCTACTTCTGCCACTTCCTCTTCCTCTTTGGAAGTTTGCTTGACTTGGCATACCTTCATCTTCAACTGATTGTTGCTTTCCTTTGCTAGCTTTCTTCTTGTCTTTAGAATACATTGCATGACCTGCGCTCTTATCAACATCTCCTTTGATATCATTCTCAGAAGTTAGCATATGTCCTAACAATTGATTCAAATCAGGAGTGAAATGATCTAATGAAAGTTTTGTAGACAAAATAAAAGGCTTCCACTTCTCATCTCCTCTTATCCCTGTGAGAATTCGTCTTACCAACTTATCTTCTTCAATATCTTCATCAACTGCACCTAAAGAATCAGCAATGTCTTTCATCTTTGTCACATAATCAGATATTGATTGTGAAGCCTTCTTCTTGAATGTAGTAAACTCTGCCCATAATGAAGCTTTCTTTGATTTGGTTGTATTCTGAAAATGCTCTTCCAAAGCATTCCTCTGTCCAGCTTTTCAAGTTTGAGACTATCTCCCATCCTTTCTTCACCTGTACTATCAAATCCTTATAAGGAATGAATGTACCTTAGCTTCGAATGTTGCTCCTTCTAATCCTTTTGATAGCCTTTATGTGTCTTCCTTCAGTCTTTCTTCCACACGTTATCCTTTTGAACCTTCAAGGTGTGAAATTTGTATATCTGTAGCAGTCAGGGTCTTCCTTTCCTCAATTTTAATACTTCCTGCTCTGATACCACTCATGGAGAGTGTTAATCTCCAAAAAAACAAGCTACCCTTGATGTTAGACCACCTCCATATCAAGAATAACTTTAAAATCCAACCAATTTTGGAAGACAATCACCAAACTATCAAGAAATTAGCTAACTGTGAAGAAAGTTATTTCACAGAAAAGTCTGCTGCACATTAATCACTCATTGAATAATCATTTGTGTAAAGTTTCTGATGAAACTTTGTAGAATGTGTTACTAGAGTTTGCGCACCTCCTCCAAGTTAAAACACTTCAAAAGCTTCAGTAGATTATGAGAAATGCTTCAAACAATCTACCTATGTCTGAAACTGCCTTCCTGTAGAGTCCATTTTGACACCTGCAACTTCTAACACATAGTTCTCCCAATCTAGAACCCACTTAAGCAAATGCTTTTATCCATAGATGGCTTACCTTCCAACTTAGATTTTGACTCCTCATTTGTGTAAAAATTTACACTATGCACTGAGAATTGATCATTTCTTTGACCATCGAAATTGCGCCTGTTTCAAAAGACACTCAACACTTTCTCACATATAGATGTTCCTACACAAAATTCTCTCAGCCTGTTTGCAATTGAACTCTCAAACATTAACCATAGATAGATTAACTATGGACTTAGATGTGTACAAAAGAATTTCTGATAAAATCAAACATAGAAGGAGAACTAGAGAAAAGATCGACACGCAATTCTCTGAACATTCTTTCTATTCAACTCTTCATACATCTGATGGATGATACATCCAATACACATCATCTTTTCATCTATGCTTCATCTCATTCATCTAATATGACCATCTACACATATCTATATATATATATATGAGTATTGATTCGTCATTACTTCAAGTATATTGAAGTATTTACAAAGCTAATGTACATATGTTTTAAAGAACTTTACTATCAGAATCTTCTCTTTACTCCATGAAGTTGGACTTCAATATTTTCTTCATTTCTTCACTTCTAGGCTTTATATAATCACCAATTGTTGATTGTCCTGCACCAACATGGAATGCCCGAAACATTGGGATCAACTCTTACCTACTGTATTATGGGCATACCAGACCACATACAAAGTGGCAACCGGAACAACTCCGTTTAAACTTGCTTACGGTATAGAAGCTATTGCACCAATGGAAGTAGTGATACTGAGTCTACGTGTTGCCTTAGCTCAGAAATTAGTGCCGGAAGAATCTTTGCCATTTCGGTTAGATGCGCTCAGATCATTGGATGAACACTGCTGGGAAAGCGTCATGACTCTCCAAGAAGTTCAGCTCCATCAAGCCCGTACTCATGACCGCTTCCTAAAAACTCCTGTCTTTACGGTTAATCAACTTGTTTTATTTTATAATGGTAAAGCCAATCGCGTTGCCAGAAAAATTAAATTACGGTCCATACCGGATTGGTGAACAAGTGGGACCAGCAACTTTTTGGTTGGCGACCTTAACAGGTGTTCTCCTTCCAAAAGTGATAAATAGATCTAAGCTCCGCCCATATCACCAGCCGTCTGATAACCCATTAGGGGAAAAAATGAACCCTGCATGGGCCTTTTAGATTAAGGAGTGATTAGGGATGGACCAATGAGAGAAGGGTGGTGGACACAGTCTAGATTCTTGATCTAGTAGACTAGGGGTAGGTTTTCCTTGGTTTTTGCTAGTCAAAGTTTTTAAATCCACCACAAATTCGTGGGTTTTGTGAGAAGAGTGGTTTGGGATTTCAAAACTTTGAATCCTGGCCATTGTTTTCTCTAAAGAATCCAACGAATGGTGTTTTGGTGCAAAAGTCAAGGCTCCATGTAATGTAGGCCATTGGATCATACGAAAATCGTGTGGCTCCATTTGAAGGGACATAAAAAAATGCGCAATGCTCTTTAAACCGTAGGATTTTTCTACCAATCGAAGGGTTGAAGATTAACACACATATGGGACGGCGCAATTCCTTCTACATCCTTGGATGGGGCTGATATCGAACGGCTACAAATGCTTATCTCTTTTTGAGGGCGCCATTCAATCTAGTGTGTTGGATCCTTTTTGCATCGGACGGCCGATGTTCAACACAGAAAGAGGATCAGCTTGAAATGCGCTTGACCATTAGATTTGGTGATCCATCCGACGGACGTGAGTGCATTGTGTCATATGGAACAGTGCCTTTATTTCTACACCGTACATCATCCAAGATGGAGGGCTCACGTTGACTGCGCACTTCGCCTCTCTCTCTACTGTGCTACCGAAAATTTCCACCTCTTTCTACTGTGCTACTTTGCAAGCACCCACGCATTCATTATGCTATCACATGTGTTTTAAATCTTAGCCATTCAAAGGAAAAAATCTAATGGTTGAAATCTAGTTCGACTGATCACATCATTGAACTTCCTTTTTTTCTTATATTTTAATAGAGAAAACCACCCTGGTATTTTATGTCCCCTTAATCACGTACAATCTTAATTTTAATCCCTAAAAATTAGGGATCCTTACAAGGCCCATGCAAGGCTCACTTTTTCCCCTAATGCTATGATGTATATTTAGTCTTTTCTCCTCTTCTTTGCGTGTCACTTGTTTTCTTTTTATCCCTGTATTTTGGTTGACCACTGATCGTAATCTTCTCGTTTTCGTATCTAAATATGATGTTGCCGCCTAATGTTGTCCGTGCTCTTACTTAATCTTATTTTTTCCACTGATAGTCGCTATTGTGTTTGTGTGTCTGTTGGCCTTCGCTGAATTGCCTTGGCATTCAGTGGAGTGTCATCCATTCCACGTGCAGATTATTTTTGCTATTGCAGCCACACCTGCTACAGAGCAGTGTTGGCCCATTGCGTGTTTACCATCTCATGTAGTCATTACTTTAGCTACATTTGCTAAAGCTTTTCGCCTCCCTCAGGAAGGATTGGAGAATGGTCCCCTTCTTTCCGTAGCCACCATGAAAGAATTGTTCCCCCGACACTCATCTAATGAGTATGCCATTCTTTGCATACCTGAACCAGAGCATACAGCTCTGCAATTTTTGGTAGCCACCCTGAATTTACAGAAACGCACATATGGTATTTCTCGACCATTCTATTCGATGATAGATACTGCGTCCCGTGAGCCTGTAAATTTCACATCTTTCTTTTTCCGACATATTCACTGTGACTGTGTGACGGTTACCAAGAAAATCGCTAAGGGTGACCTCCCTCGTTCCCATTTACCCCATCTCCTCACTTTCCTCTTTCCGGTGCTCCAAGCCGCGCGACCTCCTCCAACCGCTCCCTTCTGGTTACATGAAGAATCAACTCAAATGCTCGAGGACGAGGATGATGATGATGAAGATCTGCTTCAACTTTTTCGCCGAAAACGCAGATGCGTAAGCCCCTCTGAAAGTCAGGTGCAGGGATCAACTGCCGGTCACGATACTGAAGTCTTCCACAACACAACCACTTCCCTCCATGTCGAATCATCTGTTCCCTCTTCTCCACTCAACCAGCAGGAACAAGGTGCCCACCTGGAAGAATCCGAAGAAGTCTCTTCTCGGACGGACTCTCATCAGCAGGATGAGGAAACTGTGAAGGAGATCGTCGCTGCAATCCTCACAGAAGTAATTGCTAATGCTAAGGCAGTGATCGCAAACACTGAGGTGACAACTCAGAATACAACCGGAATCATCCTGATGCCGAATACTATTATCCCCATTCCTCCACCAATTAACCCTGTTGAGCCCGTTGCAGTGCCTACTAGTGCAATTGCCAATGAAATTCTCGATGCACCCACTCCTCCATCCTCTTCTCCCGACTACTCTCCACCACCCTCCCCTCACTTGTTGTCCACCTCTTCATCCCAACCACTTCCTGCTATTCCTCCTCCGCCATTATGTTTAGCGAACTAGAATCTATGGGTCGCCTCCTGATCCAGTTTTCTCAGCAATTACCTTTTCAAATGAAGCTGGAAACTGAGAATATTCGGCAGGAATTGCAAGGCAAAGTAGATTTTCTTGAAGAAGACATTGCTCCGTTGCAGGAAGAAGCCAATGCAGTCAAAGCAGAGAACCATGCTCTACAGGTTCAACTTCAACAATACCACGCACGGATAGCAGAGCAAGACAACTTGACTGCACAACGAGATGCTACTCTTGCTGCGTTGAATGCAAAGATAATTCTTTTAGATGCCCGCGATGAAGAAATAAAGCAGTTAAAACAACTAGTGCAGGACAAAGAAGATGCTAGAATTGCTTTGGGTAACTTATTGGAAGAAACTCGTGAAGATCTCGTGCTCGTGACACAAAAAGGACAGGAAATGGCAGATTTGGCCATGCAGAATACTGAAGAATTAAAGACAGTGTCCGCCGAACTTCACCAGAAGTGTCGTGACTTGGATGCACAGACCCTCCGGACGATTCAACTAAAGAAAGAGTTGGAAGGAATCATGAAAGAAAGGGATGCATATTATAAAACCATCCAATATCAAGCTCAGGAGCTGGAACACAGAGAAAAGTAGTTAGGCGCTCAAGGAGAGAGATTGTCCAGAGTTGATGGTCAAATTGCTGATATGAAGGTCAGACGAGATGTGGCCATAGCCAACGAGTTCTATTTACAAGAAGCATTTTTGCAGACGCAGACCAATGCACTGATGAGTCAAGTTATTGCGGCTAGTTCAATCAGAACAGATGCACAACTGGTAGAGCCAGACACATTGAAGATTATGCTGGATTCCCTGAAACAAAAGATCACCCGAACATTTAAGTTATCTTAAACACTGTACATACAAGGCATAGTTGATGAGCCTTAGTTTTATTTTTCTTTGCGGGTTCAAGTCCACCATGCGTGCCAGTGTTAGGCCGCTGGATGGGAATAATGTAATTTTATTTTCCATAGTCGCACGCACCGAAAAGGTGTAGTGAATAGTTGTAACTTTTTATCCATTAATGAAAAGGCATTACGGTGATTCTTCGGTAGGGAGAGACGGGTTCGCCAGACTCTGTCTGGGCGACTGTGCCGAGAAGATCGTGTGCAGATTTGCAAATATCTTGAGTATTATTATTCTGTTCGTTGAATTACAGTCTTAAGTATTAACACAGTAATCTTACATTCACATTAATAAGTTTGTGCGACTGTGTGATTGTTAACTCGCATGATAAGTTTTTGGGTAAAGATAATCATAAACGGAACATAGTAACTGTGTAGCGGAAGTTATTGCCTTGAAAGTATAGTCACTGCTTAGTTGAATAGTTAATTTGGGAAAATTAAATAAAGGGCCTCTGCACTGTTAGACCCCTAACCATCCCCAAGAACCCAAAACAAGATTAAAAGCGACTTGACAGTAATGCTTTTAACAAACTTATGATCTCATCATGGATGTGCAAACACCAAATTACAACATATTCCTTGGACAACTCTTCAATCAAGAATCGAACAGCATTTTTAAGGAAGGTAGCTCTTATCAAGGTGATTCAACAAGTGCTCTTTATGCAGATAAGAAAGAAAAGAATTACAAAGGCAAGAAAAAGGAAGATGATGATGAGGAGATTCCCCAAGACAACTATGTAAGAAAGAGCAAGTGGAAAGGGAAGAAGAAAGGAGAAAAGCATAAGAAATCAAAATTACATGATTTTCAACCTTTTTCCATTTGTAATAAGATCAACCACACTAATCAAGATTGTTGGTTCAATTGAAGGACTCAGAAAGGAGGTGGTAGAGGTGGATTCAACAACATTAGAGGAAAATGTGGACATAAGTTCAACACAAACAATAGAAGTCACAATAAGAAGTCACAATAATCAGAGGATCAATCATATGAAGATTCATTGCTTCTAATGAATCTGAGCCACAAAGAAGGTGAGGAAGATGAACATTTGCTCTACATAGATTCAAGTTGTTCAAATCATGTTGTTGGCAATTTTGCTCTTCTATCTAATTTGGAGAGTCCAAAGCATAGGCATGAAGTAAAAACTATCATGAGGAAGGATATAAGGAAGAGAGCTCACTCACACACTCTCAAAATCAAAGAGGAGCACACAAAAAGATTGAGGCAAGGAAAAATGATCTTATTCTTCTTCTTCTTCTATTACATAAAAGGAATATACAAGAATACAACTAATGCAATATATAAAGAACAATATATAAGGAAAAGCCAAATGTCTGCGAATGAGTGATCTAGCAAGAAACAAGTGTGCCATCACTCTCGATAGATGAATCTAGTAAAGCTCAATGAAGTATCCCTGACATATACCAATGTGACCACTATACATGGCAGAGAATTGGAAAAGTGATACATGTCATCCTTGATCATCACATTTTGAGCTTGATATCTCAACACTCCCCCTCAAACTTAATGTCATGTCCTCTAATCCAAGCATCTTTTGAAACTTCTTTAGCTTCTTTGCTCCAAGTGCTTTAGTGAAAATATCAATGACCTACTCATTTGTCCTCACGTAAACAAGATCAATATCACCTGCAATACCTTCTCTTGGATGAAGTGATAAGGTACCTCTATATGCTTTATTCTAGCATAAAAAAATAGGATTTCGTGCTAACTTAATGTTGAAAAGATTATCACAATAGATGATGATTGGCTTTTGCACTTCCACACCTAAATATGAAAGTAGCATCTCTAACTATGATGCTTCACATGTTGCAATTGCAACACCTCTATACTCAACCTCTATACTCAACAAAGCAACAATGGGTTGCTTCTTGTTGTTCCATATAATAGCTAGAGTCCCAAGTGAGAATAGAAAGACACTAGTAGATCTTGTATATAGAATACTACCAGCCCAATTGTCACTCTAGCACAATGGTGAGTACCAACGTGAGGAGATACACCTCATAAATGTCAATCCGTGGAGACGTGAGGACCGGTAAGACCGTGAGCAAGTGATGGCACAAGTGCGTGGGTGAAAGCACACAAGCATGCACACACATACACACACACGCGCACAAAGTAAGAGCAAAGAGTGGAACAATGGAAAGCTTCGATTACCAAAGAGCTCTCTTACAAAACTGAAATCTACAACAAGCTAAACCCTAAAAATGAGCTCTCCAGCCCTTTTTATAGTTTTTGAGTGGTTTTGGCCCTGTCCAAACCTAGTGTCCGCCTAGTTAAAAAATAGGTTCCAAGGCTTATTTGGGGGCTCAAACGGAGTCTAAAAATTATGAAAATTGGTAGGATGGTAGTTCTAATACTCCTCAAGCTCAAGGACTCCTCGGCTTGAACAAAATGGAGTTACAAAAATGGAAAATGGTATTTACAATGGTTTTTAGTGATAAAAATCACTATTTTTGTAGGGATTTCTTCTCAAAATTTGACAGGTGCTTCTTGGAGCTCCCTACTTGCTCCTTCTTCTTGTGTGTCCACTTCCTTGATGCGCTTCGATGCTTTGTCCTTGACCTTGAGCTTCAACACTCCCCCCCCTCTTGAGTCTGTCGTCCCTGACAGACCCTTGTTGTAGTGGTCGTTTCATGTAGTACGTTGAGAGGTAGCGTCCTTTGCGTCCACCAGGGGCGATCCCTCTTCCCAATGTATCCTGGTCGTTTGTCTGGTTCTTCACTTTGCCACTGTTATCTCTTGCAGTTTGTAGTCCCTTTGTACATACTTCTGCCTTGTATTCCATCTGGATGGTGCATTTTTGAGTTTTCCAAAACTACTAGTTGCTCATAGGAGGTGTTCAATGTTGATTATGAGCAACTCTCAGTGGTGGATGGCTTGCGTGTTCTTGTAGTGGGCACCGTGATGTCCGCTGATTCTTCTAAAGATGGCTTTCATAGTTTTCATGCCAAGTACTTGTAACCCATAATGGATGATGGCTAAGTGCTTAGTGCATGGGTTGAACAAAATATGTGCCTTGTGCAAGGCCTTGTAATGTGGCCCTACGTATGCGTACTTAGAAAATGCATGGCAAGAAGTATGGTGCAAGAGATTGGGTCTTGAGCTAAGTGCTCAAGGGTATGCTGACGAAGAGGTTTCCTAATCGATCATGGTTATAGTGTTGTTGAAGCATACACGTCTTACCATGGTGAAGGGTCTGTTGATCTTCATCTCTTCGTGTTGTAGTTCCATCATGGTGTTTGACCATCGGCTTGTCCTTTTTGTTGATGGATGTCCTTGCTGAAAGTTCGCTGATGAGCATTTTCAAACACAATCCTCTTCTTTGCCCCCTCTTTTTTTTTTTTTTTTTTTTTTTTTGCACACGATGGCATCAAACAAGAAGAAAGATGTTAGTATCAATAACATATTTTGCATGTGAAAATTGTGTCTTATGTGCCTGGGATTTCTCAATTGTGTCTATGCACGGCCATGTAAGGTGGCCCTATATTGATGCATACTTTGGAAATGCATGACCTGAATGGTGCAAACGACTGGGCTATGCCAAAGGCACATGGTTGCTGCTGGTCGAGGCTTTTGATGTTACTTGTATACGTGATAAATTCTTTGATTGGAGGTGTCTATTGGATCTCGAAATGATGTAATCCTCCGGATTGGAACCCATTTTGGAATAGGGTTTGGTGCTGTAGAGATCACCTCAGGCCACTTCATCTTTGGATACTTTCCAAACTTTGGTATCCCGTGTGGTTGGCCTTTTGGTTCTGTGGTTGTTGTTGGTGCTTTTGGCTTCCAAACCCATATCCTTGATGATTGCCTGCTTACTTTTGCAGAAGGGTTGAGTGTATCTTCGTTTGTTCTTCGTGTTTTGTTCTTACCCTTTGCTTTCCTTGGCTTCTTTGTTGAGACCTTTTGCATGGTGGGGAGCATAGGCCGTTGTGTATGTAAGAGCTTCTTGGGTACCCACATCTGTAACCGCCCGTGTTGAGCTGTAGCTAATTTTTTAGGCACCCAAATTTGTACATGATTGTGGTCGACCTTCTTTGATAGCTTCGGTACCCAAATTTGTTGGATTCGTCGTGCTTGAGCCTGTCGTAGGTGCTTGGTTCTTCTTTTTTCATGGTCGATCTGGTTGGGTGGGAATCTTTGAGGCAACGTCGATGGTTTCACTCCTTTCTTTACCCAGATCTGCTTCATGCCCATAACTTTTTTCTTCTTGAAGGCTCTTTGTCTATTTGATAGACTGGCTATCTTGCACTGTTTTGTTTGCTTCTGAGGTTGAACTAATGTGGATGCTTTACTCTTTGAAAAAGAAGAAGGTTCTTCTTGCCTTTGCGACTGTCCTTCCAGGATTGTGTCTGTCTGGATCATAGATCTTTTGACATTTACAACATCTTGTTCGAGAAGATTAGCCTTAGAGGAAAGAAGAGAGCGTGTGGTGTCTTGGTCAGTAGCCATGCAATTCTCCAATTCTAATGTAATGCATTGATTATATACCCAAACTTGAAGAAGTTGACTTCTTAGGTTCAAGTTGACAGCATGGTCGTAAATCCAATCTTGACCCAAGACAAGTGGCTCTGTGAGGTCCTCATCATGACACACTAGCATTTTGACTTTTAGTGGAACATCTTGAAGGTAGATGGGAAGTTCCACCTCGCCCAAACAGGGTGTTTCCACGCCTCCTAAACCTATGAGATAGGCTTCTATGGGCTTGATGTTCGATTGCAGGTCCTGGCAGTATGAAAGTCGCACTACACTAGTTGCTGCACCTGAGTCAACTAATGCTCTCACAGTCTTTACACTCTTTCCTTGTCCTACCTCTATAGTCACAAAGGGCCGTCGATCAATTATTCGAGGGGTAGTTATGCCCGATTTTTGGCACATGTCCATGTGATATTTTGGAGCTTTTGTGTTGACATCTAGGCCTAGCCGCCGTAGCTTATTTCTTCTGATGCGCTCTCTCGCCTCTGCTTGTGCTTCTTCTCTAACCCTCAACTCCTCTTCTTTTCGCTTCTTAGCAGTGTTGAGTCTCATGAGCATTTCCTCTGTAAGAGGTTCTTGATATAACTTGACTCGACAACCACTTATATAGTTTGGTAAGATATCACCTTCTAAAGTGGCCAATTGAACTGCACCACTAGTGGAGAGTCTATTAATGATCATGGGTCCATATCCTCGTTTCTCCAATTTGCGGGCATGTTGCTTTAGCGTATAAACCAGCACTAGATCTCCTTCCTTCAATCCTTTATCCTTTACATGGGCATCAAAGTATGCCTTTTGCCTTTTCTTTGCAGCATAAATGCCTGCTGCTGCCCGTAGCCTCGTCTCACCTAAGCGTTCTAGATCAAAGATCCTGGAAGACAACTCATGTCCATTCCACTCATGCTCTTGTGCTACTTTCAAGGCTGGGATTAGGAAGTCCAATGGTAGCACGGCATTCTGTCCAAAGACCATCTGAAATGGGGTAGCATTGAGTACCGTTTTGTAGGCAACTCGGTATGCCCAAACAGCATGATGAAGTTGTTTGTCCCAATCAGAGCGTTTATTATTTACAAGTTTCGTCAATACGTTACATAGGATCTTATTCGTGCTCTCGGCTTGTCCATTAGCTTGTGGGTGATAGGGGGCAGACTTCTTATGTATCACCATGAATTCTTGAAGGAGATTTTCAATGACCTCATTCAAGAAGTGCGTACCTCTATCACTAACCAACTCTATTGGTAACCCATATCTAGTGAACACATTTTCGAACAAGAACTTAGCCGTCGTTTGAGCATCATTCTTTGTCGTGGCTTTTACTTCCACCCACTTTGTAAGGTAATCTGTGGCTACAATAATGTATTCTGCATGGGAGTTTCTAGTAGGGGGATTGATGGGACCTATAAAGTCTATACCCCACTTTGAAAATGCATGTCCACCCATCATTGGCCTTAAAGGCATCTCATCTTTTCTTATCGGATATTGGGCACATTGGCATGTGTCACATTTCTTCACATAAGTATGTGCATCCATATGAAGAGTGGGCCACCAAAGTCCTGAGAATAGAATGGTCTTAATTACTCTGTCAGGCCCAAAGTGTCCACCTGCAGCACCGCTGTGTGCAGTTTCTAAGACTTTCAAATAGTCTGATTCATGAACGCACAGTCTTAGGTAACCATCCTTGCCTCTTCGATATAGGTTGTCTCCTACATAGTCTTGAGCCTCTTGCTCCATGCTCCGTTTTCTTGCAAGACTAGCTTGATTGGGTAATGTTCCCGACCTCATGAACTCAACCAATGGAGCACTCCAATCTGGGATTAATGACACGTGATAAAGAGTGGCATGCTCCACTGGGGGTCTCTTCTGGCACGCTGGACAATTCTGGATCCACTCTTGTATTTCTTTGTCCATGCTAGGCCAATACACTCCTAAACGTTTTAGATTCTGCAATGTTCGTTGTTTAGAGTAGTGATTTCCCAGCAATCCCTCATGGGCTTGTTGCAACCAACTAGTATGTTCATCGTCCTCGACACAACAAGCTAATACGCGCTCGGTATCTTGCTTGTACATACTTCTGGCCAATATTTGATACTTTTGTGATTTTACAATTTCTTCTTTGCTTGTTTTCACATTCTTATTTGCAGGCCCGAAGGTTAGGACTGGCACCAACTTATTTGCCCATTTAGGAACAACTTCTAAATTGAACAGATAAGCATCGGGCAATTCATCCGACACTCCTTGCGGTGGCTCTCCCGAAGTGATGCGAGAAAGATGGTCTGCCCTAAGATGGGTTCTACCTTTCCTGACAACAACTTCAAAGTCGTATTCCATTAGTAAGAGGAACCATCTCACTAAGCGGCCTGTATTGCAAGGTTTATTGACCAAATATAGTAAAGCTTGATGATCAGTGAAAAACTTGAACTTATTGGCCAATAAATAGTGTCTAAACTTTTTCACAGCGTATACCATGCCTAAGCCTTCTCTCTCCGTTGTGGTATAATTTCGTTCAGCTGCATTTAATTGCCTACTAGCATATGCTATCGGCAAATCCAGGTTTCCTTCACCTATGGGTTGTGCTAGCACACATCCTATTGCATGATTGGAGGAATCTACATGGACATGAAAGGGTTTGCTCCAATCCGGAGTAGTCAATATTGGTGCTGTGCACAAACGTCTTTTCAGCTCGTTGAGGGAATTCTCGCATTCTTCGTTCCACTCAAAATTTGTTAACAACCCATAAAGAGGTTTAGCTATGATGGCATACATGTGGATAAACCTACGGTAATATCCACAATGGCCCATAAAGGCTTGTACCTCTTTAACATTCCTTGGCCTAGGCAGCTCTGCTATTGCTCTTACTTTGTCCTCATCTGTTGAAATTCCATTCTTAGAAACAATGTGACCTAAGATTTTACCTTGTCGTACCATGAACACACACTTCTCTGGGTTCAGACACACTCGATAATCTCTACACTTGTTGAAGATTTGTCTGAGCTCAGGGATGTGGTAACTTCTCTGTTGGGAATGCGCACATAAATCATCCACATATACTTCTAAGCTCTTCCGCAAGAACTCCTTGAAGACATGACACATGAGCCTTTGGAATGTTGCAGGTGCATTGGTGAGCCCAAATGGCATCACACGAAATGCAAAGATTCCCCATTCTGTGGCAAAGGCCGTTTTGTGTTGATCTTCGGGGGCAATGGCTACTTGGTTGTAACCTGAAAATCCATCAAGGAAGCTATAAACTTCCTTGCCTGCAACACGCTCCAATAGATGTTCGGTGATTGGAAGTGGATAACTATCTCTGATTGTAGCGGCATTAACTTTTTTAAGGTTAATGCACACTCGCAATTTCCCATTCTTCTTGGGCACCACCACAATGGGGGACACCCATTCAGTGTGCTCAATCTCATAGATGAATCCAGCTTCAATCAGCCTGTCAATTTCCTCCTTTATTTTGGCTGCATAATTGTCATTATACGTGTAGGGCTTTTGTTTGGTGGGCTTGGCATCATCGGTCATCGGAATCGTATGAGAGCAAATCTTTGGATCTACTCCTTTCAAGTCTCTATAGTGCCATGCGAACACATCCCTATATTCCCTTAATAGAGCTACAAGCTCTGCTTCTTCTTTTGCACTTAGGTCATCCCCTGTGTACGTACATCGTTCTTCGTTCCCTTCAATAGTCACTACAATTTTTTTGGTCTTTTCTTTACTGTCATATGCTTCTCCTATAATGGCCTCTCTCTTAGGCATCCGTACCAAAATTTTTCGGTCTTCCACTTCATATTTCTTGAAATTTTCTGGTACTTCAAACAATGATTCTTCCTCTTCTTGTTTCACTGCTTTTCTTTTCTTTTTCTTTTGACCTCCTTCACTTCCTTCCTTTGAATTTATCGTTTTAATACTCGTGAGGGGTTCTTCTTCTTTTTGGGTTAACACTCCTATGTCTTCTAAATAGTGTTCCTCTGAGTCAAAGTAAGTATCCATCACAATGGATTCTAGATCATCGTCATTCTCTTCTTCTTCTATGAACTCACTAGGATCACACTCTTCCAATAGGGGTTGACACATGAACACTGAAATATCATAACCCTCCTCATCACAATGAGGTGTCCATTGTTCTTCATTGACTGCTATGTCCATGGTGGCTAAGATTTCTGCCCAACCATGAGGCTCAAATTCCTCATCTGGAAATATCATAGGTGTATAGGCTGGGTCTTTTATTGGTCTATCTCCTGGGGGAGTTCCTTCTTCTCTCGCTTTTAGGCGCTTTTCCTCTTCCTCTGCGACCTTGCACATCCACAAGTGAGTATCTTCATGCAGCCATGATGGATCAGGTGAACTTCCAGAATGCACGGAGATAGAATCTTCTTTCGCTTTGTGGATAGGATTCCACTGTAGGGGTGGTACATCTCTGAAGGTGTAATCCTTCAGATTGACCTTGGTGGTGACCCCTAAGTGCTGTAAGTACAAGGAGTTGGTTCCCCAATCCTGTACTATTTGCAATTGTCGTAGGAACGGTCTTCCTAGGATCATCTCGTAGACATTATTTTTTTCAAAGTCACATATAGCAAATGTATGTTCAAACTCTACACCACAAGTGGTTAGAGTTATCCCTTCAAGCAATCCTAGAGGTCTTTCAAAATGACCATCTGCCATTTGAAGTTTCATTCTCGTTGGTCTTAATGTGGGTTTGCCCCATCGCTTCCACAAAGAGGTGGTCGCAATAGCAACACCAGCACCCGAATCTACAATTGCTTTGGTTGTGTAACCTTGATAGGTGATCGGAAGATAAGTGTTACCTTCTTCACCTTCGCTCATGTCTCCTATCTTGTCGAGAGGTATCTCTGGAACTTTTTGCTTAGAGCCTACTTTTGGCATATTGGATTCAAGTTCTGGAACCTGATCCTTCACATGATTCCAGAGCTCAGGTTTTGCTTTGAGCAGCTCTTCCACAGTGAGATGACATTGAACCTTAGTGTTCTTAACAACATCAGTGTTTCTTGGAATCACTGAGTCTTCATTTCTTACCAATATTGTGGGAGCTCTGATCTGGAGAGATTCAGATTCCCATGGGCCTATGAAATGAGGCAACTCTTGTAAAGAATTAGATTCAAAATCTAATCTCTCATCCTCTTGTTGCTCTGCTTGATCTCCATAGATAGACGGAATGTCTGGGGGAAATTGATCATGAAGATCATCAATCTCAGGAATAGGAGGGGATTTACCCTTCTCCTTGGCCCATTTCTCTTCCTGTATTTCCCGCAAGAACTCTTGAGAGTACTGTTGAATTGAAGGAGGTATTCCAGCATCCGTGGAATTAGGAACATAAGCTCCCATTGGTGGTGAGCTTCCTCTTTCAATAACTGGTTGAGCCTGTGGAGGTAAAGGAACTTGTGGTTTGTTTACCAACTGCTCTAATTTTTCTAGTAAGCCTTGGAAATGCAAATCTGATTTGACAGAGTGTGTCTGATTGAACTTTTGACTAGTCTCAAGTATAGCTTGAGCTTGTTCCACCATTTTCATGCACATTTTCATCCGTTCAATCTCTAAATCTGCTCTCGGGTAACTCTTGTCTAGGTTTGCAGCTGTTGGCCCTCCTTGAAGACGAGCTTGGTAGGCCTTGAACATCATGTCCAAGCCTTCTGGGGTTGGATCTGCAAGAACAGACCCTAGTTGTGGGTTATTTACAATGGGTGGTGGGGTGGAATGAGGCGGAGTGGATGGAGCTTCAGCATGTGAGGGGCTTTGAGATGCAATGTCTTATATTCTTGTTTTGGTATCCCTTAGGCTTTCTTCTAGCTCGGATAGCTTTTTGTTCCACTTGCGATTAGCCTTCTCTCTGGTATCCTTCCATGTTCTTGGTTTCCTCTTACTAGGTTCTCCTGTCTCACTTGACTCCGATTGCTCAGATGGTTTTGCTTGTTGTGCAGCCTGTGCCCTAGTAACTGCCTGTACAGGAGCCACATTACTGCTACTTGAACTTGAATCTGCCACTAAGCCTACCACATTGATGGGTGTAACCTTGGGTGCACTAGAGGGGTTTTTCGGACACTCTCTAGGAAGATGTTCCTTGCCACACTCAGGACAAAAGCCTTGTATTGTGATGTTTTGCCCTTGTCCCAGAGGTAGTTGGTGGGGACATTCACGAATGAAATGGTCGCCTTGGCATCTAAAGCATGGTCCTCTAGGGGCTTGTGGTCTTACTTGTCTCAATTGGGGCCTAGGATTCAGATTCGTATACATGACACTAGAGTATTCTGGCTCCCAATTTTGTTCCATAGGTGGTGTCTCATATTGACACTGAGAAGTCTCACTTTGCTCAGGTGACTCTATATAATAAGCATGTGGACTATCTTCATGGAAGTAGTCTGAACCATGAGCGTGAGAATCATTTTCTGAGACCAATGGGGTTAGTGGCACCAATGCTCTATTATGGTTCTCCTCCACCATCGTATATTTAACTGGGATCACATTGGCAGGAGCTGGCGGTTGGTTTCCTAGGATTGGTTGTGGCCTATATGGTGCCTGATATTGCTGCTCGTATTGAGGTTGATATGGTTGTGGCCTATAATATGGCTGTTGGTACTGATTCTGATACCTACCCTGCTGGTAAGGTTGCTGATAATTTTGTCTAACAGCCTGCTTGTTATAGGGACAATCTTGGGTCGTATGATTTGTATATTTCCTCTCAATGGTGCAATATAGAGCATTAGGGTTTCCTTGGGGTTGAGTCGTCAACGGGCAAACATTAGCCATGTGATCTCCTCCAAATGTATAACATCGCTTCACTGAAGTGACCCTTGGCATTTGTCTATTTTGAACTCCTAGCTTTTTGGCCACTTGCTCAGCTATCTCATCTATCTCAGTGGAGGTTCTAGAGGTATGACTTGTAGAACTATCAGAGTCCTTATAGAGTTTGGATAGTCCTAACTCCTCACCCAAGTTGTCTTCTATGTCAATGCATATCCGTATACACTCTTCTATGGATCTAGGCTCCTTCAAGTATACATATGACCTTAATTTTGTGCTCAATAGGCCATCTAAAAATAGTGCCACCTGTTTGGCTGATGTGGGTAATTCTTGTACAGGGCATCTTTCCAAGTACTGTCTAAACCTTCTTCCTGCAAGTCGCACTGTTTCTTGGGGTGTTTGCTTGAAGCTGTGGATCAAGGATGATGTGTTATGCCTGATACCGCTTTTGGAAAATTCCACAATGAATTCTTCTAGCAGTTGACCTATCTCTCTATAGTTGCGACTGTTTAGAGGTTGAAACTAGGCTAAGGCAGTACCCTTAAGAGTCAAACCAAATGCCTCGAACTGGGTGAATAAGTCTTCAACCTGTTCAGCTCTTAGCACTTGTTTGAACTCTGCCACATGATCATAAGGATCTCCAAATCCATCAAAGTAGTTCTTCACTGTCTTAACCACTTGAGAGGGTCTAAGAGTTCTTGAGTGCTCTCGTGGTCTAGGCAATGGGAAATCATGATCATCTCTTTGATGCCTATAAACTCTATGTCTCTCCCTTTCAGGTCTTTCCGTTCCATATCCTGATCTGTCTCTGCCTACAGTGTCTGCAAAGCTTACCTCTGGTCTCTCTCTAGTTCTTTCCCTCTGGGTTTCATGAGCCTTGGATGATCCGGCTCCTTGGAGGCCCTGGGAAACATTAGATCTTGGTGGAGGGAAAATTGATTCACCTTGCCAAGTGTAAGCATGTCTGTCATGATCTGATACCAAGAATAATTTTTGAGATGTGTGATCTAGATAGACAGCTTTCCCTGGTGTCTCTGGGTCCTTGAATTCATAGATGGTGACTACTGGGCTGGGTTGATCTGGCCTAAATCTCCAAAAGGCTTCCTCTGTTTCTCTATTCACGAATAGTTCTATGCTTTTATTATCTTGAGGAATCCATTCTGGAGTGAGCACTCTGGTTAGGACTGACTTACCTCTAGGGGTCTTGGGTTCTCCTCCTAGGTCTCCTTGCTCTAGGTCTCCTATCTCATTCTCAGGAATGATATTTCCAAACTCATCTGTCCTATCTGGTAAGTTGGTAACCACATACATGGTTCCATCCTTATCAATGTAAGCACCCTCTTCAAACTTGACCACTGGGTGTTCAAGTCCAAAGGGTTGGTCAAGATTCTTGAGTTGGACCACTGATCGTCTTAGACCATCCTCATAGATGCGAGCACCTAATTGGTTGGTCCTGATATACTCCAATTGGGTCTTATAGGGACCTTCCGGTGTCTATAAATAGGCAGTGCCTGAGCTACGTGTGGGTCTTTCCATGCTAAAAGACATTTCTGAGTCACTGGTTTCTGAACTTCGTGTGTAAGGATAACCACTAAGCTGTTGAGCCCAAGACTTGGCTGTATGGGTGACACTAGCCTCAGATGACCTAATGCTTTGTCTATCCTTGCCTAAGTGTCTGCCAGATCTCAGGTTCATAAGCCTTGGCCTCTAGTCCCAAAGTTCTCTTATATTGCTCAAAATCCCTTGGAACTCCTTGGTTTTCTAGTTTCCTTGAGGGTCAACTTCAAAATACCCTATCTAATAATCCTGGTATTAATTTTATCGTAACCAGTCGATGTTTTTGTTGTACTCCCCACGAGCTTTCCAACAGGACCAAAATCACAGCAAACGGATTTCGTATGAGAAAGTTATGCCAGTTCAGGGTTTTGGGGGTTTAAACAGGGAAACAGGGCCTCTCAGGAAATGCTTCAAATCAGGCGATACACGACATTTGTAGGACACGATACTTGATACTTGAGGAACTCGATACACAATACTTGGTATGTATCGCGATACTTGAAGTAGGCGATACACGATCTTCAACAAGTATCGTGAGCAAACTCCACTATACACGATCTTTGATAGGTATCGCGATCGCTGTATAACGATACACGATACTTGACTATCACGATACTCGGGCAAAACGATACTTAGCTCAAGACGATACTCGATATTTGGAAGAAAACGATACACGATCTCTGACTTAGGCGATACCCGATCTCTGATAAATATCGCGATCTCTGATAAACGATACCGATCGCCGACCGAAACGATACCGATCTCTCATGCAAATGATACACAACCTATGAACCAAACGATACACGATCGCTGGTGAATATCGCGATCTTTGATTGAAACGATCTTTGGCACCAACGATACTCGATACTTGGCTCAAAACGATCGACGATACCTGAACAAAACGATACCCGATCTTTGGTAAGTATCGCGATCTCTGAGAAGTGATACACGATACTTAAGCCAAACGATACACGATCTTTGATCCAGACGATACAGGATCGCTAGTGAGTATCGCGATCTTTGATCGAAACGATCTCTGGACCAACGATACTCGATACTTGGCTCAAAACGATCGACGATACCTGAACAAAACGATACCCGATCTTTGGTAAGTATCGCGATCTCTGAGAAGCGATACACGATACTTAAGCCAAACGATACACGATCTTTGATCCAGACGATACACGATCGCTAGTGAGTATCGCGATCTTTGATCGAAACGATCTCTGGACCAAACGATACCGAAAGGAGGGAAATATCGCGATACTCGACCACAGGAGTAAAACGATACTTGCTAAGTATCGCGATACTCGACCGCGGGAGCAAAACGATACTTGACCCTTAGACAAATTTTGGGAAAGATTTTTTCTAAGTTTTGGTTGTACACATGCTCTACTCTTTCCTCTCTCCTCTCCTCACTCTCTGTATCACCCCAAATCACTCCTTTTCACCTCTGTCAGTACCAAACGATACCTGACGCAGATCGTTTCTCTTTCCAAACTTAATTTACTGAGAAATTATAGATTAAATGGGTGTTTGCTCACCTTGAGAGCCTCTCTAACTTCTTTGTCACTTCCTCTTGCTCTGTGTAACCCCAGGTTGCCCGATTGCTCACTCACGATCTCTGGCGCAGCTCTCACGATACTTGGCGCAGGTTTTGTCTTGTCCGGGGCTATTCACTCAGATTTTTAGTTATTTTTGGTGCTACTTCTTCAGGGCCTCTGTTCTGCACCCTCTCTAAGCTTCTTGCTCACAACCACAAGTAAAAATAAGGTGAATGTACTCTAAAAAATGGGAAAAAACTGAGAAGATGAAGGCGGGTGGAGATGGTGATGATGATGAAGATGAAGAAAAAGGAAAATTCAGAAACTGAACTGAAAATGATGATTTTTTTACCTTCCAACGTCGCTACTCTACGTCTTACCGTCACACGCTCGTCCTCCAAGCTCTCTCCCCGGCAACGGCGCCAAATTTGGTGTCACTCTAGCACAATGGTGAGTACCAACGTGAGGAGATACACCTCATAAATGTCAATCCGTGGAGACGTGAGGACTGGTATGAAGACCGTGAGCAAGTGATGGCACAAGTGCGTGGGTGAAAGCACACAAGCATGCACACACATGTTAAAAGTCAAGCTTCAAGGTAAAAATTCGTGGGGAATCTTTTATGGACATGTGGAGCAATCAAAGGAAGCCAAAAGCCACGAGATTGCATCAAGAAAAGTCACTCAACCACTCCCCAAGTCATCTCAACTAATTCCTCCAAGTTAGGAGGCTGATTTGGAAAGGTAGTTCCTAGATTTTAGGGGCACACCTCTCACTATAAAAGGAGCATGTATCCCGACTTCTTTTGGGCCATCTTCTTGGAGTTTTAGCTTATGTAAAGTGAACACTAAGTGCTGGAGTTGTGATAAGCAAGCCCCTTGCTTAAGCAACCCCCTTGCTTGCTTGTTTGTTTTCTTTTTGTAGGCATATCTATGTGTGTGCGCAGGCAGTGTTGCAACTCTCTACCCCTGAGTTGTTAGCATTGGTTCTCCCTCATATGGTATCCATTTGATGTAATTCTTGTCTCATTGGATAGCTATAAGAGTCTATTTTATGCTTACCAATTCTCTGGAGCATTCTCTGAGTAAGCTGGGAGCCACATTCATTTTAGTGAAGTTGTGTGATTGATATCTCTCTCTTTGTGTAGGCTCTGTTGGAAATATTTTGCTCTCTGTTGTAAGGGCTGGTTCTCCTTCTCTATGTATCCATTTGCTATGATTTTGGTGTCATTGGGTAGCTATTAGAGTCCTCTAAACTTGACATAAGTTTGAGATTCATTCTCTGTATAATCTCTGAGAAAAGTTTGCTGGAGTGAAGTGAGATCTCTGCTTGACTAGCAGTTGTGAGCATTCAACTAGCTCATGTTGTAGACATTGTTTCTCTTTGTGTAAGCATCCATTTCAAGTGAAATTTGTTTTGTTGGAAAGCTCTTGGTGTCTACTACAGGTCTACAAAAGCTCACTGGAGTTCTCTGCATAAGCTCTGAGTAAGAGCATTTTTGGTGTGCAGAGGTCAAAGAAGCATACCTGTGGAGGTCATTCGCGCTTCATCGTTGCTTAGGGGTTGAGATGCTTCCCCCATCAGTGGTATCAGAGCATTTGGGCATCTTGGAGGTATCACATACAAGCAAGAAGACCTCTTGGAGTTGGTGGTTGAAGAGTTGCATCAACAAAAGCTTCTTGGAGGTAGCTCACATCAAGGGGGAGCTATTCTACTCAAATTTGCAAGAGCACAAGGTGTCCATCTAAGGAAAGCTTTGGATTGAGGTAACCTCAGAGCCTCATTTTCATTTTACACACATTGGAGCATTAGCCAAGGGCTAGGTCAAGTATCAAAGACTAGATATGGGAGACTTCAACACTCAAATTGAAAAGCTAGACAAAGGTAACTATCAACCATGGAGATTTAGGGTCTCCAACTATCTTATGGGCAAGGGCCTTTGGGGGTTGATTAGTGGAAGTGAACCAAGACCTAGGTTGGATGAGAATCCAACCAATGACCAGAGAAGGGCCTTTAGGGAATGGAATGAAAGAGACAAGAGGGTTATCTTTATTCTTTCCCAACACATTAGCAATAGCATGATCGGCCATATCCAAGACCTGGATTCAAGCATGAAGGTATGGGAGACACTTGAAAGGCTTTATTCAACAAGCACCAAAGCAAGGAAGATCCAACTCAAGAATGAGCTCAACAACCTTAGGAAGAGCTCAGGGAGTAGCATAAATGACTACATACTTAAGGTCAAGGAGTTATCAGATGCATTGGGATCCATTGGAAGCCACGTAGACGATGACGATCTTGTGGCTTATACTCTCAATGGTTTGAGAGATGATGAGAAGTGGAAACCCTTTACCACTTCAGTTTATGTAAGGGATAATCTTCCCGATTTTGAGCAATTGGTTGCTCTCATGGTCACTGAAGAAATGAACATAGGTGGAAGTTCAACTAAAAGCAAAGATGCACAAGTTTTCTATGCAGGTAATCAAAGGGGCAAAGGAAGACAAGGACAAGGAAGGGGCAAAGGAAGGTTTGGAGGAAGGCAAGGCCACTCAAGAAATCAAGGACATGACCAAGGCACCTCATCACAAAGAGGGAGAGGAAGATCAAGAGGAAGAGGAGGACGACATCAACAAAACAGGAATCAAGATGGCGAAGGATGTTACATATGTGGCAAGTTTGGCCACTATGCTAGAGATTGCTACCAAGGAGGAAACCAAAGGAACTATAATCAAGGTTCTTCATACAAAGGCCAAGGTAATTATGCTTCTACAAGTTCAGAAAATGACAATCTCTTGATGATGCACATGAATGGGAATTCAAGCAAAGTAGATAACACTTGGTATATTGATAGTGGATGTAGCAACCATATGAGTTGCAATGCTTCTTGGTTTACTAATCTACATGTTCCCAAAGGTAAAGGACATGTAGAAACAGGTGATGATACAGCCCATGAGATCTCCCATGTTGGAGATGTAGCTTTGGATGACAAGGAGGAAGGAAGATGTCTCAAGGATGTCTTGCATGTACCTACCATCACAAAGAACTTGGTGTCCGTTGGGCAAATGGTTGAAAGAGGCTATCAAGTAAGGTTCAACAAAGGTGGATGCTTTGTGGAGAACCCTAAGCAAGGTTACAAGGTCATAGCAAGAGGAAAGAAGCAAGGGAGACTCTTCACTTTGGAGGTAAATTCTCATTCTACTCAACATGTCTACTTCACATATGGAAACAAGAGGATTTCGGAGTTGGACTTGTGGCACAAGAGGATAGGTCACATCAACATACAAAGAATGAAGGAAATGCAATTCAAGAGGCTGGTTGAAGGTCTTCCCAACTTCCAAGGACAAGGTATGAAGCATTTATGTGAATCTTGTCAACTAGGGAAGCAAGCGAGACTTCCATTCAAGAAGAGTGGCTACATAAGCCAACATCCATTGGAGTTGATACATACAGATGTGTGGGGGCCAACGAAAGAGCAATCCATTGGAGGTAACAAGTACTTTGTCACTTTTATAGATGATTGCACAAGGATGGTTTGGGTTTATTTCATCGAAAACAAATCAGATGTGTTTACATGTTTCAAAGCATTCAAGGCAATGGTAGAGAAGGAAACAGGTACATATATCAAGAAGCTAAGGTCCGATGGAGGGGGAGAATATTTCTCAAATGAGTTTTCTGATTTTTTAATGGATCAAGGCATCAAGAGGCAAGTAACATGCAGGTACACACCCCAACAAAATGGAGTAGCAGAGAGAAAGAATAGATACATTGCCGAGATCGCTAGAGCAATGCTTAATGAGATGAATGTACCTAACATGTTTTGGAGTGATGCAGCAAATACCGCCGTGTATCTAATGAATAGGGCTCCTACCTCAGGGATCCATGGCTTGACACCATATCAAGCCTATTATGGTAAGAAACCTGATCTTTCCCACTTGAAGATATTTGGATGTACTTGTTATGTACATGTGCCAAGTGAATTGAGGCACAAGCTACAACCAAAGGCAGAAAAGTGTGTGTTTCTAGGATATTCAAATGATCATAAAGGTTACAGGTGCTTCAACCCAAATACAAAGGACTTGAGGATATCAAGGGATGTAGCATTTGATGAGCTACTCCCTTGGTATAAGAAGTATGATTGTATGCAGGACTATGAAGAAGAAAAGCATGGACATGATGAAGAACAAATCGACCTAGAGCTAAGCCGCCCAAGGTGTTCCATCAATGAAGATAGTTCAAGCATGAACTCACCATGGAGGGGGAGATCTTCATCAAGCTATGAAGCACAATCAATCAACAAAGGCAAAGCAACATTGCTGGAGTTGGATGAAGAAGGTAATGAAGTTGAAGATGATGAAGGACACATGATGGAGAAAGAAGCCACGTCAAAGAAAGAGATCAAGTTCCCAAGGCAAAGGAGGTTTATTCCTCCAAAAGGTGAAGAAAGGAAGTCTTCTAGAGTTAAGTATCCAACTCAAAGGTTTACTTATGATTCATACATGGCAACACATTATGCATATATGAACAAAGTAGTAGAAGATCATGAGCCCGATTGCTATGAAGATGCAAGCAGGTACACCGAATGGAAAGAGGCAATGCAAGAAGAGATCGACGCACTTGAGGAAAACCAAACATGGACTCTAGCGCCCAAGAAGGAGAACATGAAGGTAATAGGTAATAAGTGGGTGTATAAAGTAAAGAGGAATTCAGATGGATCTATTTCTAGGTTCAAAGCAAGATTGGTGGCTAAGGGTTTTGCACAAACCTATGGAGTGGACTTTGAAGAGACATTCAGCCCCGTGGCAAAGATGAGCACCATTAGGACACTCATTGCAATGGCTGCTAGCAAAGGATGGAAGCTCTTCCAATTGGATATCAAGAATGCCTTTCTCAATGGAGACTTGGAAGAAGAGGTATACATGGAGCAACCACTAGGTTTTGTTCATAAAGAGTTTCCACATCATGTTTGTAGGTTGAAGAAGGCACTTTATGGCCTAAAGCAAGCTCCAAGGGCTTGGAACCAAAGATTGGTGGACTATTTGATCAAATGTGGTTACAATCAATGCAAGGCGGATCCATCTCTCTTCATCAAACAAAGAGGAGAACTTGTGGTCTACATGTGTGTGTATGTAGATGATCTTATCATTACAGGTAATGATACAAAGGTCATTGAGGAGATCAAGGCAAAGCTTGGAAAGGAGTTTAGGATCTCTGATCTTGGAGATCTTAGGTATTTTCTTGGCATTGAAGTTGTATACAAAGAAGAAGGTATTATGCTCATACAAAGGAAGTATATTCTAGACCTACTTGAGAGGTTTGGGATGCTACATTGCAAGCCTATTTCAAATCCCATGGAAGTTAATGTAAAGCTAAGCTCCATTGATGGAGAGCCATTAGAGGATGTAACTTTGTATCGATCTATTGTAGGCTCTTTCAATTATGCCACAATAACCAAGCCTGACATAGCATATGGAGTTGGAGTGTTATCACAATTTATGCATAGTCCAAGGACTACACACTTGCAAGCTGCAAGAAGAATGTTGCGATATCTCAAAGCCACTATAAATGAAGGATTGTTCTACTCATTTGATGATGATATGCAGGTCAAAGCTTATTCCGATGCCGATTGGGCCGGTTCGAAGGAAGATAGAAGGAGTACAAGTGGTTACCTAGTCATGCTAGGTAGCAAGATCATCTCATGGATTTCAAAGAAGCAACCCACAGTGGCATTATCTTCCACCGAGGCTGAGTATAGAGCTTTGGCTCAAGTCACATGTGAGCTAATGTGGATTAAGAAGTTATTTATGGAGCTTAATTTGCAGGTTGACACATATCCAATTTTTTGTGACAACATGAGTAGCATTCATCTAGCATCGAACCCTGTCTATCATGCTAGAACCAAGCATATTGAAGTGCACTATCACTTCATAAGGGAAAAGGTGATATCCAAGGAAGTTTCAGTACATCATATTGGTACTAAGGACCAAGTTGCGGACATGTTTACAAAGGCTTTGGATGGGATGAAGATTTCAAAATTCAAGCAATGCATCAACATGAAGGAGCTTGGATGAGGATGAAGAATTGAAGCTTGAGGGGGAGTGTTAAAAGTCAAGCTTCAAGGTAAAAATTCGTGGGGAATCTTTTATGGACATGTGGAGCAATCAAAGGAAGCCAAAAGCCACGAGATTGCATCAAGAAAAGTCACTCAACCACTCCCCAAGTCATCTCAACTAATTCCTCCAAGTTAGGAGGCTGATTTGGAAAGGTAGTTCCTAGATTTTAGGGGCACACCTCTCACTATAAAAGGAGCATGTATCCCGACTTCTTTTGGGCCATCTTCTTGGAGTTTTAGCTTATGTAAAGTGAACACTAAGTGCTGGAGTTGTGATAAGCAAGCCCCTTGCTTAAGCAACCCCCTTGCTTGCTTGTTTGTTTTCTTTTTGTAGGCATATCTATGTGTGTGCGCAGGCAGTGTTGCAACTCTCTACCCCTGAGTTGTTAGCATTGGTTCTCCCTCATATGGTATCCATTTGATGTAATTCTTGTCTCATTGGATAGCTATAAGAGTCTATTTTATGCTTACCAATTCTCTGGAGCATTCTCTGAGTAAGCTGGGAGCCACATTCATTTTAGTGAAGTTGTGTGATTGATATCTCTCTCTTTGTGTAGGCTCTGTTGGAAATATTTTGCTCTCTGTTGTAAGGGCTGGTTCTCCTTCTCTATGTATCCATTTGCTATGATTTTGGTGTCATTGGGTAGCTATTAGAGTCCTCTAAACTTGACATAAGTTTGAGATTCATTCTCTGTATAATCTCTGAGAAAAGTTTGCTGGAGTGAAGTGAGATCTCTGCTTGACTAGCAGTTGTGAGCATTCAACTAGCTCATGTTGTAGACATTGTTTCTCTTTGTGTAAGCATCCATTTCAAGTGAAATTTGTTTTGTTGGAAAGCCCTTGATGTCTACTACAGGTCTACAAAAGCTCACTGGAGTTCTCTGCATAAGCTCTGAGTAAGAGCATTTTTGGTGTGCAGAGGTCAAAGAAGCATACCTGTGGAGGTCATTCGCGCTTCATCGTTGCTTAGGGGTTGAGATACTTCCCCCATCAACACATACACACACACGCGCACAAAGTAAGAGCAAAGAGTGGAACAATGGAAAGCTTCGATTACCAAAGAGCTCTCTTAAAAAACTGAAATCTACAACAAGCTAACCCCTAAAAATGAGCTCTCCAGCCCTTTTTATAGTTTTTGAGTGGTTTTGGCACTGTCCAGACCTAGTGTCCGGCCTAGTTAAAAAATAGGTTCCAAGGCTTATTTGGGGGCTCAAACGGAGTCTAAAAATTATGAAAATTGGTAGGATGGTAGTTCTAATACTCCTCAAGCTCGAGGACTCCTCGGCTTGAACAAAATGGAGTTACAAAAATGGAAAATGGTATTTACAATGGTTTTTAGTGATAAAAATCACTATTTTTGTAGGGATTTCTTCTGAAAATTTGACAGGTGCTTCTTGGAGCTCCCTACTTGCTCCTTCTTCTTGTGTGTCCACTTCCTTGATGCACTTCCATGCTTTGTCCTTGACCTTGAGCTTCAACACCAATCTACATGTGTGTATCCATGAAACTCCAAATCTACACCAACTTCATAAAACACTACACAATTAAAAGTAGCACTCACATAATGTAGAGTGGGCCTAAGAGCATCTAAATTTAGTTTCTTGGGAACTTGCATAAGTTGACTTTCAAGTCCAACTATGTAGCTTAGATTAGGCCTTGTAATTGTGAGATATATCAAAATTCCCATAATTTTCCTATACATAGTAGCATTTTCCAATGCTTCACTTGATGTAGTATCCAAATTAAAAATTTGATCTAATGGCATAGAGATTGGCTTACAATGAACCATCCCATACTTTTGTAGCATACTCAAGGCATATTGCCTTTGTGACATCCATATAGCTATTTCTGTATGTATAAATGGAATGCCCAAAAAATTGCATAGAACACCAATCATGTCAAATTCCTCCATAAAGAGTTTCTTTAACTTTGTTGGAACACAAGGTCAAGCACAAGTAGTGAAGCACATCAATCAAAGTGGAGACACAAGAAGAGGGAGCATTTAGGGAGCTCCAAGAAGTGTATGTCAAATTTTCAGAAGAAACCCCTACAAAAAGAGTGATTTTGATCACTAAAGCCATTGTAAATATCATTTCACCTTTCTATAGCTCCATTTTGTGAAAGATAAGGATTCCTCTAGCTTGAGGAGCATTAGAAGTATCTACCTATAAGTTTTTGTAATTTTTAGGCTCTATATGAGCCCTCAAATAAGCCCTGGAACCTAATTTTTAACTAGGCTAGACACTAGGTCTGGACATGGCCAAAACTAGTAAAAAAACTAAAAAAAGAGCTAGAGAACTCATTTTTGAGGCTAGCTTTTTAGTAGTTCAATGAGCTTTTCTTTTGGGAAGATTGAAGCTTTTGTAAGAGGGTTCTTGTGCAATTGAAGCTTTCCATTGTTCCTCTCTTTCATCTTGCCTTTTGTGTGTGTGTGCATGTGCATGTATGTGCTATCGCTCACATTTTCTCACCACAATTGCTCACGATATTCATATCCTCCTCATGTCTCCACGGATTGACAAGTAAAGGAGGTGGTGCTTACGCTTGAGCTACACCAAATTTTGGCATCGTTGCCAGGGAGCATTGCTCAAGGATGAGCATTGTGATGGTAAGATCGTAGATTTGCAATGTTGGACGGTAAAAAATAGTCATTTTCTATTCATTTTCTGATTTGGAATAGGCATAGCTTCCACCTGCTACAATTCCATAAAGATTTCTACCTTGCAAATAGGACTCAATTTTGATTTTCCAAACCGCATAGTTGTCGAAATCAAGCCATGAAGTTGCAAAGCCATGAAGTTCGGTCCAGCCAACTGGCACAAGATCAACCCTTGAGCTTATGGATACTCAAATAGACCTTATAAGCATGTGATAAGTTCAATAAAATGCATTATGTACTTTGGAACATTAAGGAGAAAGATTCAATACAACACATATAGGTTTGTGCATTGACTAGCTCAAAAAACTTACTATCTTTGGATGAGACAATCAACTTCAAATGCTCATATCAACTAGCCTGATTACAGTTAGAAAAACTCCTTTTGTTGGAGTGATACACATAGATCTAAGTGTATAGAATGCACAAGAATACAAGAAATAAGCAAAATATGCTTTTGGAATGAACTAGACACTCAACAGTGGTACCTCCTATTTTTCAGGAATGCATAGAGATAGATCCCTAGATAGAAAAACTGAAATGTATCCCAATTTACAAAATCAAATGCTTTGAAAATTTATACACATAATTAGACACTAATACCTTTCCAATGATTGCTCACATTCTCAATTTGGAGATCTGGAGAGAGAGGAGAAGCCTCTACAAGCTTAGTATTGTCAAAGAAGATGATGCAAAAAAATGAAGGAGCAAGACAATAATGGTCATAAGTGTACATATATTGCTTCCATATAATGTACAAGTGATTTGAAGTCTTTATATAGATTCTTGAAGTGCTTCATGACTTTGACAAGTGGATTTTGCATTCAAATGAAGGTGGGATCAATTGTTGGAGGGCATCAATTCACTTTCCTACAATCCAAAAGAAGTGAAGATGTAGTTTGATCTACTTTTTAGTGATTGATTGATTCATTCATTGCAACTCAACCACCTCAAATTTGTGGAAGTTGTTGATATATTTAGGTAGTGATGTGTGTGAACACTCTAGGATCTTTGGGGTACTTTTTTCCCTCTTTAGGAGGTTTTTTCCCCCCTGTATATACGCCTATTGCCCTAAGGGGCTACTTATCTTTGTACATTCTCTAGTAATACATTCAATATTGTGTGTTGTGCTCCAAGCTTCTTCTTCTTCCTTGTGGTGTTCACGTGCTTCCACATACATCTAACTCCAACAATTGGTATCAGAGCAGGTTGTGGCTTCATCTAGGGCATCGTCGACACCTCTCTGGTTGTAGTCTTAGAAGCACACGAATTTTGGTGAGCATACTCAGCGTGTTTTTGAGATCAAAACAACTTTGCTGTATGGTGCTGAAATTGCGATCTGAGCTCGTTTCGGCCTCCAAATGCACTATTGTAGTGCTTGTGTAGGCTATTTCGTCTTTTTGTGCTCAAATGTATATATCAGTTTTGATTCGCCTGTATAAGCGTCTTGAAGTCTTCTACAAGTTTAGCAGAATTCATGATGGTAGTTCTGTTCAACTTTTTGAGATAAAGTCAATTTTCTGCATCAAGGTAATTTAGTCACCGGCCATGGCTGAAAGCAGTGATGTATTCTATATGTTGGCTATTGAGGATAAGTTGGATGGTACCAACTACCCGTTATGGGCTGATATGATGCGACATGTATTGGTTGCAAAAGGACTATGGAACATTGTGCAGGGTGTTGAAAAATGTCCTATCACACCTGCAACTATTACAACTACAGGTACTGAAGCTGATGTAGAAGGTATCGAAGATGATGATATTCTACATATTCCTGTTCGTGCTATAGTTTCTATTGCACCCACTGCAGAGCAAATTCATTGGGATGGCAGAGATGCCCAGGCACATGCATTGATAGCTTTGTCTGTCAAACGTGCCATTATTCCTCATATTTGCTCTTGCAGAATAACTAAGGATGCTTGGGATACACTTACCACCTTGTACCAATCTAGGAATGAGACTCGTGTTGCTTACCTCCGAAAACAACTGGAGAGTGAGCACATGAATGAAGGTGATTCTATGGACAATTTCCTAACAAAGATCAACGACTTGAAGGAATAGTTGATTTCTGCTAATGAGGTTATACCAAATAGCTCACATGTGCACACCATTCTGAAAGGTCTTCCTGATTCATATCAGATTTTTGCTTCTACTCTTCGATTGATGATGAAAGGCGATCCGAATGCCTTGTCTTTTGAGGAATTAGTCTCTGTTTTGTTGCAAGAGGATCAGTCAAGGCAGAATAGGTCCATTATGCATGTTGCAGATCAAGCTTTCCTGGCTAGTCAGAGGGTCAAAGAAAAATTGAGCTCTTCAAATAGTAAGCAAAAATCTACTAATTCTGCACAATCGAAGATGGAAGACAAAGATGAAAAGAAATTAGAAAAGGAGAAATTGTTTTGCAAATACTGTAATGATCATATCACAAAGAACTGTACAAAACTGGCTGCTAAAGAGACAAAGAAGAAAGAGGCTGGAATGGTTGTTGCAGAGGCCTCTACACCAGAAACAGATTCTACTAATCTTGTGCAAGAAGAAGAATGGGTGTTTACTATTGTTTGCAGTTTTGACCCATCTTCTCATGAGCAGTGCATGTCTACAGTAGACTCAGATGTTTGGTACTTTGACAATTGGTTGACCAAACATATTACCTCACAATGCAATTTCTTCTCTTCACTCAAGCCTGACCCTAGAGGCAATACTGGTACATGTGCCAACAACTCCTCTTATCCTGTTATGGAAGTTGTTAAGATCATTTTGTTTGTGCGAAGGACAAGAAAAATCTGTTATTAGTTTCTGCATTAGCCAAGATTTGCTTGGTTGTGAAATTTGTTGATGACAGGTGTATAGTTCATGATCTATCAAATGGTGACGTGATTATTGCATCTGGGATTTTATTTTATGTCGTGGGCTGTATAAGCTCATAGACTATGAAAGATCTATATATGATTCGACATGTGCAGTACATGATTCTCAAGATATGTCAGATGCAAAGCTTTGGCATGAATGCTTTGGTCATCCAAATTTTGCTAGTTTGCTACGTCCATAGAAATCTGAAATGGTGTCCTCTTTGCCCAAAATTGAGGCACCTAGAAAACATGTTTGTGAAGGCTATATTTTGGGCAAAATGCAGCATTCGTCCTTTCCAAAAGATGGTTCAGTTCGGGCTGCTCAGAAATTGCAGCTTGTACATAGTGATGTCTGTGGTCTTATGCAGACACCTTCTTTTGGGAATTATCTTTACTTCGTGACTTTTATCGATAATTTTTTCAGGCATGCATGGGTATATCCATTGAAGGCAAAGTCTGAAGTCTTCATGTGCTTCAAATAGTTTTTGGTTTTGGCTGAAAATCTCTCAGCATGTAAAATGGGCACCCTTCATTCTGATTGAGGGGGGAATATATGTCTTTTGATTTTAATGCATTTCTGGCTGAACATGGGATAAAACACGAGTGTAAAGTGCCGTATACACCTCAAAAGAATGGAGTTGCTGAACAAAAGAACACGTCACTCATGGAGATGGTGAGGTGTATGGTCAAGAGTCAGGCTTTACCACATACTTTCTGGCTTGAGGCTGTCATGTGTGCTGTTGGTGCATGACAATCATCAATTGAAGGATTATGGAGAAATGAAGACAAGGAGTCAAGAAGAAAACAAAGTCAGGTGATTGAAGGAAGGAGATATTCAGAAAAATCAAAAGACATGTACACATATGTACATAAGCTGACTTATATCTTTGTTTAGTCATACACTTGTATATATTCATCTATAAATATGTTGGAAAATGTCGGGCAAGTAGAGCAGAAGAAGATTTGAGAATAGGGAGAGAGAAATTAGTGTCATTAGACACATGAAAAGTGAGTGAATTGTTCATCCTCACTGAGATGTAAATTTTCTGAGAAATCGAGAATTTTTGCGCCCGATATTTTGCTGTCTGCTCCTTCTGTGTTTAATCTTTTGAGAAATTCTTTTGCACGTATCTAAGTCCATAGCTAATCTATCTATGGCTAGAATTTGAGAGGTTAATTGTAATCAGGCTGTGAGAATTTTGATTAGGAACATTCATATGTAAGAATGTTTTAAGAGTCGAGAAATCTGGCGCACATTTCATCTTCAGTGAAATGATCATTGCTCAGTCTACAGTGTAAAGTTTTACACAAGTGAGGGCTTAAAATTTAAGTTGGAAGGTAAGCTATCTATGGCTAAAAGATCTTGATCAAACGGGATTTACTTTGGGAGAACCAGTGCTAAGAAGTTGCAGGTGTCAAAGTCGCCATTGCAGAGAAGCACTTTCAGACATAGGTAAAGTGTTTCACACATTTCTCAGTGTATGGTTAATCTTTTTGAGAGATTTAACTTGGCAAAGTTGCGCAACCTTAAGGCGAAGTGTTGTGCAAAGTTTTATCAAAAACTTTACAGGATTGATTAGTCAATGAGTGACTAATCTGCAGCAGACTTTTCAGAGAAGTTGAATTTTTCAGAACTTTCAATATTTCTGATAATTTGATGAATGATTTCTAAGTTTGGTGGAGTCTAAGGTTAACCTTGATATAGAAGTGATCTAACTTCAAGGTTAACTTGTTCTTTTGGAGATTAACACTCTCCATCAGTGGTATCAGAGCAGGTTGTGTCAAAATTGAAGTGAAAAAGACTCCGACTATTGCAGAAGTACAAATCTTTACATCTTGAAGGTGCAGAAGGATAAAGGTTGAAGAAAACTTGAAGGAAGACATACAAAGAGTATCAAAAGGATCAGAAGGAGCAACAATCGAAGTAAAGGTACATTCATTATCTGTAAAGGTTAAAGTTTTGAGACTACAGGTGAATCAAAGATGGGAGATAGTCTCCAAATTGAAAAGCTGGATAGAGAGAACTATCCTGCATGGTCTATGAGGATGGAAGCTCACCTTATGAGCAAAGATCTGATAGGATACATCACAGGAGATGAAGAAAAGCCAGAATTCAGAGATCCTAGTGTTCCAACTAGGGAGGAGCTTGCAGACTTGAAGAATTGGATGAAGAAGGATGCTCAAGCAAGAAGCATCATCTACATGGCAGTCAATGACTATTTGCTTCCTCACATTAGAGGACTTGAAAGTGCTTGTGACATTTGGAATGCTTTGGAAGAGCATTTCCAAAATACAACCAAATCAAGGAAGGCTTCACTATGGGCAGAGTTTACTACCTTCAAGAAGAAGGCCTCACAATCAATCTCTGATTATGTGACAAAGATGAAGGACATTGCAGATTCTTTAGGTGCAGTGGATGAAGATATTGAAGAAGACAAATTGGTAAGACAAATACTCACAGGACTAAGAGGAGATGAGAAATGGAAGCCTTTCATTTTATCTACAGAACTTTCATTAGATCACTTTACTCCTGATTTGAATCAATTGTTAGGTCATATGCTAACTTTTGAGAATGATATCAAAGGAGATGTTGATAAGAGTGCAGGTCATGCAATGTATTCTAAAGACAAGAAGAAAGCCAACAAAGGAAAGCAACAATCAGGTGAAGAAGAAGGTACTTCAAATCAAGCAAACTTCATGAGAGGAAGAGGAAATGGCAGAAGTAGAGGAAGAGGCAGAAACAACAAAGAGAATGTAAGAGCTTGTTGGATATGTGGTAAGACCAATCATCTATCTCATGATTGTTGGCACAATAATCAAAACAATGGTAATTATCAGAACTTTAATCAAAGAGCAAGAGGTGGTAGATTTCAGAGAGGAAATTTCAGAGGTAGAGGTGGTAGGAATTCTTTTGGAAGAGGTGGAGGAAGAAGCTTCCAAAATCAATCCTATAATAACACCTACTACAACTATGCATCAGATCAAAAGGAGGATTCGACTCTCATTATGAATACATGTGAAACCTCACATGAGGACATGAGAGTGTTCTATATTGATTCAGGATGTAGTAATCACTTAAGTGGAAATATTGCTTTGATGACTGACCTAGATCATAATGCAATTAATCATACAGTGCAGACAGGTGATAATACAAAGCATAAGGTAAAGTCAATTGGTTCAGTCAAAGCTAAGGATGGAAGCACTCTTCTGAGTAAGGTACTCTATGTTCCCACAATTCCAAAGAATTTGATCAGTGTAGGTCAAATTGTGGAAAAAGGATATGAGGTAAGGTTTACAAATGATGGAGTTTATGTGGAAGACCCTAGTCAAGGGTATAAACAAGTTATTGCAAGAAAGAAAGAAGGAAGGCTTTTCACATTGAAGGTACAAGGAAATGTTGGACATGCTATGTTCACTTATGGAGAGCAGAAGGTGTCAGAATTGGATCTTTGGCACAAAAGACTTGGACACTTTAATGAAAGAGGTATCAAAGAAATGATTAACAATGATTCAGTGCTTGGAATGCCTAACATTGCAGGTCAACATATGACATACAGATGTGAGGCATGTCAATTAGGTAAGGCTCATAAGCAATCCTATTCCAAGCATGGGTTTATGTATTCAGAAAGACTTGAATTGGTGCATACAGATGTGTGGGGTCCTTCAAAGGACTTTAGTATAAATGGTTCAAGATATTATGTCATATATGTTGATGATGCTACCAGGTGGATCACAATTTATGTGATTAAGGAAAAGTCAGAAGTGTTTAATACATTTAAACACTATCATGCATATGCAGAAAGGATTACAGGTCAAAAATTGAAGAGACTAAGGTCAGATGGAGGGGGAGAGTATTTTTCAAATGAGTTCAATAATTATTTGTGGAATGCAGGTATAAAGAGAGAAGTTACTTGCAGGTACTCTCCTCAACAAAATGGGGTAGCAGAAAGAAGAAATAGGACTCTTGTTGAGTTTGCAAGGTCCATGATGAAAGAGAAGAATTGCCCAAATTATTTGTGGGCTGAGGCTGTTAATACAGCTACATATTTGGTTAATAGATTGCCTTGTAAAGCTTTGCAGGGTATGACACCATATGAAGCTTGGTGGGGTAAGAAACCTACCTTGGATCATTGCAGAATATTTGGATGCTTGGCATATGCATATGTGCCATCTCAATTGAGGCATAAGTTGGAGCCTAAGGCAGAGAAGTATGTATTCATTGGTTATGATGATAAGCAAATGGGATACAGGTTGTGGAGTCCATCCACAAAGCAATTTATTGTATCCAAAGATGTTACATTTGATGAGCAAGGTACTTGGTATGCAGGTAAATATAATGTACATGCAGATGATGAAGAAGTGGTGGATCAAAGGAAAGGTAAAGCAAAGATTCAGTTACTTGATGAAAGTGAGAATAATGAAGTGCAGGTTGAAGTTGAAGAGAGGCCAAGGTTTGATCCAGAATGTGATGAACCAGAGACCTCAAGAAGTGCAGAAGTTAGGAGATCATCTAGGCACAAATGGCAACCTACAAGGTATAGCTATGACACTTCATTCTTGACTACTAAAGATTATGCTTATTTGGTAAAAGCAGATGAAGACCCTTCTACATATGAAGAAGCCAAAGGGAAGAAGAATTGGGAAGATGCTATGCAAGAGGAGTATGATGCATTGACAGAGAATCAAACATGGGATTTGGTTCCTAAACCTAATATTCAGAAGATCATTGGATGTAAGTGGGTTTACAAAACTAAAAGATTTGCAGATGGAAGTGTGTCTAGGTACAAAGCTAGACTTGTTGTGAAAGGGTATGCACAGACATATGGAGTGGACTATGATGAGACATATAGTCCTGTGGCAAAGATGACAACCATCAGGACACTCATTGCAATTGCTGCTTGTAAAGGTTGGAAGTTGTCTCAATTAGATGTTAAAAATGCTTTCTTGAATGGTTACATTTCAGATGAAGTCTACATGGAGCAACCAGATGGGTTCAAAGATCAAGTGAGTCCAAATTATGTGTGTAAGCTCAAAAGAGCTTTGTATGGGTTGAAGCAAGCCCCAAGGGCTTGGAATTATAGGCTTGTGAAATTCTTGAATGATCTTGGTTTTCAAGCATCAAAGGCAGATAGTAGCTTGCTAGTCAAAGCAAGTGAAGATGGGTTCATTTATGTGTGTATTTATGTTGATGACATAATACTTACAGGAACAGATGATAAGGGGATACAAATGATCAAAAAGCAGATGGAGAAAGAGTTCAAAATCAGTGATTTGGGGAACCTATCATTCTTCTTGGGAATGGAGATCTCTTATACTCAACATGGAGTATATGTGACCCAAGAAAGGTATCTTAAAAATTTGCTAACCAAATTTAAAATGGAAGATTGCAGGGTTGCACCTACACCTTTGGAAGTGAACCATAAATTGTCTAGGTTTGGAGGAGAAGAGTTCAGAGATATGAAACTCTATCAAAGTTTGGTTGGTAGCTTGATTTATGCTACATTGACAAGGCCTGACTTATCATATGCAGTTGGTGTGCTTTCACAATTCATGCATTGTCCTAGAAAGGAACATTGGATTGCAGGACAAAGAGTACTTAGGTACATCAAGGGTACACTCAGAGAAGGGTTGTACTATGGGTTTACTTCAGATACAAGAATCAAGATATATAGTGATGCAGATTGGGCAGGTAATGTTGATGATAGAAGATCAACACATGGATACTTGTGCTATGTAGGAGACAAATTGATTTCATGGTGTTCCAAGAAGCAACATACAGTTGCTTTGTCATCTACAGAGGCAGAATATAAAGGTATGGTGGAAGCTGCAAAAGAGGTAATATGGCTAAAGACACTTTTGAAAGTTTTTGATGTGATTCAGAGTACTCCTATTATTTGTGGAGACAATATGAGTTCATTATACTTGGCAGCTAATCCTGTATTTCATGCTAGAACTAAGCATATTGAAATACAGTATCATTTTCTGAGAGAGAAGGTCATTGAGAAGGAGATTGAAGTCACACACACTCCCACAAAAGATCAAGTTGCAGATATGATGACAAAAAGTTTAGATGGACCAAAACTACAAAGATTCAAGGATATGGCAGGAATCAAGAAGATAGAGAAGAACCTCAATTAATGATTGAGGGGGAGCTGTTGGTGCATGACAATCATCAATTGAAGGATTATGGAGAAATGAAGACAAGGAGTCAAGAAGAAAACAAAGTCAGGTGATTGAAGGAAGGAGATATTCAGAAAAATCAAAAGACATGTACACATATGTACATAAGCTGACTTATATCTTTGTTTAGTCATACACTTGTATATATTCATCTATAAATATGTTGGAAAATGTCGGGCAAGTAGAGCAGAAGAAGATTTGAGAATAGGGAGAGAGAAATTAGTGTCATTAGACACATGAAAAGTGAGTGAATTGTTCATCCTCACTGAGATGTAAATTTTCTGAGAAATCGAGAATTTTTGCGCCCGATATTTTGCTGTCTGCTCCTTCTGTGTTTAATCTTTTGAGAAATTCTTTTGCACGTATCTAAGTCCATAGCTAATCTATCTATGGCTAGAATTTGAGAGGTTAATTGTAATCAGGCTGTGAGAATTTTGATTAGGAACATTCATATGTAAGAATGTTTTAAGAGTCGAGAAATCTGGCGCACATTTCATCTTCAGTGAAATGATCATTGCTCAGTCTACAGTGTAAAGTTTTACACAAGTGAGGGCTTAAAATTTAAGTTGGAAGGTAAGCTATCTATGGCTAAAAGATCTTGATCAAACGGGATTTACTTTGGGAGAACCAGTGCTAAGAAGTTGCAGGTGTCAAAGTCGCCATTGCAGAGAAGCACTTTCAGACATAGGTAAAGTGTTTCACACATTTCTCAGTGTATGGTTAATCTTTTTGAGAGATTTAACTTGGCAAAGTTGCGCAACCTTAAGGCGAAGTGTTGTGCAAAGTTTTATCAAAAACTTTACAGGATTGATTAGTCAATGAGTGACTAATCTGCAGCAGACTTTTCAGAGAAGTTGAATTTTTCAGAACTTTCAATATTTCTGATAATTTGATGAATGATTTCTAAGTTTGGTGGAGTCTAAGGTTAACCTTGATATAGAAGTGATCTAACTTCAAGGTTAACTTGTTCTTTTGGAGATTAACACTCTCCATCATGTGCAACATGCAATCTATCACTCCATATGAGGCTTGGCATGACCGCAAGCCATCTGTTGCTCATCTGCGTGTTTTTGGTTGTTTGGCATATGCATTAGTGCCCGAACAACATCATAGAAAATTGGATGATAAAGCAGTAAAATATATTTTTGTTGGGTACAATTTTGAAAGTAAAGGCTATTGTTTGTATCATCCACATACTAAACGCATTCTGGTTAGCCATGATGTTGTTTTTGTGGAAGATGCTATTCAACCATTGCTTTCATGTACTTAGAAGACATTTGTTAGCTCCAAAGACATGTATAATACTTTGCTGCCTCTTTTTACAGGTGGACAGTCTATTACTAGTCCTAATGAGGCAACTTCTCAACTTTTTTAGGTTTCATGTGATGATGTAGATCATTCCATTTCTGATGTAGATTTACATGATGCACTTATTGATAAGAGAGTTGATATTAACTAGGCAAGAACTATGCCAGAATGGCTGGTGCAGACCTTGCGTGACAACAAATTAGATGCACCTCTGTCATATCGTACTCGATCAATCTCTCATAGCGCCTCTTTTGCATCAGATTGCTATGCTATGGCTGCATCTAGTCTTTGTGATGAGACCGAGCCTATTTCATTTGATGAAGCACAAAATTCAGAAAATTGGATGGCTGCCATGCAATCTGAATATGATGCAATAATGAAGAATGGTATGGTACAATTGACAGGTATAAGGCTAGGCTTGTTGCAAAGGGTTATGCACAGAAAAGAGGCATTGATTTTGATGAAACATTTGCTCCTACTTGCCGAATGACTACTGTTCGTAGCATTTGTGCACTTGCAGCTCATCATGGTTGGAAAGTACAGCACTTGGACATTAGAACAACATTTCTGAATGATGACTTGCACGAAGTAGTGTATGTTTTGCATCATGGTGGCTTTGTGCAGAAAGGGCATGAAAACCAAGTGTGGAGGTTAAAGAAGGCATTATATGGTTTAAAGCAAGCACCAAGTGCTTGGTATGAAAAGATACATGCCTATCTGATTGCACATGGTTTTGAGAATAGTCCAATTGAAAGCACCTTATATGTTAAGCATGCTAATGATGTACTTCTAATCCTTGTGGTTTATGTTGATGACATGCTGCTCACTGGTCCTCATGAGAGGCATATTGCTGATTTTAAGGCTGATTTGCATGCCTCATTTGAGACTCTCATTTGGGGCATTTGCATCATTATTTGGGCATTCATTTTATGCACGTTGATGGTGGAATGGCTTTGTGTCAATGGAAATATATTGACACAATATTGCAACATTTTGGCCTTGAAGACTATAAACCTATTGCCACTCCTATGGAGACATGTTTACGATTCAGTCTTCATGATGTTGGAGATGCATTTCATGCTGTTCTCTATCAGCAGGCTGTTGGGTGCCTGATTTACTTATGCATTACTCGACTAGATATTCCGTTTGCTGTCTCATAGATGAGCAGGTTTATGCATTGCCCAGGAGTCAAGCATTGGCAAGCGGTTAAGTGCATCTTTTGCTACTTGAGTGGTACTCGACTACTTGGGTTGTTTTATCCCAAGGGGGGATCACTACTGCTATATTTACATGCTTTTTCTGACTCTGGTTGGGCTGGTTTCTATGAGACTCCTGTGTCCACTAGTGGCTTTTGCTTCATGCTTGGTAACTCATGTATATCTTGGTCGAGCAAGAAGCAGCCTACTGTGGCCACTTCCAGTTGTGAGGCTAGCGATTGTTGAGTGTGTGTGGCTCAAACGCCTTATGGCTGATTTGGGTGTTGGTCAGTCTTCTGCCACCACCATCTTCACTGACAGCCAGAGTGCATTGACAGATGCGAGGAACCCTATGTTCCATGCTCGCTCTAAGCACATTGAGGTGCATTATCATTATGTCAGGGAGAGGTTCTTTGTTGGGGAAATCAGCTTGGCACATGTGCCCATGCAGGAGAACATTGCAGAGCTTTTCACGAAGGCTTTGCCTGGGGAGAAGTTTGAAGCTTTCCGCAAAGCTTTGGGCTTACTTCCATTTGTGGAGTGATTTCCACATAATTTGGCACTTCCTTATGCATGGGTGCCAGCTCCTTGTTCACCGCATCACTCCTAGGGGGGATTTGTTGATATATTTAGGTAGTGATGTGTGTGAACACTCTAGGACCGCCGAGGCACTTTTTTCCCTCTTTAGGAGGGTTTTTCCCCCCGACTTGTATATATGCCTATTGCCCTAATCGACTACTTATCTTTGTACATTCTCGAGTAATACATTCAGTACTATGTGTTGTGCTCCAAGCTTCTTCTTCTTCCTTGTGTTGTTCGCGTGCTTCCGCAAACGTCTAACACCAAGAGAAGTTTATCTCTCTTTTTCTAATTTTACATGTGTAAAGCTCTAGGCTTTTAGAATGGTAAGAGATCCATGGAAAATCTTTTAAAAAAATACAATAAGTGAGCATAAGTAGAAGAACTCTCCAACTGATATTCTTTCGACGTAATCCAAACTATAGATTTTTGATGTAGATCAAATCCACCTCAACCATATTGTAAGCTTGATGTTCCAATAGCTTCCCCTCTACCCTAAATGTCTTTTACTTGACTACCTCATGCTTCTTTGTCTTGTCAAGCCTCTTGATGCACTGTGGCTACTGCAAATAGGCACTTGTATCCTAATGGTTAAAGCAAGTTGAAGAAATCGAGAGAACACGTGATGACCATGTCAATCCTTGTCGAACATAGAAGAAACAGTTTTTAAATGTGAATATTTCTAGAAATTGTCTCGACAAAGGCTTATACACACCACCTCTAAAATGCAATATACACCTTATTTTGTTCTTCTATCTGACTATAATGCAAAAGTCAAAAGGGTCACTAGTGAGGAACCTACCTTTGCAACACAATTTTAGCCTAGTGACTGTGAAGAGAGATGGTGGATGCAATCCAAAGATGAGTAGGTGCCGCTACAACCAGCTTCACACCAGCCAACTGAGACTTCAGAGTTGATTAGTAGACCCTTTGAGCTTCCTAAATCCACCAAAATATCAGCCAAGTACTCTGGAACATGTATCCCAAAAGTTTAAGTCAAGACAGGCTAGTTGCGAAATGACTAGCTCCCAAAACTTGCTATTTTTGGACATACACCTGCTGGAAAAAATGAACAGTGCTCTCAACCTGGAAGGAATTAGAAAAATTCCTTTTGGGCATAGCAAATAGACTTAGCAAGCTTCCTATTCCAAGTTAAAACACTTCAAATGATGGACTGAGCACTGAGAACAAGTTTCATCAAGTTCTAGAACATTCCCACAATTCTCGGGGCTCTGCAGAGATAGACCAGTAAGCAGTAAAATGCAGATATCTCCAAAAGTATAAATCCAATGACCTTGAAAATTTATAGGTAGAAACTAGACAGTGAGAGCTATCCAACGCACTTTAAGACACTGAAAAAGGTTCAGTAAAACTCGAGATATGACCTTCTGAAGTTACTGCTCTGAGTGAGTATAGCAGAGAACAAAACAGAGAGGTAGATGATAATAAATGTATAGATTCACATATGATTACAACCACATTGGCAATGAATCTTTGCACAATGGGAGTAGAATGATAGAGCTATGGAGTAAGCTCTTCAATCCCTACAAAATGACATGAAGTGGTCACGTACAAGGCTTGCTAATCGCCTCTTCCTTCTTGCTCCTTTTATAGCTATTCTTGGAGGGAGTTTTGAATTCGAATTCGAATGGCTCCACCTAAAAGTGATCCCCAAAGTTAGGAGAGATTCCCTCAGCTCAAAAATTCGTGATTTTGGTAGTTGGAGCCACGAATTTGCTTTTACATCATGGATGAGGTAAGCCATCCTTTTACTTTTTTCTTTTTCCATTTACAAGAGATAAAATGTACTCTTTTACAAGAGGTGTTCACATGACTACTCATGTGACTTACAAATGAGGATAATATCAAGCATATCAAGCATGTAGGCTTGGGCAAAATGCACCAACAGCTCCCCCTCAAGCCTAACATGCTTGGCCTCCAAATAAGTCTTCAATTGTCCTTGATTTCCTGCAAACCAATCATCAACTTGAATCTACTTAATTTCGTACCATCAAGAGCTTTCGTCAACATGTCTGCACATTGCATATCTGTAGAGACGTAGGATAGTTGAATATCCTTGCTCATTAGCTTCTCCCTTACATAATGGTAGTGGACTTCAATATGCTTGGTTCTAGCATGGTATACCGGATTAGCTGCTAGATGTAGTGAGCTTGTGTTGTCACCAAAAATGTGAGGTGTTGAAGAATGAAGTCCAAGATCTGTGTACAAAGATTTTAACCACATGATTTCTTGAGTTGCATTAGCCAAACCTCTATATTCAGCTTCAGTAGAAGATAATGCCACGGTTGGTTGCTTCTTCGATGACCAAGAAATGATTTTTGAACCTGCAAATGATATATACCCTGATGT
Organism: Ceratopteris richardii; assembly: GCA_020310875.1. Taxonomy (NCBI): domain Eukaryota; kingdom Viridiplantae; phylum Streptophyta; class Polypodiopsida; order Polypodiales; family Pteridaceae; genus Ceratopteris; species Ceratopteris richardii. The sequence goes on from CM035419.1 coordinate 148,996,284, forward strand.
GCTTCTTCTATCATCTTTAGATCCGGCCCAATCTGCATCTGAGTAGACCTTTAGCTCAATATCTGAAGTATATGAATAGAACAAACCTTCATTCATGGTCCCCTTTAGGTACTTGAGGACTCGCTTGGCCGCTTCCATATGTGGTCTTCTCGGCTTATGCATAAACTGACTCAATATGCTAACACTATAGCATATATCCACCCTTGTGAGTGTTGCATAGTTCAAACTTCCAACCAAGCTTTGATAGCTTGTGATGTCTTCAATTGGCTCTCCTTCATAAGCACTAAGCTTATGATTTTGCTCCATAGGTGTACCTGCACACTTGGTATTTTCCATCTTGAACTTGACGAGCATGTCATGGACATACTTCCTTTGTGTGATGTATATACCTGAATCTGTGTAGATCAACTCCAATCCAAGAAAATAAGTGAGTGGTCCGAGGTCACTTATTTTGAACTCCTCCTTCATTTGACTCTTTACCTGTTTGATTCCTTCAAGATCATTGCCTGTGATAATAATATCATCAACATACACACATAAATAGATCACTTCAGATCCATTCCTCTTTATGAACAAAGAGGTATCCGCCTTGCTAGCTTTGAATCCTTGGTCCTGCAAATAAGTAACCAATCTGAAATTCCAAGCTCTTGGAGCTTGCTTCAATCCATACAAAGCTTTCTTTAGTTTGCATACATAGTTAGGATGATGTGCATCCTCATATCCAGGAGGTTGTGCCATATACACTTCCTCAGAAATCCATCCATTCAAGAAAGCATTCTTTACATCAAGTTGATAAAGATTCCAATTTCTAGATGCAGCAAGACTTATGAGAACCCTAATTGTAGGCATTTTTGCAACAGGAGAGAAAGTCTCCTCATAATCAATACCATGGGTTTGAGCAAACCCTTTAGCAACTAACCTTGCTTTGTGTCTATTTATACTTCCATCTGGATTCTTCTTGATTTTGTATATCCATCGAGATCCGATTATCTTCATAGATGGCTTGTTAGGTACAAGCTCCCAAGTGTCATTCTCCTTCAAGGCTTCCATTTCTTCATCCATTGCATCTCTCCAAGCTTTCTTGCTTTGTGCTTCTTCGAATGTGGTAGGTTCTTCATTGGTTGAATCCTTTGCAATGTAGATTGAGTGCTTGGTGACCAAAGAAGTATCATAACCAAACCTCTCTGGTTTCTTCTTCTCCCTCGAAGACCTTCTAAGTGGTTGATGTGAGCTCTCGGGTCCATATGTAGCATCCTGCATCTTTGCTTTACCTTTGTTCTTCCATAGCTTTAGTCTTTCCAAGTCTTCTAGGTCAATCTCCGAATCACTTTCTTCAATATGCTTTGGCTCCTTTGGTTGAAGTGATGGAAAATCTTCATCCAAGTCATATGGCAGCTTCACTTTCCTGTCATCATCAAACCATGATTTGTTTTCATCAAAAATTACATCTCTACTCACAGAAAATCCTTTATTGGTTGGATTGTACAATCTATATCCTTTTTGGTTTTGATCATAACCAATGAATACACACTTCTCTGCCTTGGGATCCAATTTCCCTCTTACTTGAGAAGGAATGTGAGCATAGGCTAAGCATCCAAAGATTTTACAATGCTCTAGACTAGGTCTTCTTCCATTCCACACTTCATATGGAGTGGTTCCATCTAGTGACTTAGATGGAAGTCTATTTATGAGATATGTGGCTGTCGACACAGCCTCTGCCCATAGGTAGTTCGGCAATCCCTTTTCATTGAGCATGGACCTTGCAGCTTCGACAATAGCTCTGTTCCTCCTCTCTGCTACACCATTGAGTTCGGGTGTATACCTTGTAGTGACTTCCCTTTTAATGCCTCTTTCATGCAAGAAGGCATCAAATTCAAAAGAGAAGTATTCTCCTCCACCATCTGATCTGAGTCGTTTCAAAGTCCTACCTGTTTGGTTTTCAACAAGAGCAATATACTTCTTAAAGCAATTAAACACTTCATCCTTGTGCTTCATGAAAAACAGAATGGTCCACCTGCTACAATCATCTATGAAAGACACATAATATCTTGAGCCTGATATAGATGGCTCCTTACTTGGACCCCAAACATCCGTGTGCACTAGATCCAAAGGATTTTGATACATATATCCTTTCTTATTGAAAGGTTGTCTATGAGCCTTGCCGAGTTGACAAGCTTCACACTTATAAATCATGTGTTGCCTTGTGATATTAGGCAAACCAAGTACACTTTGGTCCCTGCAAATCTGTTTGAGTGTCCTCTCACCAATGTGAGCAAGCCTTTTGTGCCATATCTCCAACTCTGTTAGAGTTTGAGATCCATAGTTAAACAAAGCTATGTTCTTTGTATCTTCCACTTCAAAAGTGAAAAGCCTTCCTGTCTTTTCTCCTTTGGCAATCCTTCGAAAGCCTTGCCTTGGGTCTTCAACATATGCTCCAAATCGATTGAATCTAACCTGCAATCCTTTTTCAACAATCTGTCCAACACTTATTAAATTTTTGGTAATTGTAGGGACATACAAGACTTTGCTTAAGAGGTTCATATTCCCATCTGATGTCTTCACATTACCTATCTTCTCCACTGAGTGCTTTGTGTCATCTCCTATCTGCACTTCATGCTTGTTATGAGGATCTTCCAAATCAGAAAGTAAAGCCACATTTCCTGCTACATGGTTCGAGCATCCCGAATCAATGTAAAATATGTGATCATCATCCTTACCCTTCTTCGTTGATAGATTCATAATCAATAATGAACCTTCTTGACTTTGGTCCTCTGCATAGTTATTGTAATCTCTTCTTCCTCTATGGCCACTTTGATAGTTGTTGTTGTTGTTGTAATTGTTGTTGTAGTAGTTGTTGTTGTTGTAGCCTCCATTGTACCTACCTCTATTTGATCCATAGCCACCTCTATTGAATCCTCTTCCTCTTGAGTTCCTTGGATTCCTGAAACATTCTTCAGTAGTATGGTTAGATAAGCCACATATGTTGCAAGGTTGAGATGATTGGAATCTCCCCCTGCCTTGCTTTCCACCTCTGCCTCTTCCTCTAGCTCTTCCTCTACCTGCAAAGGTTGCTTGGAAAGAGCTTCCTTCATCTTCATTCTTCCTATTCTTTGACTTGTCCTTGACCTTAGCTTTATCAGAATATAAGGCAGAAGTTTGATTACCTCTTGAGGACTCACCACCTTTGCTAATCTTTGCTTCATGAGTGAAGAGTTGGCCCATGAGTGTGTTGAGGTCGGGTACATGCATATCCATGTATAAATCCATGGCTGTTGTGAATGACTCCCACTTGTCGTCTGCTTTGATTCCATTCATGATTTGTCTTATGATTTGCTCCTCTTCAATTACCTCTCCAATGCTTCCAAGTTGGTCGGAAATCTCCTTCATCTTTGTGACATAATCAGTCACATTTTGCTTCGGGCTTTTCTTCATTGTTGTGAACTCCATCCACAATTGGTTCTTCCTTGCTCGAGTGTTGGAAGAGAAGAAAGAAGCAAGTGCATTCCAGGTTTCTCTTGATGTCTTGCATCCCTTGACATGAGGTAAAAGAAAATCAGAGATTGAGTTTAGAATATAGGACCTTGCAAGTGCATCCTTCGAACACCAATTCGAAAGTCCTTCCACTTCTTCATGTGATGGTTGCCCTTTGTTCCTCATGGTTGGCATTGCTTCATCTCCGGATATGAATCCATATAGATTCCTCCCTTGAAGGTAAGCCTCCATCCTTAGAGACCATGCCGGATAGTTGTTTCGATCCAATTTGTCAATTGTTGATGGAAATCCATCTCCCATGTTGCTTGACTATGCTCTGATACCACTGTGAAGAGAGATGTTGGATGCAATCCAAAGATGAGTAGGTGCCGCTACAACCAGCTTCACACCAGCCAACTGAGACTTCAGAGTTGATTAGTAGACCCTTTGAGCTTCCTAAATCCACCAAAATATCAGCCAAGTACTTTGGAACATGTATCCCAAAAGTTTAAGTCAAGACAGGCTAGTTGCGAAATGACTAGCTCCCAAAACTTGCTATTTTTGGACATACACCTGCTGGAAAAAATGAACAGTGCTCTCAACCTGGAAGGAATTAGAAAAATTCCTTTTGGGCATAGCAAATAGACTTATCAAGCTTCCTATTCCAAGTTAAAACACTTCAAATGATGGACTAAGCACTGAGAACAAGTTTCATCAAGTTCTGGAACATTCCCACAATTCTCGGGGCTCTGCAGAGATAGACCAGTAAGCAGTAAAATGCAGATATCTCCAAAAGTATAAATCCAATGACCTTGAAAATTTATAGGTAGAAACTAGACAGTGAGAGCTATCCAACGCACTTTAAGACACTGAAAAAGGTTCAGTAAAACTCGAGATATGACCTTCTGAAGTTACTGCTCTGAGTGAGTATAGCAGAGAACAAAACAGAGAGGTAGATGATAATAAATGTATAGATTCACATATGATTACAACCACATTGGCAATGAATCTTTGCACAATGGGAGTAGAATGATAGAGCTATGGAGTAAGCTCTTCAATCTCTACAAAATGACATGAAGTGGTCACGTACAAGGCTTGCTAATCGCCTCTTCCTTCTTGCTCCTTTTATAGCTATTCTTGGAGGGAGTTTTGAATTCGAATTCGAATGGCTCCACCTAAAAGTGATCCCCAAAGTTAGGAGAGATTCCCTCAGCTCAAAAATTCATGATTTTGGTAGTTGGAGCCACGAATTTGCTTTTACATCATGGATGAGGTAAGCCATCCTTTTACTTTTTTCTTTTTCCATTTACAAGAGATAAAATGTACTCTTTTACAAGAGGTGTTCACAAATGAGGATAATATCAAGCGTAATCTCATAAAAAATAATGAACCACACACTGAGAAAGATTTTTAACAAGTGATGACATCATCCCGATTTTCACGGGCTACTATAGTAATGAGCCCAGTGAGCAGAAAAATGAACATAACTCCAGATTTAAGAATCCAATGATTATGAAAATTTGTATGCTTATACTAGACAGTACGTTGAATCAAATAAGCTTTAAATTGTTGAATTTGGGTAAGTACACATTGAGAAACAACTCTGACAAGATGAGTAAAAAAGTCAGGTACCTCACAGAGAAGTGAAAATGAACAGACACTGTTGACTTCAACTGAACATAACTGAAGATTGAAACATCCAAATGAAATGAAAATTGGTGAGCATATAGTAGACTTATAGAGCTAACTTTACCAAGTTAAATAACTAAAAATGATGCACCAAGCTCAGAGAAACCATCTCTGCAATCTGACTGAGAAAACTGAGAGATATGGCAGTGAGTAGTACACTTCACAAGAACATGGAAATATGAACTCAAATGATCATGAAAATGAAAGTATATTGCTTGTACAATACAATGGATTTACTGATACATATGTGTGCCTTGGAATCACACCTTGATATGGCATAAAGCTCAGCTCTTGGAGGTCTTCACATAGGTCTCTCTAACCACGACTAAAACTGCCATCTATTTATAGTTGAGCTTGGGAGGCTAACTTCCCTCAATCACTCTCCAATCAATTAGTGATTGATTTGATTCTCTACCTACCACAAATCACAAATTCATGGCTCCTCTTTCCCTTTTTGATCAAGTGGACTCAACCACTTAAGATTCTCTCACTTTTACATTAAGTAAACTCTTCAAAAGTTACAAGAGGTAGTTCACAAGTGAACTTTACATTGTCTTCATTTTAAGGCTTCTTCTATGACTTTGTGGGACTCAAGCCAATACTTAGGCTTGTCATATACTTGCTCCAACAGCTCCCCCTCAAGCCAAGTATGCTTGAGGTCTTCAATCTTCCAAGATTACCTGTAAACCAATCTTTGCAAAGCTTTGTACCATCCAATGCTTTGGTTAGAATATCTGCACATTGTTGGACACATATGATATTTGAATCTCTTTGCTTAGAACCTTCTTTCGTACATAGTGATAATGAACTTCATATGTTTAGTCCTTGTATGAAAAATAGGATTAGCAGCCAAATGAATAGAACTTATATTGTCACCAAAAATAGATGGAGTTCCAAACTCCAATCCAAGATCTTTGAATAATGTCTTCATCCACATAGCTTCTTGTGTAGCTATTACAAGACCTCTATATTCAGCTTCAGTAGAAGAGAGAGCAATTGTGGGTTGCTTCTTAGATGACCATGACATAAGCTTTGAACCTACAAGGTAAGATAACATGAAGTGCTCCTTCTATCTTCCTTGGAGCCAGCCCAATCTGCATCAGAAAATAGCTTCAAACCTAAATCAGATACATAAGGATAATAAAGTCCTTCATTTATGGTTCCTTTGAGATACTTGAGAATCATTTTGGCAGCATCCATATGTGGTTTCCTTGGTGTGTGCATAAATTGACTTAGCACACTCACACTGTAACATATATCTACTCTTGTCAATGTGGCATAGTTGAGACTACCCACTAGACTTTGATATGATGTGATGTCCTCTATGAGTTCACCTTCATGTGAGCTCAATTTGTGATTGACCTCCATTGGAGTACTTGTAATCTTACAATCTTGCATCTTCAATTTTGCCAACATGTCCTTAATGTACTTTCTTTGAGTGAGAAACAAACCATGATCTTTGTAGACAACTTCCAAACCTAGGAAGTAGGTAAGTGAACCCAAATCACTTATCTTGAACTCTTCTCCCATCTGATCTTTGATCTTCTTCATACCATCTGCATCATTTCTTGTCAATATAATATCATCTACATATACACATAGGTAGATGATCTCAGAATTACTCTTTTTAATAAAGAGTGAAGGATCTACCTTGCTTGGTTGAAAGCCTTTGTCCTACAAGAATGAAACAAGTCTAAAATTCCAAGCTCTTGGAGCTTGCTTGAGACCATACAATGCTTTGTTAAGTTTACACACATAATCAGGATAAACTTGATTCTCAAAACCAGGTGGTTGTGCCATATATACCTCTTCTGTTATCCAACCATTCAAGAATGCATTCTTTACATCTAGTTGAAGTATCTTCCAATTCTTGGAAGAGGCAATACTAAGCAAAACCCTAATAGTAGGCATCTTTGCTACAGGAGAGAAGGTCTCCTCATAATCAATTCCTTGAATTTGTGCAAAGCCTTTTGCTACAAGCCTTGCCTTATACCTGTTAATGAAACCATCAGAATTCTTCTTGAGTTTATAGACCCATCTTGAGCCTATTACCTTCATGGATGAAGTCTTGGGCACCAGATCCCAAGTGTTGTTTTCCTCAAGTGCTTCAATCTCTTCCTTCATTGCATGCTTCCATTCTGATTTTGCTTTGGCCTCTTCAAAGGATGATGGCTCCTCTTGGTTTATGTCCTGTGCTATGTAGATAGAATGTTTAGTTACTAATGAGGTGTCAAACCCATACCTCTGGTTTTTTCTTTTCCCTCATAGATCTTCTTAGGCCATGATGTGATGATTTTGCCTCATGTCCAAGGTCCTGCAATTTTGCTTTACCTTTAGACTTCCATGCTTTGATCTTTTCCATCTGAGATTCTTCATCATCCTCTGAGGTGTCTTGTTCTTCAATCTTCGGTTGTTCTCTACCAAGCTTTGGAAAATCTTCTTCAAGATCATATCGTAAATTGACCTTCTTGCATGAATCTTCATACCATGAATTGTTTTCATAAAAAACTACATCTCTGCTTACCAAGAATCCTTTGTTGGTAGGATTAAAGAGAGCAATGTTTCTAGTGTCTTGTAACTCAAATGTGAACAATCTACCTATCTTTTCACCTTTTGCAATTCTTATGAATCCTTGACTTGGATCTTCAACAAATGCTCCTGCTTTTGTGAACCTAACTTGCAACCCTTTCTCTACTATCTGCCCAACACTTATTAGATTCTTTGTAATGGTAGGGACATAGAGTACCTTACTGAGTAGGTTGATGTTTCCATCAGGTGCTTTGACATTGCTTATTTTCTCCACAGGATGTTTTGTTTCATGTCCTGTTTGTACCTCATGCTTATTCCTTAGATCTTCTAAATCTGATAGGAGTGCCACATTTCCTGCCACATGATTTGAACAACCTGAATTTATGTAGAAAACATGCTCATTAGATTTACCTTGTGGCATAGCCATGTTCATGATCAATAATGAATCCTCTTTGTTTGAGTCTTCCGTGTAGTTATTGAAGTCTCTCCTTCCTTTGTAGCCTCCTTGATATTTTGAATGATTGTAGTTGTTGTAGTTGCCATGATAATTGTTGAACCTTCCTCTTGAGTAGCCATAACTTCCTCTATTGTATCCTCTGCCTCTTTGATTCCTGGAATTCCTAAAGCAATTTTAAGTTGTATGATTAGTCAATCCACAAATAGAACATGAGTTGGAGTCTTAGGATCTCCCACTGCCTTGTCTACCTCCTCTTCCTCTACCTCTGCCATGTCTTCCTCTACCTGCATAGTTAGCTTGATATGTACCTGCTTCATCATCCATTTTCTTTGCCTTTCCTTTGTTATCTTTGGACTTGCTTTTATCAGTGTATAAAGCTGAAGATTGATTACCTTTAGAGCTTTCTCCATTTTTGATAAGCTTTGCCTCTTGAGTAAGTACTTGTCCAATGAGTGTATTGAAATCAGGTACATGCATGTCCATGTACAAATCCATAGCTATGGTGAATGCTTCCCACTTGTCATCTGCCTTCAAGCCATTGATGACCTGCCTTACAATTTGCTCTTCATCTATTACCTCTCCAATGCTTCCCAACTGATCTACTATGTCCTTGAGCTTTGTGACAAAATCAGTCACATTTTGTTTGGGAGCCTTCTTGAGAGTTGTGAAATTCAGCCATAGTTGATGCTTCCTAGCTTTATTACTTGAAGAGAAGAAAGCTTCAAGTGCATCCCACACTTCCTAAGATGTCTTACAACTTCTAATGTGAGGCAACAAAAAATATGAGATAGAGTTGAGGAGATAAAGCCTTGCAAGTGCATCCTTGGAGCACCATGTGCTCAATCTTTCTTGATCTTCTTGTGTTGGTTGACTTTTGTTCCTGAAACTTGGCATAACTTCATCTCCAGCCACATAACCATATAAACTTCTACCTTGGAGATAAGCTTCCATTCTTAATGACCAAGCTTAGTTACCTCTATCCAATTTTTCAGAGGATGAAGGAAATCCATTTGCCATGTTGTCGAACCTTGCTCTGATACCACTGTGAAGAGATGGATAGGTATGTGCTTGAAGATGAAGAGGTGTTGCAAAATCCTTGATCTACACCAGCCAAATGAACTCCAGGAGTATATGGTGGGCCTTTTTAGCTTGCCAATGGATGTATTAGACACCCTATGTACCTTGGAAGATCACTCTCAAAAAGATAGATCAAAACAGATAAGTTGGAGTTAGCTCAGAGGTGAAGAACTTGCTATTTTGGTTCATATACCTGTCCAGTGTTTTGCATAATTCTCTGAGCACAACAGCAATTAGCTTAACTCCTCTTGGGGAAGTCTAGTTAACTTAAAGAGCTAACTTTCAAGAGTAATCTCATAAAAAATAATGAACCACACACTGAGAAAGATGTTTAACAAGTGATGACATCATCCCGATTTTCACGGGCTGCTCCAGTAATGAGACCAGTGAGCAGCAAAATAAACATAACTCCAGATTTAAGAATCTAATGATTATGAAAATTTGTGTGCTTATAATAGACAATACTTTAAATCCAACAAGCTTTAAGTTATTGAATTTAGGTAAGTACACACTAAGAAACAGCTCTGACAAGATGAGTAAAAAAGTTGGGTACCTCACAGAGAAGTGAAAATGAACAGACACTGTTGACTTCAACTGAACATAACTGAAGATTGAAACACCCAAATTAAATGAAAATTGGTGAGAATATAGTAGACGTATAGAGCTAACGTTATCAAGTTAATTCACTAAAAATGATGCACCAAGCTCAGAGAAACCATCTCTGCAATCTGACAGAGAAAACTGAGAGATATGGCAGTGAGTAGTACACTTCACAAGAACATGGAAATATGAACTCAAATGATCATGAAAATGAAATTATATTGCTTGTACAATACAATGGAATTACTGATACATATGTGTGCCTTGAAATCACACTTTGATATGGCATAAAGCTTAGCTCTTGGAGGTCTTCACATAGGTCTCTCTAACCACGACTAAAATTGCCATCTATTTATAGTTGAGCTTGGGAGGCTAACTTCCCTCAATCACTCTCCAATCAATTAATGATTGATTTGATTCTCTACCTACCAAGTCACAAATTCGTGGCTCCTCCTTCCCTTTTTGATCAAGTGGACTCAACCACTTAAGATTCTCTCACTTTTACATTAAGTAAACTCTTCAAAAGTTACAAGAGGTAGTTCACAAGTGAACTTTATATTGTCTTCATTTTAAGGCTTCTTCTATGACTTTGTGGGACTCAAGCCAATACTTAGGCTTGTCATAGACTTGCTTCAACAATTAAGTCTCAAGGATGTGAAGGAGGAGGTGTTGGGTTCAATCCCCATGGGGGACATGGGGAGAGTATTCTGCCCAAAGAGATCTAGAACCTTCTAGAAGCATCCACTTGAGTTAACTTGAGTTAACTGGGACACTTGGCGCACATGTAGTTACATGGATGACACTTGGATGGTTAGTATCCACCTGCCCAAGAAGGCAGTCCCCTGGAGAGAGCTATATATAGAGGCATTTGGTTAGGAGGAGAGTCATCTCTCTAGCATGTGGTGGTCGTAATCCTCGTTCTCTTGCATTGGTATCAGAGCAATTCCTTCAAGGTATAGCATAAATGATTTCCTAGAGTCCAGTATACTCTAGAATAGAGAAGTTAGGAATTGCTCATTAGTTTAACAATTCCCAAGAACTTTCAATCAAAGTCTTTGAGAAAAGTGTCCTAAGTTGGACAATTTTCCATTTGAATTTGTCAAGGTAGTATGGTTGACTCAATAGAAATAGTAAACTTTCTCCTACAATTTACATAGGATTTTTAAACTCATTAGGACAAAGTAGTCCTCTAGACGGGTGAAAAAATCAAGTAACTATTAGATAAAAGTAAACCATTGAACAAACATCCAAGTTAGATATTTGGGACAACCAAAATTCAATTTTTCCAAACCAAATTCAAAGTGAATCAAGAGTTCTCAAAATCTTGTGAGCCCATGCACTAGTTATGCCCAGAAATGGACTAGTAATTCGAATCCACCCATTTCAAAGGTTTGTGCCTAGATCGCACATCAAGAAACTATGAATTGACCAGGGATGTTTTCTGATCCACCCTTATTATTCTTTCACTAATTTGTACTTTGTCCAGTTCATCAAAGTGCAAAATGGGGCAGTGTTTTGAACCATTTGGGCAAGGATGCCACCACAGAGATGAGATATGTTCTTCCAGTTCTAGAACATGACCATGTTCTTCTAGTTTTAGAACACGAGGCTCGGGGGTTGTCTTTAGCATATATATGGCTCTATTTTCGAGGACGAAAATATTTTACAAGGGGGGAAGAATGTAATAAAGTAAGTCTATGATCCAAGGGTCTGGCCGGTTCAGACAGATCTGAAATCGGACACCATTTGGTCATCCGTGTGTATGACCAAAGATCTCGATTTTAGAGTTACTAGGAGGTCTTGTGCTCTTGTGAACAAGTGACCCACTTAGCCTAGTGGTTAAGTCTCAAGGATGTGAAGGAGGAGGTCTTGGGTTCAATCCCCATGGGGGACATGGGGAGAGTATTTGCCCAAAGAGATCTAGAACCTTCTAGAAGCATCCACTTGAGTTAACTCGAGTTAACCGGGACACTTGGTGCACATGTAGTTACATGGCTGAGACTTGGATGTTTAGTATCCACCTGCCCAAGAAGGCAGTCCCCTGGAGAGAGCTATATATAGAGGCATTTGGTTGGGAGGAGATTCATCTCTCTAGCATGTGGTGGTCGTAATCCTCGTTCTCTTGCATCAACTAGCCCTACTTCGCTCCACCAAGACGGCCACCCATAGTTGCATAATTGCTCTCTATGATATGCCACTAGAAATTGAGACTAAAGAATATCACACACATTGTAGACAAAATGTGCATGAAGATCTTTGAGCTTATGACAATGTTCTTCAAAATGTTCTTAAATGTCAGAATACCATACACCTCTACACCAGGGTCTAATGAAGGAAACTTTGACCTCATATATGACAAGGCCAAAACCCCATCAGTTAACACCATCTATGCCTAGCATGCAAGAATTAAATACATGTGGGCTTGTTAGAAGTAGACATTTGAAGAGATGTTCTCCACCAAGTTTTGGGAATGTCACACAAAAATCCTCATTCGAAGGCCCAAACATCTATTGCATCTATTTGTGGTGGAACAGGCTCTATATGCAGATAAACTATGTATGCCCCATTTGGATGCTCCAGGTCCTATAGATTGGGATCATCTGATGATGCACTTAGCATAAGGTCTTTGCCTAAAGGAACATGACTTAGCAGTTGATGTAGTGGGATAATATATCTACCCTCAACCATAAGGGTATGTCAGGGACAACAGACATGAGAGAGAGGGGGAGGCAGTTGGCAGTAGTTAAGGAGGCCCATGTGGACTGACACAAAAGGAAAGCATGAGACAAATGAGTCAAAGGAAACAAGAGTAGATGGAAGGCCAAGTAGGACCAAGCAAACAAGGGATTCAATGTAGATCTGGAAAATAGACCAAGTTTCTTTTTCCAAAACAAGTGTGTAACTAATAGTAATTTTTATCACTTCACTACATTGTAAATACTATTTTTATAAATCAAGATCCTTTCCATTCTAGTGGGGGATTCCTCCAGCTTTGGGAGTAGTAGATCTACCTATATACCAATTTGTATAATTTTTAGAGCTCATTTGAGCCCCCAAATTAGCTTAGGAACCTAATTTTTAACTAGGTCGGACACTAGGTCTGAACATGGCTAAAGCTAGTAAAAAACTAAAAAGGAGCTAGAGAGCTCATGATTGAGGTTGGATTGTTGGGAATTGAAGTAACAAAGATTATTGTAAACTTATTTCTTAGCTAATTGAAGACTCCATTGCTCCATCTCTTTGTCTTACCATGTATTTGTGTGTATATGTGTGCATGTTAGTATGCTTCTTACTCACACACTTGTCTACTCATTCACGCATGGTCATCATAACTCCCTCATGTCCCCTTGGATTGACAATTATGAGGTGGATTGCCTCACATTGATGCTTATCATTGTGCTAGAGTGACAATTAGTAAGACAATTTCTCTTACTAATGGAATACGATTTCAAAGTTATAGTTAGAAAGGAGAAGAATCACCTTAGGGTGGATCACCTTTCATGACTTACTTCAGGACACTCCCCACAAGGAGTGTCAGATGAACTTTTTGATGCTTATCTGTTCAACTTTGAAGTATTTTTAGAGTGAGCTAAAGAACTAGTGCATATTCTCACATTTAGACCCAAGAACTTAGTGGTCAAGATTAATGAGGATCAAGTAGTTAAATCACAGAGATATGTAATACTCACATGAAGCATTTAGAAACACAATGATCAAGGAATTTTAGCTTTTTGTGGAAGAGTAGGACCATGATAAATGGCTGCAACTAGCACATGTAGGTGCATTAGGGCAACATCACTCAAAACATAGAACCCTACATAAACTAAAAAGATTAGGTGTATATTGGCAAACAATGGAAGGAGATGTCTATAGGTTGATCAAGGAGTCTCCAAATTGTATTAGCAAATGTTCAATCAAACATGCCACTTTATGCCAACTGTCTCTCTATAGTAACTAAGTGGAGTAGTCCTATATTAGACTTCCTAAGGATGAAAATATTTCCACAAAGTGACATTAGCACGAAAAAAGTTTCTAGAGGAGAAAACTCAAGACTATACACTCATTGGAGATACTCTATGCAAATGTTGAAGAGATGGATACATGAGACTATGTGTACATGATAGCTAATACTTGAAAGGTTTAGAAATTGCACACCAAGGTGTTGCAAGTGGACACTTTGCGCTTGATTGAGTGATTAGGTCTAAGTTGTCATGCCCCTTTGTCTGCCTCCTTGGTTTTTCTATCTAGTCCTCCTCGGTGCTCGGGTGCTTTGTCGTGCTGCACCTAATTGTGTGCAACTATAAGGGGAGTGGTAACTGTGTATGCCTCTCGAAGGCGGACGGGCTAGGAATGCTCCCAACATCCGGTCTAAGACGCACCATGGGCATGAGTGCTGAGCCTTCCCTTTGTCACCTTTCTTGGGGACGTCGGTTGCCCCTTGGAACATGGGTAGATGCTCGGTAACGGGAACGCCCCCATCCATCCTTGATGGGGTTCGCACGTAAACGGCGGGATAGTCGGCCCTCATCTTGCCCGCTCATGTAAAGGGGCTTTGGACGTGTGTGGCAAAGGAGAGCCACTATGCCTCTTGGCAAACGGCAACCTTGGACTCGTTGGCAATCAACCGTCGAGATGTCCCACCGTTGGTGGCCGTCCCTCGCATCTTTTGGACTTAGGCCCGTCTTCCGTTGCATCCGGCCTCCGGGCCATCCCACATCTCATGTCCCTCTTCGGCTTCCGAGTTACTTAAGGGGATTGCTCCTTTAGCTCATGGTCATCCTTTTCCTTGTAGGGACCAAGCAAAACCCCCTCTTGGACTTGGACCGTCACAATTGGTATCATAGCTTTGGCTCTCGATCGGTTGGTGAATCTGCCATCGATGGTGTTAGTCATTGATCCGTCGACAAAAAGGGCAATTCTTTTTTTCACATGGATAGGTTTGTAGTTGGTCCTTGCTTGGACCTCGACTCATTCTCAGCATAATTTTCTTGTACATCGCAACGTTGCCATTGGCCGTCGGCAAACGACAACGGATCTGTGCTTCAGGCCCAGGTGGCAACAGGTCTGGGGGTCAGCGTGGTAGACCACCCTCATCTTTTATGATACTTTGGAAAGGCACCATGATTTGCCCGTCAATGTGTTTATGGGTTCGACCTGCTTGTCGGCCCACTCCCATATGCTTATTCCCTTTCGGTGGACCCATGATGGATAATTCCACGGCAACCATCGGGAGAAGCGAGGAACCCTCAATATGCCGGCAAGGCCGCCTTGTTCTCTGGGTTGGGGTAGCGCCCTAAGTCACATCCGTGCTGTCGTAAGTCACGTCCCTTGGGGGAGGGGCCCCCGTCCATGAGACTCAAAATCAGGGAGCGACACAGGGCATCCCGTTGTGCTCCACCATAGGTGGGCCAGTTCGGTAGAGTGCTATGTCAAACAGTGATGCTGTCGGTGTCGAGATGAAAATGTGCTTAACCCACTTGAGCACCTTCTAAGACCATGTCCCTTTTGGAAATATTGCTATATCTTTTGTTATGTGCCTGAAGCTACACTACATTTTGGAAGATAAAGGCCAACAAACCGCGTTCTCCCACGAGGGTATCACATCGGCCGGGGTAGTGAGGTCCCTATGGCCAAAATTTTTAATCGGATGGAAAATTGTCCCTATCTTTTACTCTTTGGCTGGCACGCCTAGAGTTCATCAAAACCATGTGTGTGCCTCCCGTCGGGCCGTATGGGGCGGGGGAGCACACTTTCAAAGAGAATGGCCGACGTGACTATAAGCCGCTACTTGCACCACACGTCCATGCCTATGTGCAAAACATAAGAGGGCCACCGATAGGCCCATTGTCATGCGGCCGGCGGGTGTGTGGCCTTGCCCTCTTGTCCATGCCTTGGAAATGCTGCCCCTGGGTCCCTTCGTGGCCAAGGCAAAGTGGGAACAAAGTGGCCGGCGGGTGTGTGACCTTGTCCTCGCATCCGCGCTTTGTGTGTGGGTGCTGCCCGCGGGTCCCTTTGAGGCCGGGGCAAATTTACAAGTGAATTTGGTCGGTAGGTGTGGGGCCTTGCCCTCCCATCTACACCTTGATGGATGTCACCTACGGGTCCCCTTGAGGTCGAGGCAAAGTTGGAATTAGAATGGCCGGTCTGACCGTAAGCTGCTCTATGCGCCGCACGTCCGTGCCTTTGAGAAAAATGACAAAGGGCTGTCGATAGGCCCATTTTCCAAATGGAAATGGCTGACGTGAGTGTAAGCCGCACTATGCACCGCACGTTCGTGCCAATGTAATGAAACATCAAAGGGCTATCGATAGGCCTATTTTCAAGCAAAACGGTTGATGTGAATGTAAGCCGCTCTACATGCCGCACGCTCATGCCTATGGAACGTAACGTCACAGGGCCGCCGATAGGCCCAATCTCAAGTAGAAACGGCTGACATGAATGTAAGTCACTGGATGTGCCGCACGTCCATGCCTATGTGCCAAACGATGAAGGGCCATCGATAGGCCCATTTTATTGGTGGGAATTTCCTTGCCTGACACTTGCCATTTGGGCTTTGTCGCACCTTGAAAATTATGGAATGTTGGAAAGGAAACAATGGGTGTATGTGGAGTGGCAACCAGGCCCTCCCATCACAAATCGGGCTTGTACCCATATGGATCATATCTGCCTAGGATGGGGCAAAATTATAACTCAGAATTGGCTCGGGGCCTAAGTGTTCCACTTTGGCTCCGACTTAGAGCGAATGGCCCACTTCGCCGTTTTGACATCAAAGGGCAAACCGGATGACCAGTCATGAATTGACTTAGAGGGACCGGCCATCGATAGGAACTTCTTGGAAGTCCTAGACCGGAACTGGCGCATTCAACCTAATAAGAGGCAAAGGTGCCATGACCCTAATACGAGGTCCCGTCCCTATGCAAGATCTGGCTCATGTGGAGCATTGGCTTGTCTCGATGCAGTCGGAGTGGGGCAAGCTGTCCCTTCGCTTAGTCCCTTTGCTTCGAGCCAAACCTGCGGTGTTAGGTTCGCACCTCTCTTGCATTTAGGAAAATTTTCTTTTAGATATGCATTTGCATGACAACCCATGGTACTAAGGACACTCCCCCAAATTTGAAGGTAAGAACACCATGCAGAGTCGCAAAAGCCATCACAAAAGTCACCCTTTCGACTTCACCGCAAGCGGGCATCATTCTAGCACCCGTAGGTGGAATTCTTGAGGACACAAAGTCTGTCGAAGAGGGGGTGGATGTCATGCCCCTTTGCCTGCCTCCCTAGTTTTTCTATCCAGCCCTGCTTTGTACTCGGGTGGTTTGCCGTGCTGCACCTAATTGTGTGCAACTATAAGGGGAGTGGTAACCGTGCATGCCTCTCGACAGCGCACTGGCTAGGAATGCCCCCAACGTCTGGGCTAAGATGCACCATGGGCATGAGTGCTGAGCCTTCCCTTCCTCACCATTCTTGGGGAGGTCGGTTGCCCCTTCGAACGTGGGTAGATGCCTAGTAATGGGAACGTCCCCCATCCATCCTTGACGGGGCTCGCACGTAAACTGCGGGACGACCGGTCCGACCATCCATCCCTCATCTTGCCCGCTCATGTAAAGGGGTTTTGGATGTGTGTGGCAAAGGAGAGCCACTATGCCTCCTGGAAAATGACAACCGTGGACTCGTCGACAATCAACCGTCAGGACAGCCCACCGTCGGTGGCTGTCCCTCGCATCTTTTGGACTTAGTCCCATCTTCCACTGCATCCAGCCTCTGGGTCATCCCGCATCTCATGTCCCGCTTGGGCTTCCGGGTTACTTAAGGGGATTGCCCCTTTAGCTCATGGCCATCCTTTTCCTTGTAGGGACCAAGAAAAACCCCCTCTTGTACTTGGACCGTCACATAAGTGGCCCACTCTTCATATGGATGCACATGCCTATGTGAAGAGATGTGACACATATCAGCAAACTCAATATCCAATTTGCAAAGATGAGATGCCACTCAAACCCATGATGGGAGTACGTACATTCTCTAAGTGGGGTATAAATGTTTTGGGACTTCTTAACCCCTCGCTAGAGGCTCTTATGAGGAATATATAATCGTAGCCATGGATTATCTTACCAAATGCGTAGAAGTCAGAGCCACAAGAAAGATTGGTGCACAAACAATGAAAAAATCCTTGTTTGAAAATGTATTCAGAAGGTACGGGTTGCCTATAGATGGAGTGATTGAAGAACCCATTTGCTAGATGAGGTGCTTGAATATCTATTGCAAGATTTTATGGTGATTCACAAGAAGTCAACACCATATCATCCATAGGCCAATGGATAGGTAGAGATTACTAATAAGATCCTATGCATTGTACTGACTAAGATTGTAGATAACAAATGTTCTAACTAGGAAAAATAATTACACGACGCTATTTGGGCATACTAAGTGGCCTATAGAACAATACTCAATGAAACTCCCTTTCAGATGGTCTTTCGTTAGAATGTTGTGCTTCCTTTGGATTTCTTGATACCGAACCTCAAGGTTGCACAAGAGCACCAATGGACAGGCCATGAGTTATCATATAGGATTGTGGATTTATAATTCTTATGAGAAACTAGGCTAAGGGCATCAAGAATATGTGCAACCAAGAAGAGACAAAAAGCTTATTTTGATGCACATGTGAAAGATAAAGGCTTGAAAGTTGGCAATTTAGTATTGGTCTAGACTCTAAAGCAACATGCTTGTAAGTTAGAAAAACACAGTTATGGACCTATGATTATCAATAGACTTTCAACAAGCAGTGTTGTGCAACTAACCACCTTAGAAGGAGATGTGTCACTCTAGCACAATGGCAAGTACCAAAGTGAAGAAATCCACCTCATAAATGTCAATCCGTGGAGACGTGAGGACTAGTATGAAGACTATGAGCAAGTGAAGGCACAAGGGCATGAGTGAGAAGCACACCAACATGCACACACACACACGCGCGCACACAAAGCAATAACAAAGAGAAGAACAATGGAGTTCTTTGCATTAGTCAAAAAGTCTCTTACATAAGCTCAAATCACCAACAATCTAACCGCCAAAAATGAGCTCTCTAGTTCTTTTTATAGTTTTTGACTAGCTTTGGTCCTGTCCAAACCTAGTGTCCAACCTAGTTAAAAATTAGGTTCTAAGGTTATTTTGGAGGCTCAAACAAGCTCTAAAAATTATGAAAATTGGTACATAAATACTACTAATACTCCTCAAGCTTGAGGACTCCTCAGCTTGCACAAAATGGAGTAGGAATAATAAAAAATGGTATTTACAATGGTGTGAAGTGACTTAGATCACTATTTGGGAAATATTGTTTCATGGAAATTTATAGGGCCTATTTGCCGGATCTGCATTGACTGCTTTGCCTACTTGGTCCTTCTCTTTGTTCTGACTCTCTTCATTGTCTTCCTTTTCTCGTAAGTCCTTGAGTTCCCTGACTTCTACCAACACTCCCCCGTCTCTCACATCTATCGTCTCTAACAGACCCTTGTTGAGCTGACTGTTTGACATAGTATTCCATGACATCTGTGGCCAAGTGATGCTCTGCTAACCTCGGTCCTTTGGCCAAATCTATGAATAAGGCATCCCAATTGACTGGCCCAGGTACCTCCAAATGTGTCATGTGCAACTTATCTGAGTGTAGCCTGTTCCACAATAAATAAATGTAACAGATGAGATGGTCTGGGTATGAATATTTCAAAGTGATACTTCCAAAACCCTATGATAAATATTTCTTCAAATGTTTGTTTGAAGCATGCTCGGAGATACTTGATACGAGCGTGCCATGCATATACAACGTTGACAGATGGGGTGGTGCTCATATCATAGACTAGGTCGTGGTTGCCTTCATTGAAACCTAGGGCCGAAATGTGAGGTTATTTGACATTTTCCAAAATGTGACCAGCATAAGTTCGAACATTTTGAGGCACATCTGTGCCATGATGTCTGTTACATTCTAGAATCTAATGGTTCAATTTGGAATTGTTTAAATTATATATGCTACCATTGGTGGGCCATGAGGCGGTGGCAAATATACATAATTTAGCCATTTGTCACATCCTTTGATGATCTTCACTGTTTTAGTGAACTCAGGCCATGATCTTCGTCAAAAAATAGGATAATATCAGGGGTTATACTTAATGTACAAGGGCATATTGTTCCATGTGTACACCATTTCGGGGTAAGTTTTGAGTAAATGTATTCTCCATGTAAGTTGAAAGATGTTGCCCTACGCTGCGCTTTCAGGAATGTCGTCTGGGGCAAATTGTGTTGCAGAGGTTGGCTCTTTTGTGGTGCGATGTTCTATCTCAGCATTATAATCTGCCAACAATACACAAAATGGTACATACAAATCGTCGGAAGTGCCAATCCATCGATGATGAGATAGGTTTTGAAGTAATCCGATTTGATGACAACTTCTTCCAGTGAAGACATGAACTGTATCTGCACTGCTACTCTATCATCATGAGTTGGGATTACCTTTTCCAACCTTTGCATCCATTCTGGAGCTTCAATCTCAAATGTATGCATTCCTTCCTCTGTTTGTTTGCCTCTTGGTGTAGGCATAGGTTCATATGGGCCCTCGAATGTCTCTTCTACTTCAATTAGAACTAGTTCTTTGGGCTCCGGCTCCATTGGGGGGAGAAGGTTGTCGTTCATATTGGAGAATCTTATCTTGCAAAGCTGTCAATTGTGCTTTTAATTCTATCACCTCTTCAGATGTGATGTCGATAGGTGCTGCCTCTTTCGGTTGCTCTTGTTGGTTGGTCAATTGCTTCCATAGGTCATCACGTTCTTTTTCTAAGGCATCATATGCCTCTAGTAGGTCAGCATGGGTATCCAATATGGTCTGCATGTTTGCTGACAGGATGGCTTTGAAGCGCTCTAGGTTGATCTCTTTTGGTGATCCTTCCATAGCAGCTTCTAGATTTTCTTCATTCTCTCTTTGTAACATCTTATTCTTCTAATGCTACTGACATGTGTTTCCTTAGTAGTGCAAGGTTGTGACGGACTTTGAGGTTGTCTGCTTGTTGGATGTGTAGCATTTCCTTGATGTGTTGTCGTGCCTATGAATCTGGTTGGGGAGGATTGGCCCCTAATTTGTCATATTGTCTCTGCAAGGTATCATAATGATGTTGTAATAGCCGCTTGTCCTTCTCCATGTTTGTGAATCATTCTTGGAGCATCTCATCGACTCTGAACAGGCTTGTATGTTGAGCATCTAAATGCTGGTAAGGGAATGGGGTGGTGAATGCTGTTGTGAGAAGTGGTGATATTGGCGGCAGGGGAATGGGAGATTGTAAAAATATGGGGGGAGGGGGAGGTGCAGATGTGGATGATATGTCCATGTGGTCATGCATGGATGCGGTCGTGGGAGTTACCATAAACATGGGAATGGTAGGTGTGGTGATGATAGTGAAGGTGTACAAAGGTGTGTGTAATTGTGCATGTGGGCCGCCGAGAAGTGTGACAGGAGGAATGGGATTTTTGGTGATCATAGTTAGCATTACGTTGTTCGTGATGGCAATTACAACAATGGTGGTGTCAGATTGTGAGGGTTGTGATGGTTGACTCACATTGTGTGCATCACTAAGGGAGGTGGAGACTGTGGCCATGACAGTAGTGGTGATAGTGGTGGTATGAGGTGAGGGGGGTGGAGTTGGAGGGGAGGGTGGTAGGGGTGGTGATGGGGGTGCACTTGAGGCATGGGCTTCTCTAGTGTGTTGAATGGAGTGTGCCGTGGGTGGTTGTGGAGGTGGTGCCATGTGGTTCTGATACTATAATATGTATCTGCTTCCCTGATCTTGAAGGGCTTCTCTCGTGTCTTCGCTCAAATCTTCGTGAGTGTGCGAGGGCGGTGTGTACAGTCTCTAGTACCCCCAATGCATCAACAATCATGTCGAGGGAAGCTCTGAATTGATCATCCACACCTTCTTCTTCAAGTATCTGGTTCATTAAGGCTTTCTGGAAGCGAGGCTAGTAGAACTATCTGAATCTTTATAGACCTTTGAGAAGTCTAATTCCTCCCCTAGATTATCCTCAATGTCTATGCACATGCGTACACATTCTTCTATAGATCTAGGGTCCCTCAAGTACACATATGATCTCAGTTTGGTACTTAACAATCCGTCTAGAAATAAGGCCACTTGTTTGGCTAGAGTGGGTAACTCTGGAACAGAGCATCTCTCTAGGTATTGCCTAAACCTTCTTCCTGCAAGCCTCACTATCTCTTGAGGTGTTTGCTTGAAGCTGTATATCAGGGAGGATGTGTTATGCCTAATACCACTCTTGGAAAACTCAATGATGAACGCTTCAAGAAGTTGATCTATATTTCTGAACTGACCTTGGTGAAGCGGTTGGAACCAAGTCAAGGTGGCATTCTTGAGAGTTAGGCCAAAAGCATTGTATTGAGTGAACAAGTCTTCAACTTGCTAAGCTCTCAAAACTTGCCTAAACTCTACTACATGGTTATACGGGTCTCTTGTGCCATCGAAGAAATTCTTCATGGACTTAACCAATTGTGTAGGCCTTAAGGTTCTAATGTATTCTCTAGGCCTATGCAGAGGGATTTTGTCCGCATTTCTTGGATTCCTTGGGTCTCTATGTCTCTCCCTATCCATCCTACTTGTCTATGTCCTCGTTCTTTCTCTTCCCAATGGGTTAGCAAAGCTCACCTCGGCCCTATCTCTACTCCTTTCTCTTTGAGTCCCATGAGCCTGAGATGTTCGGGCTCCCTAGTGACCATAAGACATAGTGGATCGAGGTTGGGGAAAAAAAATTCACCCTTCCAAGTGTATGCATGTCTTCCATGCTCTGAGACCACAAAGATCCTCTCCGAAGCATCATCTAAGTTGGTCACTTTGCCTAGACTGTCAAGATCTTTGAATTCATAGATGGTAAGTGCTCCCACTTCATTAGGCTTCTCAGGTTTATACCTCATCTCTCGATTCACAAGCAAATCTATGCTCATATTGTCTTGGGGAACCCACTCTAGAGTGATTATTCTCATTAGAACCGACTTGCCTCTAGGGGTTTTTGGCTCTTTTCCTAAGTTCCCTTGCTCTATGTCACATATTTCAAGTTCAGAGATTATGTTGCCAAATTCATCTTCCCTTTCTGGTTGGTTGGTGACGACATACAATGTTCCTTCTTTATCTATGTAGGAACCATTTTTGAACTTGACTACAGGGTGTTCTAGTCCAATGGGCTGATCCAGGTTTTTAATTAGCACAACATATCTTTTCAGACCATCCTCATAGATGCGTGCTCCTAAGCAGTTGGTTCTAATATATTCCAATTGAGTCTTGTAGGGGCCCTCAGGTTTTTCTAGGTATGCCACTCTTGAGCTACCTATAGGTCTTTCCAAGTTATAAGACATCTCAGAATCACTAGTTTCTAAGTCTAAAGCATAGGGATAATCACTCAACTGCTGGGCCCAAGATCTCGCTGTATGGTTGACACTAGCCTTGGATGATCTAATACTTTGACGGTCTCTCCCTAGGTGTCTTCCCGATCTAAAGTTCATATGCCCTTCCGATTAACCCAATGATCCTTGTACAACCACGTTGCTGATTCTTTGATACCAATCACTTGTTCTTTTCAACTTCTTAGGTACTTGTTTTCTTGTCTTTAGTTAAGCGTCATCAGGAGCACTTAAGTGTGTTGCACTTGATGTTCTTCATCCAATTAGCTTAAGTTCTTTTCCTTTAAGTTTTCCCTTGATTGCACTTTAACCTATTCTTGGACTTGAGAAATTAGAGGCTCTTAGAACTTGAGTATTCCTATCGTACCCCTAGTCAATCAAGACAACTACTTGCACTTAGCCTAAGCTAAGAATGGACTGAGGGGGTTGAGAGATGTTCCAACCTCAAGTCGCTTCTCCTTGCTATACTTGTCAGCCCTAGAAGTGTGTTCCCAAGCCTGCACACTATGGCACTTGCTTTGATTTCTACAAAATCTCTCGATGATCCTGTAAAAATTCCAAGTTTAGCTCAAATTTTTTCCTTCAATTGACAAACAAGTTATTTCAGACACTTTTAAAGACCCTTTTTGCCCCCTTTTGTATTGCCAAAAAAATTTCTCTAGAGCTCCCTTGGTGTACCTAGCCCACAAGCTTTTGACAAGCTCTAAAGCTCAAAAAATGGATTTCATATGAAAAAGTTATGATAGTTCAGGGTTTAGGGGGTTGAAACTGACAATCATGACCTTTCAAGATTCTAGGACATTTTTCTAAGGCCTCAATAATTGTATGGGTAATTGAATGTGCAAATATGCCCAAAATTTAGCCCAAATTTTCAAAAAATTACCCCTATATTTTTTTCTGAAAATGTTTGTCTATTGCGACACACATCGTCTATCGCGATAGATGGTCTCTGTCATCATACACACTAACTGTCGTGGGGGTCTGTCTATCGTGATAGAGAGTGTCTATCATGATAGATGGTATCTATCGTGGGTCCTTGTCTGTCGCGATAGACGGGTGTCTATCGTGATAGACGATGACTGTCATCTATCGTGGGCCTGTCTATCACGATAAACAGTGTCTGTCATGATAGATTGGGTCTATCGTCCGTCATGGTTTGGTCTGTCATGATAGATGGTGTCTGTCGCAATAGACAGTCTCTATTGTGGGGTCTTTTCTGTCGCGATAGATGGGTGTCTGCCGCGATAGACTAAGTATGTCATCTATCGTGCTTTTGGCCTGTCACGATAGACAATGTCTGTCGCAATAGACGCACTTTTATCACCAGGCTCTGTCTGACACAATAGACGATGTCTATTGTGATAGACACTAACTGTCACAAAGGTCTGTTTGTCGCGATAGACATCTGTCTGTCATGATAGACGATGTCTATCGGGGGGTGTTGTCTGTCGCGATAGATGTTGTCTGTCGCAATAGATTGAAAAAATGCAAATTTTTTTGAAACTTTTAGTGATTGGGAGTGCTCTAATGCTGTAGGTTATCGTGCCAAGCATGCATTAAAAAAATATTGAGTTTCTTTGTCTGCCGTGATAGACAGAGGTCGTCATCCTGGGACCTGTGTAGAGTTCTATCGTACCTGCACAAGCTACTGGAGATGGTGGTAGCTGGAACCTACAACAAAAGCTCAAAAACACACAAAAAAAATTGCAGACAAGCTCTCTCTCGCTCTCTCTCATAAGTGAATGAGGGAAATGAGGTAGGTAGGGGAATACGACCAAAAAAACTAACATTTTTGTGAAGATGGAGATGGAGGTGGGAGATGGTGAGGATGATGAGACGATGGTGATGCAAAAACAAGAAAAAATGAAGAAAAATAAGGAAAAGAAGAGATATTAACTATGACTCCAATGTCTCAACTCTACGTCTTACCATCACACGCTCGTCCTCGAAGCTCTATGTCACTCTAGCACAATGGTGAGTACCAACGTGAGGAGATCCACCTCATAATTGTCAATCCGTGGAGACGTGAGGACTAGTATGAAGACTATGAGCAAGTGAAGGCACAAGTGCGTGAGTGAGAAGCACACAAACATGCACACACATACACACACACGCGCACACAAAGGCAAGAACAAGGAGACGAACAATGGAGTTCTTTGCATTAGTCAAAAAGTCTCTTACATAAGCTCAATTCACAAACAATCCAACCCCAAAAATGAGCTCTCTAGCTCTTTTTATAGTTTTCTTACTAGCTTTGGCCTTGTCCAGACCTAGTGTCCGGCCTAGTTAAAAATTAGGTTCTAGAGCCTATTTGAGGGCTCAAACGAAGTTTAAAAATTATGAAAATTGGTATGTAGCTAATTCTAATACTCCTCAAGCTCAAGGACTGCTCGATTTGAACAAAAGGGAGTCTATTCTACCAAAAACGGGATTTACAATGTGTGTGTAGTGATGAAAATCACTACAGTTGGAATTAGTTCATGGAAAAAAAATGATTAGGCCTTGTTGCCATATTGTGCATGACTGCTCCGTTATGCTTGTATGCTCTTCATATGACTTGTATGCCAACACTCCCCCCTTCCTAGCGTCTGTCGCCCTTGATAGACCTCTGTTCTATAGGATGATCAATATAGTATTGTATCACGTTGGTGGCGAGCTCATGTTCTCCAATCCGTAATCCTCGTGCTAGATCAGCTTGTAGCACATCCCAATTGATTGCACCTGGGACATCGGGTTGAGGTGTCGTGTAGTACTTGGAGTACATAGTTTGTTCACATGCGAAGAGATGAAGCAGGTGTGTAGGCTTTGGTGCGAAGACCTCCGAGTGATACTCCCAGAAACCTGATCTGAACATGCCTTCAAATGTCTGTTTATAGCATGCGGGGAGGTATTTGATGCGTGCATGCCAAGCGTAAGCCACACGAATGTTAGGGGTGGTGCTCATGTCATACACCAAATCATAATTTCCATTAGTAAACCTCGAAAGGCGTATCTGTGGTCTTTTGCATTTCTAATTTTTGAGCACTACTTGCATCATGTCCAAAATTTTGAGCATCATTTGGGCTACAACATCCGACATGGGCTTCAATCGAGGCATCCAATGTCGAATTGTTGCCATCATATACGCTACCGACGGTGGTCCTTATGGTGGTGTGATGTATGGATAATTGAGCCACTCCTTACATTGAGCATTATTCTGTACCTTTATGTTGAATGCCTTCCATGATCTGCGTCGTGGAACAGGGCCATAACATGGATTGTATAGTAAATGTAAAGGAGTTTGGTTCCATGTGCGCAACATTTCAGGATATGTCTCTAGAAGCTCTTGCCACCATGTCGGTTGAAAGATTCTACCTTTTTGTGCCTCTGGAGGAAGGTCTTCTAGTTGGAACAGTGTTGCGAAGGAAGGAATTTTCGCTGTGACTCTTTGTATTTCCGAATTGTAATCTGTCAGAATAACATAGTAAGGCCTATATTGCAGTTCTGATGATATGATGAGACGTCTAGATGACAAGTTCTTGAAGTAACTAGATTGTAGTACTGTTTCTTCTATGACTCTCATGGCCTGATTTTGCACCACCGTGCGCTCTTCATGAGAACTGCCAATTTCTTCCACCTGTTTTAACCACGGAGGTCGTGGTGCTTGTTGCTCTAGCACAATGGTAAGTACCACGTTAAGAAGCTTCACCTCCTTAATTGTCAATCCGTGGGAGAGGTAGGAGTGATATGAAGATCGTGAACGTGAGATGATGTGAGAGTGAAGGTGAGAAGCACAAGGATGCACACACACATACACACACACAATGAAGAGACAAGCAAGACACAATGGAAAGTGGGAAATTAGCTCTATTACTCAAGAATACTCTTACAAGCTCAAAAGAACTCTAATCTCAAACAAGCTACAATGAACCAACCTCAAAAATGAGCTCTCTAGCTCTTTTTATAGTTTCTAGACTAGTTTTGACCGGTTTCACATCTAGTGATCGGCCTAGTTAAAAAATAGGTCCTAGAGGCTATTTGGAAGGGTAAACGATGTCTAAAAATAACGAAAATTGGTACGCGCATTCTACCTAAGCTCCTCAAGCTCGAGGACTCCTCGGCTTGCACAAAATGGAGCTATGGATTACAAAATGGGGTTTTCTATGATACATATGTTACAATTAGTGATAACAATCACTGTTGAATGTTTTGGAGAATTAATAAGAAATATATTTGTTTAAAAAATTGATCCGCATGGCTCCCTGCTTCGTCTTCACATGCTTCCGTGGCGTCTGTGCCTCTGACTGCTTCCAACACCCCCCTCCCTCTCGCTTCTGTCGTCCCTGACAGAACCTTGTTGTGAGGTCTGCTGGATGTAATTCTGTAGGAGGTCTTGAGCGAGGGTGTGCTCTGATATACGAATACCTCGGGCTAGATCAGCCTCGAGTTTCTCCCAGTCGATAGGTTGTGGCTCGTCTGGTGGTGGGAGCTGATAATGTGTGGAGTACACCATTCGTTCACAGGCGAATAATTGCAATAAGTGTGTGGGTCTGCTTATAAATACCTCTGAATGGTACTCCCAAAAGCCGGTGGTGAACATTTCTTCGAATGTCTGCTTGTAACATGCCGGTAGATACTTGATCCTGCAGTGCCAGGCGTAACACACCCGTAGCGATGGCGTTGTGCTCATATCATAGACTAAATCAAAGTTGCCATGCTCAAAGCCCGGGGTGTTTACATGGGGAGCCTTGATGCGTCGGAAGACTTTAAAGACCATCTGCATCATGTCAAAGATTTTGACAGTCATGTGCGCGGCAATATCATCCATATGCTTTAACCTAGGGAGCCAGTGGTGGATCGTCGCCATCATGTAGCCTACTGTGGGTAACGCGACTGGTGGCTTGAAGTAGGGATAGTTCAACCAGTCTTGGCACTGCTTATTGTTCTGTAGCTTTATAGCGAAGGCAGTCCAAGAGCGGCGTCGTGGTACTGGTCCCCAGCACGGGTTAAATTTTAAGTGAAGCGGCGCTTTTACCCACGTGCTCATCATCTCTGGATAATTTTGCAATAAATCTTTGCGCCAGTCTGGTTGAAGGATTTCACCTCTCTGCGCCCTTGGTGGCAAGTCCTCTGGCTCGAATTGAGTGGCATGCGTTGGTTTCATACCGGTTTCTTTCTCGATGGCTAATTGGTATTCGGCCATTAACATGAAGTACGGTTTATATTGGAGCTCATGCCCAGATATGTATCGTCGCGGGGCCAATTGAGCAAAGAATGGTGACTGTAAAATTTTCTCTTCAATTATGGCCATGGCATGTAGCTGTGCCTCTACTCTGGCCGAGTGTGTCGTTCCGAGTTCTTCCACTATCTTCATCCACGCGGGGGTAGGTAATTCATAGGTCATCTGGCCTTCGGCCGTGACACGTCCGCCTGGGATGGGTATCGGTTCGTAAGCCTCTTCAAATGTCTCCTCCACCGGGATAGTGACGGTTTCTTCCTCAGCTGGTAGCTCAGGTGGGGAGTCTGGCCTTGGTGGTGCTTCATAGACTGCAATTCTAGATTCAAGATTTGTTACCTGGGCCCGGAGTGCGTTGAGTTCCTCTAAAATTTCAGGGGCAGGGTCCGCAGGCGCTGGTAATTCTGCTGCTACTTGTACTTGCTGTGTTCCTGGTTCTCTGAGCTGTAGCAGCTTATGATCTTCCTTTAACTTTTGATGTTCTTCGTTCATACGATCATAGTCCTCGAGCAATCGCACATGATCATCTAGCAACATCCGCATCGATTCAGATGGGATTGCCTTGAATCTGCTCGGACTTAAGGGTTGGTCTGGATGGTCCAAAGCCGCTTCCAAGTTCTCTCTATTCTGCTCTTGGAGTCTCTGGTTCTCCTCTTTTGCTGCGGCTAAGTGTCTTCTTAGTAAGCCCATATTTCTAGTAAGCGTTGCATTGCGGACGGTCTGGGCTCGAAGTAGGTTATCCAAATCCGCGGTGGCCTCTTTGGTTTTCTCCTCACTTTCTAGTTCTAATTTGTGATAGGCCTCTCGTAAATCTTGGTATCGGCTGTTCAGTGAGGCGTTCTCAATTGATAACGAATTAAGCTGCGTTTGTAATTCATTCGGCGTCTTCTGCAGCTGTTGATAGTTGGTGCCGAGTAATGCAAACTCATCGCGGACTTGCGTCATGCATGTGAACATGTGTTGAAATGCGGTGTCTATGGTGGGCGATAGTAGTAGTGAAGTGCTAAATGAGGATGAAGTGGGAGTAGATGTAGTGGGAATGGGAAATGGGGTTGGGACAGTGGATGCAGTGGTGATTGTGGAAAATTGTGACGTGCCTAAATATGAGGGTGTTGTGAGTGGAGTGGGTGGTGGTGAGGTGGATGGTGATATGTCCATGCCATTGGACGTGTTTAGTGTTGTGACTGTGAAAAGTGGTGTGATTGTGGGTGGTTGTGTAGGTGTGAATACGGGATTTACAAATGCAGTGTAGTTTACAGGGGGGATGGTTGGAGCAGCTTGGTGAAACGGGGAAATAGGGGTTATGGTAGGTTGGGGAGGTGAGACTGGTGAGAAGGTTAGTGGGGTTAGAAAGGGGAATGGGGGTCTTAGAGGTGGGGGAAACGCTGGGAAGGATGAAGGGGTGAAGGGGTTAACATATGGATGCGGAGGGTTGGGTGTGGGCATGGTGGTATGAATGGGTAAGGACAAGGTTGTGGCTATGTTGCCTTGGACAGGTGTGGATGTGGGGGAAGCAGGTGGGTGTGCGGGGGATACGGGATGGGTTGGTGAAAGATGAGGTGAGAGAGGAGTAGAAGGGGTGGATGTTATTTCGAGGATAGTAGTGGTATGTACAATGGTAGTACGGGGTGGGGAATCTACAAGGATGGGTTCTGCGGTCAATGAACTTTCGGGGGCGAGGCGTGCCTCCCTCGCTTGTGCTGAAGATGGAGCTCCTGTTGGTACACGAATATACTCCCCGGGTTTTGAAAGTAGTCGCACTCGGCGGGGATCAAACTGTGGTAGTTGCTTTCTTTGTAAAAACCTGAGTGCTTCATGGGAGCCTACTGATTTGACTAACTCTCTGAACCCTCTGATGTATGCGTCTTCGAATCCTCCGGAGATGAGTTCCTGTTCAATTAATGCCTGGCTCTCCTCTTCAGTTAACTTCTTTCGTGCCCAGACTTTCTCCATGGTACGATATAATTTCTTTATAGCCAGTGTGTATGCTGCGGCTTCGAAAGTCTCATCTTCATATGTGCTGGTGTCGCCGTGTGTGTCGGTTTGTTGGCCTTGGCCCTCTGTCTGTCCATCATGTGAGCCCTGGCTGGCTTCATCGTCGCCTTCCTCGTTGTCTGTTTCGGTTCTCTCTTCTTCAGAGCTCGACACAGCTTGTCCCTGTGGCAAATCTCGCGGCGTGGTAGGGTAGCTGGGACGTTCATATTCCTGTGAGAACAGCTGTGCTTCTGAATATTGGAATTCATTTGAGAATGCATCAGGCATGTCAAAATCAAATGTCGTGTTTATGGGGTCGGCCTCCATATGTGGTATCGGGAAAGAAAACGCTTCCGCACCAATAGTGGTGGGAGCTTCTGCTGTTGTGGTGGTGGGTTCTGCGGTGGCAGCTGCCTGAGGTGCAGCGGTACTAGTGGTGGCCTCCGTAACCACTGGTCTGGACAACCGTATGCGAATAGGTTGTACTGTGGGAGCCGCTTCTGTCTGTGGTCGCTCTGGAGATGGTTGTGGTGATGGCGACTCTGGCACTTGAAGGCAAGGGATGGTGCCTCGCATGCGCTTACCTGCCCGTGTCCTACTGGGCTTCCTGGCTTTCTTCGTTGTGCCCTTGAATGCCTTCAGTTCTTCTCCTGTTAGTGCACGCTCAATTGGCAAGTCATAAGCCAAGCACATATACACAATTCTTGTGAGTGCACAACATCCATTAAGCACTTTTTTACGCTCCCATCTGTGCTGCGCCAGATACATTTGATCTATGATCCAGCTTGCCAGATCAACAGTTTGAGGCCCCGTGCATGCCAAATATAATCCGAACCAGATTCGTTTATGGGGCATGGTAAATCTGTCCTGAGTTGGGAATGCGAAATGTTGCATGCATATCCTTAGTGGCTTGGACAGCTCAGGTGTAATGGCCGAAATCTCCTCCCACTTCGTGACATCCCCACGTTTCATCGGTTCTGGAATTAATCTCTCTCGATCTGTGGGTGTGTGGGTGCCATGAATCTTGATGGCTGCTCTGATTAAGTCCTTAGAGAGATAAAACCTTTTGTAAGGAGGATCATCCACTAGAGTAGGCAATATGAAGGTTCCTGGGATGTCCTTATTCTCTGATGCCAGTAAGGTAGTGATTAAGTAATAGCACCTGTAAAAATCCGGTTTGGGCAGAGGATCACTGAAATACTCTGTGAAGCCTGCTCTAGCCCAAACATGAGTTAAATCCTGGGTGCTCTGTAGGGCTTCGAACTCTCTAGAGAAAAACTGGTATTTTCCCCATGTGCGGTCATCAAATGTCAGAGAGGATTCAAATATAAAGTCCGCGTCCGCAAGGGGTCCTGCAAGGCCCTGAAACCAATGAGAGTTCCTGTGTATCTTTTCGGTGTAGCCCATGGGTGGATTGTCGATAGGCATGGGCCCTGGAAATCCCTGAAATTCCGGCGGTGGAGCAGTCGGGTGGGACTCTGCTCGTAGCACGTTGAGGGGCACAGCCGCTACGCTGGGGCCTGCTCCTGATGTCCCTTCGTCGGTTTGCATGGTGACGAATGCGCTAATTAGAAAGATCTGCTACAAAAGATTAACACATTAGCATGGAAATTAATTATGATCCCATTAAAGTGAGACCGCAATCCCTTTCCATAACTGATGCGTAACCCGTGTAGCCACGTGCTGTGATGTGATGGATGCAATGTTTTTTGCAGCACTAGTGCAGGTCTCTAGACACCTATACGTTTCAGATCATGCATACATTTCTTGATGAGATGAGATTACGAGTGATGTGTGATGATGGTGTGTGAATTTATACAAGGTTTAAAGGTTAGTAATTGAGTACAAGGTTGTATGTTAGTCGGGGGGTAGTTAGACAATGGGTTAGGGGAAGACGGTTGGACACGTTTCGGTATCCATTTCCTAAGGATCTTGGAGTGGGTGGTGGGTTTCTGCTGAGGGGCAAAAGGTGGTATCGGGTGTGGTGGTATCGAGGGATGAAAAGGTTTGTGAGGATTATACATTACATGGCTTATGGGTTGAGCTATGATACATGGTTTGGGCACCCAAATCTGCGTGGGCGTAGGTCTATGGGTAAGGTACTTCTTGGCGATCCACATTTGTCGAATGCGCGGTCCTGTAGGAGAAGGTCGAGGGGATGGTGGATATCGATTCTGTTTCTGTTCCGCCTTTTTTTTTGTCGATTTCTGCTTGGCTGGAGTTCTTTGGTGCTTTTTGTCCTTTTGGCACCCATATTTGTCTGGTGCCGCTTTCTTTGGGTGGCCTAAACTGCTTTCCTTGTTGTTTCCTCCGATGCTGCAGTCGGTCTGGGTTCCTTTGTCGTGGTTGACTCTGTTGTTGTTGAGGTTGAGAGGTCGGATGGACACTCTGCTTTGGAAAAGAAGGGAGATCCAACACTTGCGTGACCTGCCCATTAGGAAGTGATGCCTTATTTAACTTTAACCTAGGCCAGTCCGCAACAAGTTTGGAAGGATGAGCACCGCAGGGTGTCGTGCTCATTTGGCCGCTGATGCAACCCACCTGACCTCTGATTGTGCCCTTCTGCCCGTGCGGTTGGGTAACTGTCTCTTCTAGTTTGCAGGAAGTCCCAGGGAAGATCTCCTGTCGTCCTTCTGATTGACAACTGTCTATAGCCAAGCCCGAGTGGGTTGGTGTAGACGTAACGTGACTGGTCTGCCCAAAAATCTTCCTGTCTTCCGTCGCATGCGTTTCATAGGGTCTAGGGTCACAACCGTCAAGCGGAATGCCGTTAGGGAAGTCAAGCGGTATCACTCGCTTCTGCTCTAAGGTTCCAATCTGTAAGGAGCCTTGTCTAAGATTTAGGTCCACTGAGTGATCGTATAGCCAATCTTGGCCAAGGATTAGGGGTTCTATCAGGTCGTCATCATGGCACACTAGTAGCTTCGCCGTCATGGTCACATCCTTAACGAGGATAGGAAGGTCCACCTCACCCATGCAAGGGGTTTCCATGCCTCCTAGGCCTATGAGATATGCCTCAATTGGCCTCATTTCTATTCCTGAATCCTTATAGTGGGACCATCTAATCGCACTGGTCGCAGCACCTGAGTCAATCAAAGCCCTGAGTTCTTGGCTATGTTTACCGTGCTCTAGCCTAACTGTAACGAATGGTCTCCTGTCCACTATGCTAGGATGAGTGGTTGACTTTACTTGACACATGGCCATGGGATATCTGGGTGATGTTTCCAGATGGTTATAATGTTCTCTCCCTAGTCCTTGTCTTCTTAGCTTCATGCGCTTAATGCGTTCTATGGCTTCTGCCTGAGCTTCCGCTCGTATTCTATTTTCTTCCTCCTTACGCTTCTTTGCCAATGTGAGTCGTCTAAGCATATCCTCAGTAAGAGGTTCTTGATATAGCCTGACTCTACAGCCACTAATGTAATTAGGCATTATATCTCCTTCTAAGGTGGCTAACTGTACTGCTCCACTAGTCGAAAGTCTATTAATGATCATAGGTCCATAACCTCGCTTTTCTAACTTCCGTGCGTGCTGTTTCAGCGTATATACTAGAACTAAATCTCCTTCTTTTAGGCCTTTATCTTTCACATGTGCATCAAAATATGCTTTCTGTCGCTTCTTTGCTGCGTATATTCCTGCTGCTGC
Source organism: Ceratopteris richardii (assembly GCA_020310875.1). Taxonomy (NCBI): domain Eukaryota; kingdom Viridiplantae; phylum Streptophyta; class Polypodiopsida; order Polypodiales; family Pteridaceae; genus Ceratopteris; species Ceratopteris richardii. The sequence goes on from CM035419.1 coordinate 149,030,370, forward strand.
CCTCAGCCTTGTTTCTCCTAATCGTTCCAAGTCCATTATTCTCGCTGATAGTTCATGGCCGGTCCACTGATGTTCTTGTGCAACCTTAAGGGTCGGTATCAAGAAGTCCAAAGGAAGCACTGCATTCTGGCCAAAAACCATCTGAAAGGGAGTTGCATTGAGTACGGTCTTGTAGGCCACTCTATATGCCCAAACAGCGTGGTGTAGCTGTTTGTCCCAATCTGAACGTTTGTTGTTCACGAGTTTCGTCAGTAAGTTACAAAGTATCTTGTTAGTGCTTTCAGCCTGACCATTGGCCTGAGGATGATATGGTGCGGATTTCTTGTGAATCACCATAAAATCCTGTAACAAATATTCGATGACTTGGTTTAGAAAGTGAGTGCCTCGATCGCTCACTAACTCTATAGGCAATCCATATCTTATAAAGACATTTTCAAATAAGAATTTTGCAGTCGTGTGAGCATCATTCTTTTTTGTGGCTTTTGCCTCTACCCATTTTGTAAGATAATCTGTGGCAACAATAATATATTCCGCATGTGTACCTTTTGCGGGGGGTTAATGGGTCCTACAAAGTCTATACCCCACTTAGAAAATGCACGTCCGCCCATCATGGGTTTCAATGGCATTTCATCTTTGCGCGTAGGAAACTGAGTTCTTTGGCACACATCACATCTCTTTACGTAGGTATGTGCATCCATGTGAAGAGTGGGCCACCATAATCCTGCAAAGAGAATGGCTTTGATTATCCTATCTGGTCCAAAATGACCTCCTGCAACACCTTGGTGTGCAGTCTCTAGTATGCTAAGATAATCGCTCTCATGAACACATTGTCTTAGATATCCATCTCGTCCTCTTTTGTATAGGTTATCGCCAATAAGTGAGTAGTCTTGAGCTTCCTGCTCTAGACTGCGTTGTCGAGCTAAGGTCATGCCTTGAGGGAATGTGTTCGTCCTCATGTATGTCACTAAAGGTTCACTCCAGTCTGGGGTGAGAGACACGTGATATAGTGTAGCATGCTCTACTGGTGGTCTTTCACGGCAAACATGGCATTCCTTACACAACTTGTAGACATCTGCTTCCATCGTAGGCCAATATACTCCTAATCTATGCAGAGTTTGTAATGTCCGATGTTTTGAATGATGTTGCTTTAGTGCACCTATGTGTGCTAATTGCAACCAATTCGCATGTTCTGAGTCATCTACACAACAAGCAAGAATCTTTTGATTATCCTGTTTATATATGCTTCCTGCCATGATTTGGTATCTCTGAGACTTGGTAATCTCTCCCTCTTTGATCTTTATCTTAGGATTCTTGGGTCCGTATGTGAGAATAGGGACTATAGGCTTAGCCCATTCTGGTGCTATCTCAAGGTTAAACAAGTATGCATCTGGTAATTCATCCGCTACTCCTTGAGGAGCTTCTCCTGAGGTTAATCTTGAGAGGTGGTCAGCTCTAAGATGTGTCTTTCCTTTCCTGACTACTACTTCAAAATCATACTCCATGAGTAATAGAAACCAGCGTATTAATCGTCCTGTGTTACATGGTTTGTTGACTAAATATAATAGGGCTTGATGATCTGTAAAGAACTTGAATTTGTTGGCCAACAAGTAGTGCCTAAACTTCTTTACAGCATAGATCATCCCTAATCCTTCTCGTTCCGTCGTGGTGTAATTTCTTTCTGCTGCGTTCAATTGTCTGCTAGCGTAAGCTATGGGGAGATCTATGTTCCCTTCACTCGTGGGTTGTGCTAACACACATCCTATGGCGTAATTGGATGCATCCACATGTACATGGAATGGCTTACTCCAATCTGGGGTAGTCAATATAGGTGCTGAGCACAAGCGTCGTTTGAGTTCATTGAATGAATTTTCACATTCATTTGTCCATTCAAAATTGGTTAAAAGAGAGTACAGAGGCTTGGCTATGATTGCATACATGTGTATGAATCTCCTATAATAACCACAATGGCCCATAAATGCCTGTACTTCTTTCACATTAGTTGGTCTTGGTAATTCTGCAATTACCTTCACCTTTTCCTCGTCCGTAGAGATTCCATTTTTTGACACAATGTGTCCTAGAATTTTGCCTTGTCTGACCATGAAAACGCATTTTTCTGGGTTCAAACAAACCTGATATTCTCGACATTTGTCAAATATTTGTCTTAACTCTGGGATATGTGTCTGCCTTACATTTGAATGAGCACATAAGTCATCGACATAAACTTCCAAGCTCTTGCGTAAGAATTCCTTGAAAACATGGCACATGAGTCGCTGGAAAGTGGCGGGTGCATTTGTTAAACCAAATGGCATCACACGAAATGCAAATATGCCCCATTCTGTGGCAAAAGCCGTCTTGTGTTGGTCTTCTGGAGCAATGGCTACTTGGTTATAGCCTGAGAATCCATCAAGAAAGCTGTAAACTTCCTTGCCCGCAACTCTTTCCAATAAGTGTTCTGTGATAGGAAGAGGATAACTATCTCTAATCGTGGCGGCATTAACTTTTTTAAGGTTAATACACACACGCAATTTTCCATTCTTCTTGGGCACAACCACAATGGGGGATACCCATTCGGTGTGCTCAATTTCGTAAATGAATCCTGCTTCTATCAATCGATCTATCTCCTCTTTAATCTTCGCAACGTAATTATCATTATACGTGTAAGGTTTTTGTTTTGTCGGTTTTGCATCGGGAGTCATAGGGATTCTATGAGAACATATATCTGGATCTACTCCTTTCAAATCTTTGTAACTCCAAGCAAAAACATCTCTATATTCGCGCAATAGGGCAACTAGCTCTTCTTCTTCTTCAGTCGTCAAATCATGCCCTATGTAGGTACATTTTTCTTCTTCTCCTTCTATGGCAACTATGACTTTCTTGGTTTTCTCTCGGTTATCATATGCTTGTCCATCATTCTCTTTTCTATTAGGCATTCGTACCATGATTCTTCTATCTTCAATTTCATATTTCTTGAAGTTCTCGGGTACTTCAAATAAAGATTCTTTTTTTTCTGACATGGTTTCTTTCTTCTTTCTTTTCTTGCCTTCACTTTTAGTAGTCACTTCCGTGGCTAACCTTACCTCGTTCGTTATTTCCTCGTGTCTCTGAGTGTGAATCTCTATTTCGTAGAAATATTCTTCCTCTGATGCAAAGGGTGGGTCCATGAGAATTGATTCTAAATCAAAATCGCTTGCATCCTCAAATGCATCAGTGTCTGGTTCACACTCTTCTAAAATTGCATCGCCCATGATTGGCTCTATCGTAAAAACTGAAATGTCATAGCCATCCTCGTCACAGTGGGGTGTCCATTGTTCTTCATTGATGGCTACATCCATGGTTGCTAGTATTTCTGCCCAACCATGGGGTTCAAACTCTTCGTCTGGGAATACTACAGGTGCGTAGGCTGGATCTTGAAGGGTTTGTGGATGTTGTTCCGCACCTAAGGTCCTTGCTTCTAATCGCTCTTCCTCTTGTTTGGCTACTTTACACATCCATAAATGGGTATCCTCATGCAACCAAGAAGGATCTGATTCTAATGAGTGCACGGATTCCGTCTCTACTGGTGTCTTATGGATGGTATTCCATTGTATTGGGGGTACATCTCTATGTGAATAGTCTTTAAGATTGACTTTGGTAGTCACTCCTAAATGTTGCAAGTACAAAGAATTAGTTCCCCAATCTTGTACAATTTGCAACTGACGCATGAATGGTCGTCCCAATATCATCTCATACGCATGATTTTTAACAAAGTCACAAATGGCGAAAGTATGCTCAAATTCTACACCACAAGTGGTGAGAGATATGCCTTCTAGTAAGCCTAATGGTTTTTCTATGTGTCCATCAGCCATTTGTAGCTTCATCCTGGTGGGTCTGAGGGCTGGCTTACCCCAACGTTTCCATAAAGCGGTGGTAGCGATGGCTACTCCGGCTCCTGAATCTAAGATGGCTTTTGTGGTGTAGCCCTGATGGGTTATTGGAAGATATGTGTTACCTTCCTCTCCTTCGCTTACATCTCCAATCTTTTCCACAGGTATCTCTGGTACCTTCTTATGGGATCCTATCTGAAAGGGTGTGGTAGCTAGCTCAGGGAATTGATTTGCTACATGCTTCCACAATTCTGGTTTTACCTTTAACAATTCCTCCAGAGTGAGATTACATTGTACTTTCGTGTTCTTGATCACTTCCGTGTTCCTAGGGATCACTGATTCTTCATTCCTCACTATTATCGTGGGTGCTCTCATACTAATGGACTTTGCTTCCCAAGGTCCTGTGAACTGAGGTAATTCTTGTAAAGAATTAGCTTCAAATCCTGTGGGTTCACTCAGTTGTTCCACCTCTACCTCATCATATATAGAGGGGATGTCTTGGGGAAATTGTTCCTGCAAGTCATCTATTTCTTGAATAGGAGGATGAGTTCCTTGTTCTTTTCTCCATTTCTCTTCTTGGATCTCCCTCAAAAATTCATGTGAGTACCTATGTATGGAAGACAAATTGTCTTGACTTTCTGTATTAGGTACATGAGACAGGGATGGTGCATTCCTTTCCTGTGTCTCTGGGATAATAGGGTTCCTATGCTGATCCTCTTTCTCTTTGCTTTCTATCAAGTGTTCTAGCCTCTCCATTAGTCCTTGAAAGTGTAGTTCCGGTTTTGCCATGTTATTCCAATTAAGATATCTAGAGGCTTCAAACAAAGCTTGTGCTAGTTCTACCATCTTCATGCAAAGTTTAGTTCTCTCAATTTCTAGATCAGCTCGAGGGTAGTTTTTACTCATTTCCGTGACTTGAGGTCCCTCTTTTATTCTAGCCTGATATGCACGAAACATCATGTCTAGATCTTCGGGTATGGGTTCCGCTAAGACTGATCCTGATTTCTGAGCTGGGTTTTCTTGATTTAATTCTTGTGAAGCCAATTCTTGTATTTTGGCTCTAGATTCTCTTAGACTTCCTTCCAACTCACTTATCTTTTTACTCCATTTTCTCTTTATTCTTTCTCTAGAATCTTTCCAAGATTTCGTTTTTTTACTACTCGATTCTGCAACTTCACTAGTTCCGGCTACTTTCTCTTGATTAAGCTGTTGGTTTTGTAAGAGCGCCTGGGCTCTGGTTATAGCTTGGATAGGCACGTATGTGGGGTTGGATCCATCTGCATTGCTTACAATGCCTATCACATTGATCGGTGTCACGTTCGAAGCGTTAACTGGGTTCTTAGGACAATCTTTAATTATATGCTCTTTGCCACAATCGGCACAAAATCCTTGAATGCTATAGTACTGTGATTGCCTTGCTATTGGGGGATGTGGACAATCCTTAATGAAGTGATCTCCTTGGCACCTAAAGCATGGTCCTCTAGGGCCCTGTGGTCTCTGTTGTCTCAATTGGGGCCGTGGGTTTGGGTTTGCGTACATCACATTAGCATAGTCTGGCTCCCAACTAGGTTCCATTGGAGGACTATCATAATGATATGTCTCCACATGTTCTGGTGACTCCGTGTAATAAGCGGGTGGACTAGTTACATGAGTAGAGTCAAAACTGTTTGAGTTCGGGTCACTTTCGGTGATCAGGGGTGAAGAAGGCACTAAGGCCCTACTTAGGTTCTCTTCTGCAGCAGCGTAATTGACTGAGATGACATTCGCTGGTGGGGGTGGCTGCTGAGCTAAGACGGGTTGAGGTCTCTGTTGAGCCTGGTATGGGTAGTTCTGAGGAGGCCTATAGTAATAAGGCTGAGCATTGTATTGGCCTTGATACCTACCTGGCTGCTGATATGCTTGCGGGTAGTTCTGTCTCACAGTTTGTTTGTTGTATGGGCAGTCCTGAGCCGAATGATTCGTGTATCTTCTCTCAATGGTGCAATATTGGCCACTAGGGTTGGCGTGAGGTTGAGGTGCATTGGGGCACATGTTTGCCAAATGATTTCCACCACAAGTGTAACAACGTACATTAGTTGGTAGCTTGGGCACCTGTTTACTAGAAACTCTTAGTCTTTGGGCCACTTTTTCTGCTAGGTCCTCTATCAAATTAGACAATTTTGTGGATGCTAGAGAAGAACAATCTGAGTCTTTATAGACCTTTGAGAGTTCTAATTCATCTCCTAGGTTGTCTTCAATGTCTATACATATTCTTACACACTCCTCTAGCGTTCTGGGTTCTTTTAGGTACACATAAGAGCGTAGTTTAGCGCTCAACAAGCCATCCAGGAACAGTGATACTTGTTTGGCTTGTGAGGGTAGCTCTTGCATTGGACATCGCTCAACATATTGTCTGAATCTACGACCTGCCAGTCTTACTGTTTCCTGAGGGGTCTGTTTAAAACTATGAATCAACGAAGACGTGTCATGTCTAATCCCACTTTTAGAGAATTCAGTGATGAATGACTCTAAAAAGTGATGGATGTCTCTAAATTGCCTTTGTTGCAATGGTTGGAACCAAGTTAAAGCGGTATTCTTTAACGTTAGTCCAAATGCGTTGTACTGCGTGAACATGTCCTCGACTTGTTCTGCTCTCAGTACTTGCTTAAATTCTGCGACATGGTCCAATGCATTGCCTATGGATGAAGGTGTGGTTTGTACAATGGAAAATGCAAGGGGTTGGGATTGGAGAATGGGAAGAGTGAATGATGTGTGTGTGGGTGAAATTGGTAGAGGGGGAATGGGAGAAGGTGGAAGTATGGGGGGAGGGGGAGGTGCTGTGGGTGGCGAAATGTCCATACTTTCAGGAGTGGATGCAAGTGTGGTGTCTACCATGTATATTGGAATGGTAGGTGGTGTGTGTGAGAGAGTGGTGAATAAGTGTTGTGTGGATGGTGCGGATGGGATTGATGAGGAGGGTTGGGTGGTGGTTTGATACATTCTACAAAAGTAATCATGGGCGGGTTGAAGGAATGGTGGAATGGGGGGTGGAAAATGAGAACTTGGAGGCAGGAAAGCCATAAAAGGGGATGTGGTGGTTGGGAATCGGAAGAAAATGGATCTAGAGTGAGGATGGCCTATGGCTGAGGGCATGGGGGATGGTTGTCCTAGGGTAGGCTCTATGAAGGACTCAGTTATGACAGTGGGGGTATTATATAGGGGGATTTCAAAGGAGGGGAACAAAGTAGAACTAGAGGTTGGACTACGGAAGATGAAGGCTTGTTCTATGGGTTGGGTAGTCGAGGTGATATTTACAGCTTCCGTTCGAGGAGGTGATGGGGGAGGGGTCGGTGGTAGTGGTTCGATTGACTCATCGTGGGTGACGGGGATCTCTTGGCCAGTGGTTCCTGCTGTTTGGGTGGTTGTCTCAATGGGTTCGGATGTAATAATAGGTCCTTCCCCTATAGTAATGGGAATCTGGATGTTCTTAACAGACCATGGTCGTGTCTGGAATCTTCGTGGATCATATTGAATCCGAGGCCTCTTAATCACTGTTCGAACTGCTTCTACTACCCCATATGTTTCTGCCATCAATAAGAGACCTTCACTGTATTTTGAGTCGACTCCGACTTCTTCCAATAGCTGAGCCATGAGCACCCGATTGCTCTATTCGGTGAGCAACTGTTGTGACCACACTCGTTCCATTATTTGATATAGCCTCCGGACTTTTGCTGTATAAGCTGGGGTTTCAGTTGTTTCTTCTCCTTCTACTTCTTCTTCTACCTCCAAGTGTTCTAGTTGTTGTGACAAAGTTCTCTGCTACTCCTCATCCCAATGTACATGGCAGCCTCTGTGGATTTCCTCCTTCTTTGGGAAGAGGTGTCGTGTTCTTCTGTATCTGAAAAGAACTATACATCAGAGAGTTGTGTATTCTGCAAGAATGATTCAAAGTCGAAGGTACTCATCCCTTCGGCATCTCCAGTCACAGGAAATTCGAATTCAGGAGGGATAGGAGGAGCCGAGGGGCAGCTTGTGATGTGCCTTCAGATCCAGATCTTGGTATGCGAATGGTAAAGGGAGGCACAGTGGCATCCCCTCGCGGCGAGACTTCTGGGGTCGTTAGAACTTCGCGTGTTTGGACACAAGGAATAGAGCCCCTCATGCGCTTGGATTGATGTGTGGCGGATTTGAGTCTCTTGAACATTTGTAGTTGTGACAACGTTAAAGCAGGTTCAATAGGTACATCATATGCGAAGCACTTGTAGATGATGCGCGTGATTTCACAACATCCATTCACCATTGGCTTTTTATGTGACCTTTTGTTTGCTTCATACAGCTGCTCTATAATCCATACAGGAAGCTTAATTGGTAATGCACTTGTCTCTACCAAGTGGAGAGGGAACCAAATCCACTTCTGGGGTTGAGTGTACCGATCTTGATCGGGAAACGCAAAATGTTGCATGCACATGCGAAGGGGAATGGATACATTTGGTGTGAGTGCCACCATATCTTTCAACTTTTGTAGCTTGTTATTCTTCATGTTAGTGGGATAAGAGGATCCTTCTCAGAGGGCACATGCATGCCGTGCATGTTGAATGTAGAGCTCACCAATTCCAATGTGAGTTTGAACCTTTTCAACTCATTGTTTCCAAGCAAGGATGGAAGAACGAATGTGCCAGGTTTGTCTTCTTCTTCAATAGCCTGTAACGTTGAGGCCAAATAGTAACGTCGTAAGAGGTCTGGTTTGGGTAAGGGTGCTACAAAAGACTCGGCCAATCCTGCACGCTCCCATATGGTCTGCAGATCTTGTGTGTTTTGGAGAGTTTCAAACTCCTTGGAAAAGAACTGGAATCTAACCCATTGCTTATCATGCTCACACTTGGACTCCCAGATATACTTGGCCTCTCCCGAGGATCATGGCATTCCACTGAACCAATGAGAATTGGCATGGACCCTCTCTGTTATTCCTGTGGGAGGATCAGGTCTAGGTATTTGTTGGAGGTGTTGCAACTCTACGGGTCGTTCAGTTGGAGGCACATCAATAGGTAGACTATCCACATCAATCCCTGCAATACTTACTCCTGCCTGTGAGCTCGAACCTGTTGCTTCTGCCATGAGACTACGTGTAGCTGGTGATGCTTATCTGCTAGAAGAAGAGAGGCACATTAGCATTGCATAGGAAACAGGATGTTATGGTGTTCCTTCCACAATACTAACATGACATTTCAAGTGGTTAGGGGTTAGTGGGTGGAGTGTTTGTGATGTGTGAGAAGGTTGGTTAGTAGGTTAGTGTTCATCTTGGATGCATACTTTGGATGTGCAATGTACTTAGAATGCACCTACATCAACGGGGACTGATTTACAAAATTGGGTCATGCAGTTTGATATGGGGTCTAAGTTTCCAAACTTTGGTGGTGGAATTGTAGCTTTTATTGGTGATGGCACGTAAAGGTTTGTGGACTAGATTGTGTGGGATTTGGGACCTTTTGGGTACCCATTTCCAAACATTCCTAGGTGTGACCGAAGGTGTGGTGGTGTGGAGTGTAGACATTTGCCTTTGGATGGAAGCCAATAGGACTTGTGAGTGTTGGTTCGATCTTATGATTGGACATGAAGTTATTTGAGCTTGTAAGCAAGTCTTGGGCACCCATATTTGTCTAGCATTTGGGATAGCCTTTATTGACTGCTTTGGAACCCAAATCGAATTGGTTCGTCTAGATTGATGCCTAGGATACTCCTTCATTGTAATCTTGGACAGTGTAGCTCGTTTGGTACTTCTTTGGGATCTTGTCTCCAAAGCTGAGGGTTGTTCACCCTTGCATACCCAGATCTGCTTCATGCCAAGCGGTATTTTCCATTGCACTGGTCGTAGCTCATGCTTCTTGATTATCGACCTTCTTTGTGAGGTATGTTGTCTTGCTTGCTTTCCTCGAATCCTCTTTGGAAAAGAAGGGAACTCCTCTTTGACTTCTGCACTTTTGTCAAGAGTGACAATCTTCTGCACCATAGAACTTTGGACAAGAATAGCATCGTTATCTTCATGTGGGTTCCTGGAGGGACCAGGATTTGGTGCCTCTTCTAGTGGCCTAAGTGCTTGATTTTCTAATTCCATCGTCTTGCGGTTTTGGCCTACCCAAGCCTAAAGAAGTCCACTTCTTAGGTTGAGGTTGACTGCATGATCATAGATCCAGTCTTGGCCCAAGACAAGAGGTCCGGTAAGATCCTCGTCTTCACATACTAGCACTTTTGCTGCCATTAGGACCTCTTGAATGTAGAGGGGAAGTTCCACCTCTCCCATGCATGGGGTTTCCACGCCTCCCAACCCTATGAGATATGCCTCTATAGGATTGACCTTCAATTGCAATGCTTGGTAGTAAGAAAGTCGAACTGCACTAGCGGCTGCTCCTGAGTCAATTAAAGCTCTCACGATCCTTGCATCCTCTCCTTGTCCTACTTCTAGGTTCACAAAAGGTCGCCGATTGACTATCCTATGGGAACATTCGCATGAAGCCTCACACATGGCCATGTGATAACCTATAGATTCTTGACAGTCAGGCATAGGCTGATCTCTACCATGTCTTCTCAATTTCATTCGCCGGATGCATTCTAAAGCTTCTTCCTGTTCTTCTTCCCTAATTTGCTTTTCCTCTTCCTTACGTTTCTTTGCAGTATTGAGTCGATTTAACATCTCCTCCGTGAGGGGTTCCTGATATAACTTGACTATGCATCCACTTATGTAACTTGGTAGAATATGGCCTTCTAAAGTGGCTAGTTGAACCGCTCCACTTGTGGAGATCCTATTGATAATCATTGGTCCATAGCCTCTCTTCTCTAACTTCCGTGCATGTTGCTTCAAGGTGTAGACTAGGACTAGGTCTCCCGCTTTCAAGCCCTTATCCTTCACATGTGTGTCGAAATATACTTTTTATCTCTTCTTGGCTGCATGAATTCTTGCTGCAGCTTTCAATCATGTTTCACCTAATCGTTCAAGATCGAAGATTCTAGAGGATAGCTCATGGCCTGTCCAGTCATGCTCTTGTGCTACTTTCAATGTAGGTATCAGAAAATCCAATGGTAGCACTGCATTTTGGCCGAACACCATTTGAAAGGGTGTGGCTTGGAGTACCGTTTTATAGGCAACTCTGTATGCCCAAACAACATGATGTAGCTATTTGTCCCAATCAGAGCGTTTATTATTAACCAATTTTGTCAATACATTGCATAGAATCTTATTTGTGCTCTTAGCCTGTCCATTAGCTTGTGGATGATAGGGGGCATACTTCTTATGTATCACCAAAAATTCTTGGAGAAGGTTTTCTATGACTTCATTCAAGAAGTGTGTGCCTCTATCACTCACTAATTCTATTGGCAATCCATATCTAGTGAACACATTTTCAAATAAGAACTTTTCTGTTGTTTGAGCATCATTCCTTCTACCCACTTGGTTAGATAGTCTGTGGCCACAATGATGTATTCAGCATGTGAACCCTTGGCTGGGGGATTAATAGGACCGACAAAGTCTATTCCCCATTTAGAGAATGCACGTCCACCCATCATAGGTTTCAATGGCATCTCATCTTTGTGTATAGGATATTGAGTTTGCTCACAAACATCACATCTCTTCACGTAGGTATGTGCATCCATGTGAAGGGTGGGCCACCAAAGGCTTGCAAATAGTATTGCCTTGATCACCTGATCTAGTCCAAAGTGTCCTCCTGCTACACCTTGATGATCAGTATCTAAGATCTTTAGATATTCGCTCTCGTGGACACACACTCTAAGATACCCATCTTTTCCTTATCTGTATACATTATCTCCAATGAGAGTATAATCTAAAGCTTCTTGTTCTAAGCTCCTTTGTCTAGCCATTGTCATCTCCTGAGGGAATGTTTTTGTTCTCAAGAAGGCTACTAATCATTCGCTCCAATCTGGCACTAAAGACACTTGGTAAAGCGTGGCATGTTCTACAGGTGGTCTAGTGCTGCAGATTGGCCATTCCTTGCACATCATATGGACATCTGCTTCCATAGTTGGCCAATGCACTCCGAGTCTCTTAAGTGTTTGTAAACTTCTTTGTCTCGAGCAGTGTTGCTCTAATGCACCAACATGTGCTAATTGCAACCATTTCGTGTACTCATCCTCTTCCACACAACAAGCTAATATTCCTTGATCTGTATGTTTGTACATACTCCCTGCCATGATATGGTACTTTTGTGCTTTTCTTACCTCCCTATCTTGAGTGTTTACTACTGGATGTTTAGGCCCATATGTTAGTATTGGCACTAAGGTCTTGGCCCACTGTGGTACCACTTCTAAATTAAATAAGTAAGCATTTGGAAGGTCATCTGATACTCCTTGTGGGGCCTCTCCAGATGTGATCCTAGAGAGATGGTCTGCTCTCAAATGAGTTTTGCCTTTCCTCACCACAACCTCAAAGTCATATTCCATTAGCAAGAGGAACCATCTCACCAATCTGCTTGTATTGCATGGTTTGTTTACCAAGTACAACAGTGCTTGATGATCAGTGAAAAATTTAAACTTGTTTGCAAGCAAATAATGTCTAAGCTTTTTAACAGCACACACCATGCCTAATCCCTCTCGTTCGGTGGTGGTATAATTTTGTTCAGCTGTATTCAACTGTCTACTCGCATAGGCAATTGGAAGATCCATATTACCTTCACCAGTAGGTTGTGCAAGCACACATCCAATGGCATAATTGGACGCATCCACATGCACATGGAAGGGCTTATTCCAATCTAGTGTAGTCAAGATTGGTGCTGAGCATAATCGCCGTTTAAGTTCATTGAAGGATTTCTCACACTCATCTGTCCACTAAAAGTTAGTCAAAAGTCCATATAAAGACTTTGCAATGATGGCATACATGTGTATAAAATGTCGGTAATAACCACAATGCCCCATGAAAGCTTGCACTTCCTTGACATTCCTTGGCCTAGGTAGTTCTGCGATAGCTCTCACTTTCTCTTCGTCAGTGGATATGCCATTCTTTGACACTATATGTCCTAGAATCTTGCCTGGCCTGACCATGAAAACACACTTTTTTGGGTTCAGGCAGACTTGATATTCTCTACATTTGTCAAAGATTTGCCTGAGTTCCGGTATATGGGTCTATCTAATGTTGGAATGAGCACAAAGATCATCAACATAGACTCCCAGGTTCTTCCTCAAGAACTCTTTAAAAACATGGCACATCAATCTTTGGAAGGTTGTAGGAGCATTGGTAAGCCCAAATGGCATTACCCGAAAAGCAAATATACCCCACTCCGTGGCAAAAGCCGTTTTATGCTGATCTTTCGGTGCACTGACTACGTGAATTACCTAGAGAACCCATCTAGGAAGTTGTACACTTCTTTGCCTGCTACCCTCTCTAATAGATGCTCAGTGATAGGAAGCGGATAACTATCTCTGATAGTGGCTACATTAACCTTCTTCAAGTTAATGCATACGCATAATTTGCCATTCTTTTTGGGCACCACTACAATGGGGGACACCCATTCAGTGTGCTCGATTTCATAGATAAATCCAGCTTCCACCAAGCGATCTATCTCTTCTTTGATCTTGGCCGCATAGTTGTCATTGTATGTGTATGGCTTTTGTTTAGAGGGTCTGGTCTTTGAGGTCATGGGGATCGTGTGTGAGCATATATCAGGGTCTACACCTTTCAGGTCCTTGTAACTACATGCAAACACATCCCTATATTCTCATAGTAAGGCTATCAACTCCTGCTCCTCTTCTTCAGTAAAGTCATGTCCAATGTATGTGCATCTCTCCTCTCCTTCTTCTATGGCTACCACTGTTTTCTTGGTGGTTTCTTTGTTATCATAGGCTTCTCCTGCTTATGCATCGCGTTTTGGCATTCTCATCATGACTCTCCTATCTTCTATTTCATACTTCTTAAAGTTGTCTGGGGCCTCAAACAAGGATTCTTCCTCTTCTGGTGGACTTCTCTCTTCTTTCTCTTCTTTCCTTCACTCTTGGTGGTCACTTGTGTGGTTAATCTCACCTCATTTGTAATTTCTTCATATCTCTGAGGGTGAGCTTCTACTTCGTAGAAATATTCCTCATCTGATGCAAAAGGAGGGTCCATTATAATTGACTCTAGATCAGAGTCACTTGCTTCCTTGAATGCATCAGTGCTAGGTTCACATTCTTGCAGAACCGAATCTCCCATGATTGGCTCTATTGTGAAGACTCAGATGTCATAGCCATCCTCATCACAGTGGGGGGTCCATTGCTCTTCCTTAATGGCTACATCCATTGTTGCTAAAATTTCTGCCCAATCGTGAGGTTCAAATTCTTCGTCAGGAAAAACTAGAGGTGCATAGGCTGGGTCGTGAATTGATCTATGGGTTTCCTTTACACCTACCTCTCTTGCTTTTTCTCTCTTCTCTTCTTCTACTGCTACTTTACACATCCACAAGTGAGTGTCTTCATGCATCCATGAGGATCTTGATCTTATGGAATGCACTAACTCAGTATCATCTTTAGCTCTATGGATGGGATTCCATTGAATAGGGGGCACGTCTCTATGAGAGAAATCTTTGAGATTCACTTTGGTCATGATACCCAAGTGTTGCAAATACAAGGCATTCGTTCCCCAATCCTGTACTACTTGCAATTGTCTCAAGAATGGTCTTCCTAGAATCATCTCATAGGCTTGATTTTTGCTAAAATCACATATAGAAAATGTATGTTCAAACCCTACCCCACAAGTGGTGAGAGTTATTCCTTCTAGTAGCCCTAAGGGTCTGTCAATGTGACCATCGGCCATTTGCAACTTCATTCTTGTTGGCCTGAGTGTTGGCTTGCCCCAACGTTTCCCTAAGGAAGTGGTAGCAATTGCAATTCCCGCATCTGAGTCCAAAATGGCCTTGGTTGTGTAACCTTGATGAGTGATAGGGAGATAGGTGTTTCCTTATTATCCTTCACTCATGTCTCCTATTTTGTCCAAAGGTATTTCCGGTATTGTTCTATGAGATCCTACCTGCGAACGAGGTTTTGACATGTCTGGCACTTGCTTGGCTACATGTTTCCACAATTCAGGCTTCACCTTGAGTAGCTCTTCTAAAGTGAGATTGCACTGCACTTTAGTATTCTTTACTACCTTTGTGTTCCTAGGTATGATTGAGTCTTCATTTCGTATCATGACCGTGGGTGCTCTCATGCAAGTATACTTAGCTTCCCATGGACCTGTGAAATGGGGTAGTTCCTGTAAGAAATTGGACTCGAAGTCTAATCTCTCTTGAGATTGGGCACTCTCCTGCTCTCCATAAAGGGAAGGAATGTCTTGTGGGAATTGATTGTGTGTGTCATCCACAAGTTCAATGGGAGGAGGAACTTCACTCTCTTTAGCCCATTTCTCTTCCCGAATCTCTCGCTAGAATTCTGGTGAGTATCGATTCATAGAAGAAGAGGTGTCTGGTTTAGTGGAATTAGGCACATAAGCTTCTGTAGCTCAATGATGAGTAGCACCTCCTTTAATGTCAATCCGGGAAGACGTGAGGATGGTATGAAGACCTCGAGCAAGTGGCGACACAAGTGCGTGAGTGAGAAGCACACAAGCATGCACACACATACACACACACGCGTACACACGGCAAGACAAAGAGAGAGAATCAATGGAGTGCTTTAGATTACTTTCACCAGCTCTTACAAGTTCGTTTCAATTACAATCTAACCTCAAAAATGAGCTCTCTAGCTCTTTTTATAGTTTTTGACTAGCTTTTGGCCCTGTCCAGACCTAGTGTCCGGCCTAGTTAAAAATTAGGTTCCAGGGCTTATT
Organism: Ceratopteris richardii; assembly: GCA_020310875.1. Classification (NCBI taxonomy): domain Eukaryota; kingdom Viridiplantae; phylum Streptophyta; class Polypodiopsida; order Polypodiales; family Pteridaceae; genus Ceratopteris; species Ceratopteris richardii. The sequence continues at coordinate 149,046,012 of CM035419.1, forward strand.
TGGGGGCTCAAACGAAGTCTAAAAATTATGAAATTTGGTACGATGGTACTTCTAATACTCCTCAAGCTCGAGGACTCCTCGGCTTGCACAAAATGGAGTCTAATCTACCAAAAACGGGATTTACAATGTTTGTGTAGTGATTAAAATCACTTGGGTTGTACATAATCTATGGGAAAAAATGATCTGGCCTTGTTGCCGTATTGTGCATGACTCCTTTGTTGCTTTGTATGCCAACACTCCCCCCTTCCTAGCGTCTGTCGCCCCTGACAGACCTTTGTTCGCGCGGGTGGTCGATGTAATATTGGATGACATTGGTGGCCAGTTCATGTTCTCCTATCCTTAAGCCTCTTGCTAGATCGGCTTCCAATGCCTCCCAATTTATTGCACCGGGGGTTTCTGGTTGCGGGGTGGTGTAGTACTCTGAATACATTGCTTGTTCACAAGCAAACAGTTGAAGCAGATGTGTCGGCTTTGGTGCGAAAATCTCCGAGTGGTACTCCCAGAACCCTGATCTGAACATTTCTTCGAAGGTCTGTTTGTAGCAGGCGGGGAGGTACTTGATGCGTGCATGCCAAGCGTAAGCCACACGGATACTGGGGGTGGTGCTCATGTCATACACCAAATCGTAATTTCCATTGCTAAACCCCGGAAGACGTACCTGCGGTGCGGCTGCATTTCTAAAGGTCTTCAGCACTACTTGCATCATATCTAAGATTTTAAGCATCATTTGCGCTGCTACATCTTGCATGGGCTTCAAGCGCGGCATCCAGTGGCGAATGGTCCCCATCATATATGCTACCGATGGTGGTCCTTGTGGTGGCGCGATGTACGGGTAGTTCAGCCATTCCTTGCATTGCGCATTGTTCTGTACCTTGATATTAAATGCCTTCCACGACCTGCGGCGGGGGACTGGACCGTAGCATGGGTTGTACAGGAGGTGCAGAGGCACGTTGTTCCATGTGCGTAGCATTTCTGGATAAGTCTCTAAAAGTTTCTGCCGCCATGTTGGTTGACGAATCTTGCCTTTTCGCACCTCTGGAGGAAGGTCTTCGGGTTGAAATTGGGTCGCAAAAGTAGGAATCTGACCCGTGACTCTTTGTATTTCTGCATTATAATCAGCCAAGATAATATAATATGGCCTGTACTGGAGTTCCGATGAGAGAATCAGGCGTCTCGATGACAAGTTCTTGAAGTAATCTGATTGTAAAACAGTCTCCTCTATGACCCTCATAGCCTGATTTTGCACTACAGTGCGCTCTTCATGCGAGGTCCCTATTTCCTCCACTTGTCGTAACCATGGCGGCCGTGGTGCCTCGAACGTGTCCTGCGCTTCTTCTGTTTGTTGGCCTCCTGGAAATGGTTGCGGATCATATTCTTCGTCAAACGTTTGTTCCACAGGAATTTGCACAACTTCTTCGTCCGTGGGCGCCTCCGGAGGGGAAGATGGCCTCTCATATTGTAGTAGGCGTGTCTGCAATTCAGTAACCTGTTCCTGGAGATCTTTGATGGCCTCTGCGTCTGTGTGAAGCGAAGCCGCAGAGGGGGTGGTTGGAGGGGCAGCTGCTGGTGCTTGTTGGTGTTCCTGCTTTAGTTGTCCCAGCTCCTCCGATAGCTTATCATGTGCTTCGAGCAACATGGCATAATCTTCCAATATAATCTTTATGTTATCGGGGGTCACTGCTTGAAACTTGGATGGACTAATGGGTGCCCCCGGTGTGCTCTCAATAGCTGCCTCCAGGTTCTCTTGATTTTGTATTTGCAGTCGTCTGTTCTCTTCCTGAGCAGCCGCAAGATGGCGTTTAAGTAGTGCCATATTTCGCTGAAGTTTTGAGTTGCGTTCCAGCTGTGTCCGTAGGTGACCTTCTACCACCTGCACTGCTTCTTGATCTACGTTTTGTAGCTGTACCTCCAATATATTGTGGGCTTCTTGGAGGGTGTGGAACTGTGTGTGGAGGCGAGCATTCTCCTCTTCTAGTATCGCAAGGCGGAGCTGTAGTGTCGCTGAGTGCTCTTGCAGGCGTGCGTTTTGTTGCTGGAGCTGAATGTAATCTGTTCTTAAATTTGATATACAAGCCAACATGGTGTCCAATGCATTACCTATAGATGAGTGGGGGGTGTTTACTGTGGAAGATGCATGGGAAGGGAATTGGGGAAGGGAGACAGTGAATGATGTGTCTACGAAAGTTGTGTGTGTGGGTGAAATTGGTGGAGGGGGAATGGGAGGAGGTGAAACCGTGGGTGGAGGTGCCGTGGGTGGTGAAATGTCCATACCTTCAGGAGTGGGTGTTAGTGTGGGGCCTGCCATATACATTGGTATGGTAGGTGGTGTGCGTGTGGAAGTGGTGAATAGATGTGACGTGGGGTGGGGAGCTGAAAAGACAGGGAATGGTTGAGGGCCTGGTTGAAAAGCCCTAGCAAAGATGTCCTGGAGGGATTGTAGAAATGGAGAGAGGGATATCGGGGGTTGGGGTCGTAAATTTGAGGAGGACTGAAAGGGTTGCGTGGTAGCAGGGAAGCCCATGAATGTGGATCTGGGGTCAGGATGACCGGTGGCTGAAGGCATTGGGGATGGTTGTCCTAGGGCAGGCTCGGGAATGGTTTCGGTGGGTGGTGTAGTGATGGGGTTTGCGTCAAAGACCGGGTTATCCGTGGTAGAGAATAGGGTGGCACTGGAGATCGGAGTACGAAAGGTGAAGGTGGGGTCGGTGGGTTGAGCAGTCGATGTGGTTTCCACTGTTTCTCTTCTAGGAGGTGATGGTGGGGGAGTGGATGGTAGTGGTTCGGTGGACTCCTCATGGGTGGCGGGGTGCTATTGACTAGCTGTTTGGGAGGTTGGTGTAGTAGTGGGCTCTTCTGCAACTGTAACGGGAATTTGGATATTTTTACCTGAGCGAGGTCGTGTCTGGAACCTTCGTGGATCATATTGAACTGAAGGCCTCTGAATGGCAGTGCGCACAGCTTCTACAACTCCATATGTTTCTGCCATCAATAAGAGACCTTCCCTGTACTCTGAGTCAACTCCCGCTTCTTCCAACAACTGAGTCATAAGTACTCTGCTGCTCTGTTCAGTGAGTAACTGCTGCGATCGCACTCTTTCCATAATCTGATACAGCCTTCGGAGTTCTGCTGTATATGCTGGGGCTTCAGTGGTCTCTTCTTCATATGCTTCTTCTTCTTCCGGGTGTCCGTGTTGTTGGCTTTGCTGAGCGTCACTCCAATGGACATGTCTACCGTCTGTAGACTTTCTTCTTCTCCGTGAGGATGTGCCCTGCTCCTCTGCCTCTGAATAAAACTCCACATCAGAGAATTGTGTGCTTTGTAGGAATGCTTCGAAATCCTGGGGGTCCAGTCCTTCAGCCTCTCCAGTGGCAGCAAACTCGAATTCAGGTGTAACCGGAGGAGCCGATGGGGTGGGTTGTGTCGTAGTGTCAGATTCCGACCTGGGTATCCTAATGGTAAAAGGAGGTACAGTGCCCTCTCTTAATGGTGATGCCTCAGGAGTAGTCAGGACTTCCCTTGTCTGGACACACGGAATCGCGCCCCTCATGCGCTTGGACTGATGTGTGGATGTCTTGAGCCTTTTAAACATTTGTAACTGTGCCCAAGTTAAGGCACGCTCAATGGGGACATCATATGCCAAGCATCGGTAAATGATGCGTGTGAGTGCACAGCATCCGTTCACCACTAATTTCCTAGAAGCCCGTTTGTTCGCTTCATACAACTGATCTATAATCCACACTGGTAGCTTAATAGGTAGCGCACCTGCTTCCGCCAAGTAGAGAGCAAACCAGATCTTCTTGTGTGGTTGCGTGAATCGGTCTTGACCGGGGAAGGCGAAATGTTGCATGCACATGCGGAGAGGGATGGACACATTTGGGGTGAGGGCTGCCATGTCTTTCAGCTTCACTACTTTCCTGTCCTTCATGTTGTTGGGAACGAGAGCATCCTTTTCTGAGGGCACATGCGTGCCATGCATATTTAAAGCATCACTCACCAGCTCCACAGTAAGTTCAAACCTCTTCAACTCGTTGTTGCCCAGCAGTGAGGGGAGAACAAATGATCCGGGTTGGTCCTTATCTTCATGAGCTTGTAATGTGGAGACCAGATAATAACATCGGAGGAGATCGGGTTTAGGTAATGGGGCTTCAAAATATTCCGCCAATCCTGCTCGTTGCCATATGATCTGTAGATCTTCTGTGTTCTGTAGAGTCTCGAACTCCTTGGAGAAAAATTGGAATCGCACCCATGATCTGTCATACTCGCATTTAGACTCCCAGATATACTTGGCCTCGCCTAATGGACCGGGCATGCCATTGAACCAATGAGAGTTGGCATGGACTCTTTCCGTGATTCCTGTAGGTGGGTCTGGCACCGGGAGTTGCTGAAGGTGTTGCATCTCCACTGGTCGTTCAGTCGGGGGCACATCCACAGGTAGGCTATCCACATCAATTCCTACAGTAAGTATCCCTACTTGTGAGCCCGAACCTGTCGCTTCTGCCATTTTACTGCTTGCCTTCTGATTCTGTGAGAATATAGAAGCATGTGTTAACATCGTAATGGACAGACTAAATCCGTTGCTGTCCCCGTTACAACATTAACATGAGGTATATGGTGAGTTAGTGGTTAGTAAGTGCACGAAGACAGTGAGTGTAGTTAACGTTTGTGTATTCCTAGGAGACTAATGCCGTTAGTAAGTGGGGTGAATTTACAAATCGGGGTCGGGGGGTTTATCACAGATCTTAGACTGCCAAATGCAGTGGATGGGCTTTGCTTTCGGTTTCGTAGAGACTCCAGAGAGCTGTGTTGGTGTCGCTGTTTGGGAATGGGGCCTTTTAGGGACCCACTTATAAGTGATTACATGCATGCTCATGGGTCTTGGTGTGTTCCTAAGTGTTGAGCACGAGGGAATACTGGTTGTACTCGTAGATGGGTTATGCTGCATAGGTTGTGGCCTTGGCGTAACTACTTGTGCCCTCAAGCAAGCCTTAGGCACCCAAATTTGTCTAGATTGTGGGCTTGCCTTCATCGACTTCTTGGGCACCCAAATAGATTTTACTTTAGCAGAAGAATTTCTGACAGACTTCTTATTAGCGTCGTGTTGTTGGTTACTAATAAGAGGCTTTGCCCGTGTAGTTGACGGTGGTGCACTCGGTCGTTCGCCTTTCCGCACCCACACCTGGTTTATTTTCTGGGACATTCTGCTGCGCAGGTACTTTTGATCTCGGACATAGGTAGTACTCGGCTTCTTCTGCTTGTGATCCGCCTTTGGTTGCCGCCTCCTTCTGGCCTTTGGAAAAGAAGGGAGTTCCGTTGCATCCCTGATTCCTTTTTTGCAAATATCATTCCTCTGCAACACAGGGTTTTGAACAAGAACAGCATGGTCATCTTCATGTGTACCCCTGGAAGGACCAGGAGTCTGTGCCTTTCCTAGTTCCTTGAGTGCTCCATTGTCTAATTCTACTGTAACTCGACTATGATTGACCCAAACCTGGAGAAGTCCACTTCTTAGGTTTAAGTTAATTGCTTGGTCATAGATCCAATCTTGACCCAAGACTAGAGGTTCAGTGAGATCCTCATCTTGACACACCAGTACTTTAACTGTCATTGCCTCATCATGAATGTAAAGGGGAAGTTCCGCCTCGCCCATGCAAGGGGTTTCCACTCCTCCCAATCCTATAAGATATGCTTCCACAGGATTGACAGTCAATTGTAATTCTTGGCAGTAAGACAATTTAACAGCACTAGTGGCTGCACCTGAGTGAATCAAGGCTCTTACGGTCCTTGCACTCTTTCCTTGTCCTATATCTAAGGTTACGAAAGGACGTCTATCAATTATCCTATGCGAGCTTGTTCCTGTGACTTCACACATGGCCATAGGAAATCCTTGGTCTGCATAGTCATTCGCTCCAGGCTGATCTCTACCTTGCCTTCGTAATTTCATCCTTCTGATGCGTTCTAAAGCTTCAGCTTGAGCTTCTTCTCGAACTCGCTTTTCTTCCTCTTTGCGTTTCTTAGCAGTGTTGAGTCGACTGAGCATTTCCTCCGTGAGGGGTTCCTGATACAGCTTGACTCTGCAACCGCTAATATAATTTGGGAGAACATCACCCTCTAATGTGGCCAATTGTACTGCTCCGCTCGTGGAGATCCTATTGATGATCATAGGTCCGTAGCCTCTCTTTTCTAGCTTCCTCGCGTGTTGTTTTAGTGTATAGACTAAGACTAGATCTCCTGCTTTCAAGCCTTTATCCTTCACGTGGGCATCAAAGTATGCCTTCTGTCTCTTCTTGGCTGCATATATCCCTGCAGCGGCTCTCAGTCTTGTTTCTCCTAATCGTTCAAGGTCAAAGATCCTAGAGGAGAGCTCATGACCTGTCCATTCGTGCTCTCGTGCTACTCTCAATGTAGGGATCAAGAAGTCCAAGGGTAACACAGCGTTTTGACCGAATACCATCTGAAAGGGAGTGGCTTGGAGTACCGTTTTGTAGGCCACTCGGTATGCCCAAACAGCATGGTGTAGCTGTTTGTCCCAATCAGAGCGTTTAGTGTTCACTAATTTCGTCAGTACATTGCATAAAATCTTATTAGTGCTCTCAGCTTGTCCATTAGCTTGAGGATGATAGGGGGCAGACTTCTTGTGTATTACCAAGAATTCTTGGAGTAGATTTTCAATCACTTCGTTCAAGAAATGAGTGCCTCTATCACTTACAAGCTCTATAGGTAGCCCATATCTCGTGAATACATTCTCAAACAAGAATTTGGCAGTTGTTTGAGCATCGTTCTTGGTTGTAGCCTTTACCTCTACCCATTTGGTGAGATAATCTGTTGCCACAATGATGTATTCCGCATGAGAACCCTTAGCTGGGGGATTAATAGGACCTACGAAGTCTATTCCCCACTTAGAGAATGCACGTCCACCCATCATAGGTTTCAGTGGCATCTCATCTTTGCGTATAGGATACTGGGTCCTCTGACAGACATCACACCGTTTCACATAGGTATGTGCATCCATGTGAAGGGTAGGCCACCAGAAGCCCGCAAACATTATTGCCTTGATCACCCGATCTGGTCCAAAGTGTCCTCCTGCTACCCCTTGGTGAGCAGTTTCCAAGATCTTGAGATATTCACTTTCATGGACACATAACCTCAGGTAACCATCTTTACCGCGCTTATATAGATTATCACCTATGAGTGAGTAATCCAAAGCTTCTTGTTCTAAACTCCTTTTCCTAGCCAGAGTCATGTCTGGAGGGAATGTGTTTGTCCTCAGGAATGATACTAGTGGTTCGCTCCAATCTGGCGCAATGGATACTTGATAGAGAGTGGCATGTTCCACCGGTTGTTTAGTGCAACAGATTGGGCATTCCCTGCACAACTTTTGGACATCCGCTTCCATAGTTGGCCAGTGCACTCCGAATCTCTTTAGAGTCTGTAAAGTTCGTTGCTTTGAATGGTGTTGCTCTAATGCACCTACATGTGCTAATTGCAACCATTTAGCATACTCATCCTCTTCTACGCAACAAGCCAAGATCCCTTGATCTGTGTGCTTGTACATGCTTCCTGCCATGATGTGGTATTTTTGGGCTTTTACAACCTCTCTGTTCCGTGTGTTTACCACAGGATGGTTAGGCCCGTATGTCAATACTGGTACTATTGGCTTGGCCCACTGCGGTATAACTTCCAAATTAAACAAGTAAGCATCAGGAAGGTCATCTGACACTCCTTGTGGGGCTTCTCCCGATGTGAGCCTAGAGAGATGATCGGCTCTCAAATGAGTCCTACCTTTCCTTACCACAACCTCAAATTCGTATTCCATTAGCAAGAGAAACCATCTTACTAATCTACCTGTATTGCATGGCTTGTTTACTAGGTACAACAATGCCTGATGATCAGTAAAAAATTTAAACTTATTTGCAAGCAAATAGTGTCTAAATTTTTTGACTGCATAAACCATGCCTAATCCTTCGCGCTCTGTAGTGGTGTAATTCCGTTCAGCCGCATTCAATTGTCTACTAGCATAGGCAATTGGAAGATCCATATTACCTTCACCAGTAGGTTGTGCAAGCACACATCCAATAGCATAATTGGATGCATCCACGTGAACATGGAATGGCTTATTCCAATCTGGTGTGGTCAAGATTGGTGCTGAACACAATCTTCGTTTAAGCTCTTGGAAGGAATTCTCACATTCATCCGTCCACTCAAAGTTTGTCAGAAGTCCGTACATGGGCTTTGCAATGACAGCATACATGTGTATAAATCGTCGATAATAACCACAATGCCCCATGAAAGCTTGTACTTCCTTGACATTCTTTGGCCTAGGTAGCTCTGCTATGGCTCTCACTTTTTCTTCATCGGTAGATATGCCATTCTTTGACACTATGTGTCCTAGAATCTTGCCTTGCCTGACCATAAAAACGCACTTTTCTGGGTTTAGGCAGACTTGATATTCTCTACATTTGTCAAAGATTTGTCTGAGTTCAGGAATATGGGTTTGCCTAACGTTGGAATGAGCACAAAGATCATCAACATAGACTTCTAAACTCTTCCTTAGGAACTCCTTAAACACATGGCACATCAGTCTCTGGAAGGTAGCTGGTGCATTGGTAAGCCCAAATGGCATTACTCTAAAAGCAAAAATGCCCCATTCTGTGGCAAAGGCTGTCTTATGCTGATCCTCTGGAGCTATGGCTACTTGATTGTAGCCCGAAAATCCATCAAGGAAGCTGTACACTTCCTTGCCTGCCACTCTTTCTAAGAGATGCTCTGTGATGGGAAGCGGATAGTTATCTCGAATCGTGGCGGCATTAACCTTTTTCAAGTTAATGCACACACGCAGCTTGCCATTCTTCTTGGGCACCACTACGATGGGGGATACCCATTCGGTGTGCTCAATTTCGTAGATAAATCCAGCTTCGACCAGTCTATCTATCTCTTCCTTGATCTTAGCAGCGTAACTATCGTTATATGTATAAGGCTTTTGCTTAGAGGGTTTGGCGTCTGAAGTCATGGGGATGGTGTGCGAGCATATGTTCGGGTCAACCCCTTTCAAATCCTTGTAACTCCAAGCGAATACATCTCTGTATTCTCTTAGCAAGGTAATCAATTCGTGCTCTTCTTCTTCTGTCAGGTCATGGCCTATATACGTGCATCTCTCCTCTCCTTCTTCTAGGGCCACTACTATTTTCTTGGTGGTTTCTTTGTTATCATAGGCCTCTCCTGATTGTGCCTCTCGTTTAGGCATTCTTATCATGACTCTCCTGTCATCTATCTCATACTTCTTAAAATTTTCTGGGACCTCAAACAAAGATTCTTCCTCTTCTGGTAAGGCTTCTCTCTTCTTTCGTTTCTTTCCTTCTTCCTTAGGGGTCATATGCGTTGCTAGTCTTACATCATTTGTAACCTCTCCATGCCTCTGGGGTTGAAATTCTATTTCATGGAAGTATTCTTCATCTGATGCAAATGGTGGGTCCATAATGATTGACTCTAGATCGGAGTCACTTGCATCCTCAAATGCATCAGGGCTAGGTTCGCATTCTTCTAGAACTGCCCCTCCCATGATTGGCTCTATGGAGAAGACTGAAATATCATAGCCATCCTCATCACAGTGAGGTGTCCATTGTTCTTCGTTGATGGCTACGTCCATTGTTGCTAAGATTTCTGCCCAACCGTGAGGTTCAAATTCTTCGTCTGGAAAAACTACAGGTGCATAGGCTGGGTCTTGGATTGATCTATGGGTTTCTTTCGCACCTACCTCTCTGGCTTTCTCTCTCTTCTCTTCTTCTACTGCTACCTTGCACATCCATAAGTGAGTATCTTCATGCATCCATGAGGATCCAGACCCTATGGAATGCACCGATTCTGTATCATCTTTGGCTCTATGGATGGGATTCCATTGGATAGGAGGGACATCTCTGTGAGAATAATCTTTGAGATTGACTTTGGTCGTAACACCCAAGTGTTGCAAATACAAGGAGTTGGTTCCCCAATCCTGTACCACTTGCAATTGTCGCATAAATGGCCTTCCCAAAATCATCTCATAGGCATGATTTTTACTGAAGTCACAGATAGCAAAACTATGTTCAAACTCGACACCACAAGTGGTGAGAGTTATTCCTTCTAGCAATCCTAGGGGTCTCTCTATGTGGCCATCGGCCATCTGCAATTTCATTCTCGTCGGCCTGAGTGCTGGCTTGCCCCAACGCTTCCATAAGGAGGTGGTGGCAATTGCAACTCCTGCACCTGAGTCCAAAATTGCCTTCGTGGTGTAGTCCTGATAGGTGATGGGAAGGTAGGTGTTCCCTTCTTCACCTTCACACATATCTCCTAGCTTATCCAAGGGAATTTCCGGTATTGTCCTATGGGATCCTACCCGGGAACGAGGTTTTGCAGTTTCAGTTACTTGACTAGCTACATATTTCCGCGCGTTTGGTCTATCCTCAGACAGCTCTTCCAAAGTGAGATCGCGTTGCACCTTGGTGTTCGTTACTACCTCCGTGTTCCTCTGTATGACTGAGTCGTCGTTCCTTACCATGACTGTGGGTGCTCTCATACATGTGGACTTTGCTTCCCATGGGCCTGTGAAGTGGGGTAGCTCCTGTATGGAATTAGACTCAAAGTCCAATCTCTCGTGAGACTGAACACTCTCATGCTCCCCGTAAATAGATGGGATGTCTTGTGGGAATTGGTCGTGTGCATCGTCCACAAGTTCAAAAGGAGGGGCGACCTCGCTTTCGTTATCCCATTTGTCTTCTTGAATCTCTCGTAGGAAGTCTGGGGCAAACCGATTCATAGAAGAAGAAGTGTCTGGCTCCGTAGAATTGGGCGCATAAGCAACCTGTGAAGGAGGGCTGATTCTATTGTTGACTCTCTCCTCGTTCTCGCAAATGGCTGGAGCACAAGCTTCTTGGGGAGGATTACTTATTCTATTACTTTTCCGAACAGGCTCATACGCTCTCTGGGAAGGAATGTGGGTTACCTGTGGAGGTACATATGCTTTCGAGGGGGGCTCCTGTGACCTTTGGGGAGGAAGATAGGCTCCTTGAGGAGGCACATGGGCTTTCTGAAGAGGCTGGCTTATCCGTTCTCTTGCCCTTTCCTTTCTTTGAGGGGTAGGTTCCTTTTCTGGCTGTGCTATCGGCCTCTCTATTCTTTCTAAGGAGGGAAAGTTGTCCGGTTTAGGGGCATTGGCCACATACACTTCTGATTGGGAATGATTCCTGTTTTTGCTTGCTTTTTCTTGGTCTTGATTTTTTTCTTCCTTGTCAGATCTTGCAATTATCCTCTCTAACTTCTCTAGGAATCCATCCAAGTGTAATTGCGTTTTGGCTGAGCCTGAGTAATTGAAAAGGCGATTGGCTTCAAACATAGTCTGAGCCAATGCGACCATTTTCGCGCACAGTTTGGTTCTTTCTATCTCTAGGTCAGCTCTAGGATAGCACTTGTCATGATCCGTAACATTTGGCCCTTCTTGGATTCTGGCCTGATATGCTTTAAGCATCATGTCTATGTCTTCAGGAGTGGGATCAGCTAATATTGATCCTGTTTGGGGTGGTGGGTGGGGTACGTGGGGTGTCTTCGAGGGTGAAGGGATGGAGGGTGATGGGGATGGTAGCGGTGGGAATGTGTGAGAGTGCGGTTGAGATGTGATCTCTATGATTTTAGCCTTGGTTTCTCGTAGACTTTCCTCAAGTTCACTCATCTTCTTTGCCCATTGCCTTTTCATGCGTTCGCGGCTATCTTTCCAAGCTCTTGTTCTCTTTTTATTTTGGCTCTCAGTATCGCTAGCATCTAGGCTCTTTTCCTGGCCTACCCCTTGGTTTTGCTGCAATGCTTGAGCCCTAGTGACTACCTGTACTGGTGCAGTGGAAGTGACGCTTCCTGAGGAGTCTACCACTAACCCAACAACGTTGATAGGGGTGATTTTTGGCATGCTATTGGGGTTCTTTGGGCAATCTCGTAAGAGATGCTCTTTTCCGCAATCTTGGCAGAAGCCTTGGATCGTCACCGACTGGGTTTGCGTAGGTGGAGGCAAGGGACAATCACGAATGAGGTGATCTCCTTGGCATCTGTAGCACGGTCCTCTAGGAAATGGTGGTCGGACTTGCCTAGGTTGAGGTCTAGGGTTGGGGTTTGTATACATGATGTTCGTGTAATCTGACTCCCAACTAGGTTCGTTCGACTCTTCACCATAGTAGGACTCTCCATGTTCTGGGGACTGCATGTAGTAAGCCTGGGGACTATCGACATGTGTAGAATCAAAGCTATGGTCACTTGGGTCACTTTCTGAGATCAATGGGGTTACTGGTACTATGGCCCTATTCAGGTTTTCTTCTGCGACAGCATACTTTACTGGAATCACGTTAGCAGGGTTTGGGGGCTGTTGAGCTAGTACCGGTTGGGGTCTCTGTTGGGCCTGATATTGTGGTTGGTAGGTTTGTTGGGGTCTAGCATATTGTGGTGGTGGATTTTGGTTTTGGTATCTGCCTTGTTGGTAGGGCTGCGGGTAGGGTTGCCTAACTGCCTGCTTGTTGTATGGGCAATCTTGTGCGGTGTGATTGGTGTATCTCCGTTCTATGGTGCAGTACTGGCTACTAGGGTTTACTTGGGGTTGAGCCATAATAGGGCAGACATTCGCCATATGGTCACCACCGCATGTATAGCATCTTTTCACAGGGGCAAACCTTGGGATTTGTTTGCTAGTTACACCTAGTTTCTGAGCTACTTTTTCGGCAAGTTCTTCAATTGATGTGGCTTGTGTGGAAGATTGACTAGATGCACTATCTGAATCTTTGTAAATTTTGGACAACTCTAGCTCTTCTCCTAGGTTATCTTCAATGTCAATGCACATACGTACACATTCTTCTATAGTCCTAGGGTCTTTCAGATACACATAGGATCTCAATTTTGGGCTCAGCAATCCGTCAAGAAATAAGGCTACTTGTTTAGCAGATGTGGGTAGCTCCGAAATAGGGCACCTTTCAAGATATTGTCTAAATCTTCTTCCTGCAAGTCTCATAGTCTCTTGAGGGGTTTGCTTGAAGCTGTGAATCAGTGAGGAGGTGTTGTGTCTTATGCCGCTCTTAGAGAACTCTATAATGAATGCCTCTAGGAGTTGATCTATGCTCCTGAACTGGCGTTCGTCTAATGGCTGAAACCACGTAAGTGCTGTGTTCCTAAGGGTTAGACCGAAGGCATTGTACTGCGTGAACAGATCCTCCACTTGTTCAGCTCTCAAGACTTGCTTGAACTCTGCCACATGATCATAGGGATCTCCTGTGCCGTCAAAGTAATTCTTCATGGACTTAACTAGCTGGGTGGGTCTCAAAGTTCTTGTGTGCTCTCTAGGCCTCGGCAGAGGGAATCCATCTACATTTCTTTGGTTCCTGTGGGCTCTATGCATCTCAGGTTCTACCCTATTCGTCTCCGTTCTCGTTCTTTCTCTGCCCACTGGATTGGCAAAACTTACCTCTGGTCTATCTTTACTTCTGTCTCTTTGCATACCATGAGCCTGGGATGTTCCAGCTCCAGGGTGACCATAGGCTACATTTGATCTTGGTTGGGGGAAAATGAATTTGCCCTTCCAAGTGTAAGCATGCCTATCATTTTCTGTCACCACAAAAATCCTCTCTGACGTGTGGTCTAAGTAGGTCACTCTACCTGGGCTATCTGGATCCTTAAACTCATAGATCATGATTGTTCCTATGTCAGTTGGGTGATCCGGTTTATACCTCCAGAAGGCTTCGTCCGTTTCTCGATTGAGAAGCAAATCTATGCACTTGTTATCTTGGGGGATCCACTCAGGCGTGATAATCCTAGTGAGAACTGATTTACCTCGAGGGGTTCTAGGTTCCGCACCCATGTTCCCTTGTTCCAGGTCACCTAAGTCCGCTTCTGAGATTACATTCCCAAAGTCATCTGTCCTATCAGGATGACTAGTGACTACATATATAGTTCCTTCTTTGTCCAGGTATGCACCATTTTCAAACTTGACAGCTGGGTGTTCTAGTCCAATGGATTGATCAGGGTTTTTAATCTGGACCACAGATCTTCCTAAGCCGTCCTCATAGATGCTAGCACCTAATCGGTTGGTCCTCAGGTACTCCAACTGTGTTTTGTAAGGGCCTTCTACCCTGTACAAGTAGGGCACTCCTGAACTTCCCATAGGTTTGTCCATGCCTTGAGACATCTCTGACTCACTGGTCTCAGAGCGAGGGTAGTTCGAGTGGTGGCTCAACTGCTGGGCCCAGGACCTAGCAGTGTGATTGACACTAGCCTCTGAAGACCTAAGGCTTTGTCTCTCTCTTACTAGGTGTCGTCCTGATCTAAGGTTCATATGCCTAACTGATTAGCCCAAATTTTTGCCCAGAGTACAACCTCGTTGCCGATCAATTGGTACCAGTCACTTGATTCTTTTTAGTTATTCCTCGTGTTTAAAGTCTTGTCTGCTATTACGTCGTCAGGAATACTTGAATGTTCTTCGTACTTTCAGGTTGATCGTTCCACGTTAGGTTCTTTCCTTTATGTTGTCGACAGTACAGAGATTAAGATTTTAGCTTGAACTTGAGTTTTTAGGTAGTCTTCAACTTGATAGTGGCCTATCGTCGCCCTGACTTACTCCTACTTCTAATCGCTCTTAGCCTAGGCTAGGATTGACGAAGAGGAGTTGAGAATATTCCGACCTTTCTTGCCGAACCTTGCTCTTTAGTGCTCGAGAAGTTGATTCTCAAGCGTGTGCCACACCCTTGCTTGGATACTCTCAATTGCTTCTCAATAGGCCTGCATAAATCCCAAGATTAGCTCCAAGTAGACCTTTCAATTGACAGACAATTTATTTCAGACACTTTTTTAATGACCCTTGTTCCCCCTTTTGCATTGTTAGAAATTTACTCTAGAGCTCCCTTGGTGTTCCTACCCCTCAGTGTGTCAACTTCCAAATATCCTATCTGAAAATCAACGCGTTATTCTTATAAAAAACAGTTGAGGGCGTGTAGTATATGTCACGAGCTTTCCGACAAGCCCTAGAGCTCAGAAAATGGATTTCGTATGAAAAAGTTATGACCGTTCAGGATTTAGGGGGTTAACTAGACAAACAGAACCTTTCGGGGGTTTTAATGCATTTTCTAAGGCCTTCGTAAGTAGATGAGTACATGAAAGTGCAAATATGCCCAAAATTTAGCCTAAATTTCCAAAAATTCACTCCTTAATTTTTTTGCCGAAAATGCCTGTCTATCGCGATAGACGGTGTCTGTCGCGATAGACACAATCTATCGTGGGGGCTGTCTGTCGCGATAGACGGTGTCTGTCGCGATAGACAGTGTCTATCGTGGATTTCTGTCTGTCGCGATAGACGGTGTCTGTCGCGATAGACGCTGTCTGTCGTGAAATTCGGTCTGTCGCGATAGACGGTGTCTGTTGCGATAGACGGTATCTGTCGCGGATTTCTGTCTGTCGCGATAGACGGTGTCTGTCGCGATAGACGGTATCTGTCGTGAAATTCGGTCTGTCGCGATAGACGGTGTCTGTCGCGATAGACGGTGTCTGTCGCGATAGACGGTATCTGCCGCGGAGTTCTGTCTGTCGCGATAGACGGTGTCTGTCGCGATAGACGGTATCTGTCGTGAAATTCGGTCTGTCGCGATAGACGGTGTCTGTCGTGGATTTCTGTCTGTCGCGATAGACGGTGTCTATCGCGATAGACAGTGTCTGTCGTGAAATTCGGTCTGTCGCGATAGACGGTGTCTGTCGCGATAGACGGTATCTGTCGCGGATTTCTGTCTGTCGCGATAGACGGTGTCTGTCGCGATAGACAGTGTCTGTCGCGATAGACTGAAAAAATGCAAATTTTTGAAAAACTTCTAGTGATCTAGAGTGCCCTCAAGGTGTAGGTTACAATGATAAACATGCATTCACAAAATGTTAAGATTTTCTGTCTGTCGCGATAGACAGAGGCTGTCGTCCCGGGACCTGTGCAGAGCCTGTCGTACCTACGCACACTGCTGGGGATGATGGTACAGCAAAAAACCTGCAAAATAGCTCAGAAAACATGCAAAAACAGCACATGCAAGTTCGCTCTCTCGCTCTCTCTCACAAGTGAAATGAGGGAAATGAGGTGGAGGTGGGGATATAGTCAAAAAACTGAAATTTTCGCGATGATGGAGGTGGACGTGGGAGATGGTGATGATGATGATGGTGAAGAAAGTAAAAGAAAATCGATGAGAGTGAAGAAAATACCTACAACTCCAACGCGTCAACTCTACGTCTTACCATCACACGCTCGTCCTCAAAGCTCGTTCCCCGGCAACGGCGCCAAAATTTGGTGTAGCTCAATGATGAGTAGCACCTCCTTTAATGTCAATCCGGGAAGACGTGAGGATGGTATGAAGACCTCGAGCAAGTGGCGACACAAGTGCGTGAGTGAGAAGCACACAAGCATGCACACACATACACACACACGCGTACACACGGCAAGACAAAGAGAGAGAATCAATGGAGTGCTTTAGATTACTTTCACCAGCTCTTACAAGTTCGTTTCAATTACAATCTAACCTCAAAAATGAGCTCTCTAGCTCTTTTTATAGTTTTTGACTAGCTTTTGGCCCTGTCCAGACCTAGTGTCCGGCCTAGTTAAAAATTAGGTTCCAGGGCTTATTTGGGGGCTCAAACGAAGTCTAAAAATTATGAAATTTGGTACGATGGTACTTCTAATACTCCTCAAGCTCGAGGACTCCTCGGCTTGCACAAAATGGAGTCTAATCTACCAAAAACGGGATTTACAATGTTTGTGTAGTGATTAAAATCACTTGGGTTGTACATAATCTATGGGAAAAAATGATCTGGCCTTGTTGCCGTATTGTGCATGACTCCTTTGTTGCTTTGTATGCCAACAGCTTCCTTGGGAGGAATGCTTATTCTATCACTTTTCCTCTCCTTAGCCTGGGAGTTGGCTCCTTTTCCCGACTTTGCAATTATCGTCTCCAATCTGTCTAACAGACCATCAAAATGCAATGGTGTTCTAGTGGAGCTAGAGAAATTGAAAAGGCGACAAAAAGTGTGTTGACCTAAGTATCAACTTAGGGACTTGCGGAGAAAGAGACTATACCTCAATCCCCTCACAAGTGCATATAGTGGGGATACACGCTTTTAATTATCAATCCAAAGAGTATACAAACCTAGCCGAGCGTATGAAGACATGCAATCATGTAATGGTCAATGCAAGTGAACTACTCAAAGAATGTAAATGAGGCAAAGACTTATCCAAACAAGCTTCAACTGTTGGTCATGGCAAAACGATACTTGGTGCAGCAGTCGTCAGTATTTTGGACGTTTCTCCCAGCTCTGAACTCCAAATATAGCAAATAGCATATGCGTTTCGAAGCTTTTGAGAAGACGCATCCAATGGCAGTAGTCTCACTCAATTCTGACGCTCCTACTTCAAGTTATGAGCAAAATACTGAGTCGCGGGAAATACTTTCCTACACTTCAGCACTTTCTACACTTCGCACACGCCTTACCTACAGCAAATAAACACTTTCATGGATAGACAACACTCACAAACACTCTTTCCAAGCAATACACATGCACACAAGCTCACAAAGAAGAAGATACAGAGTGAAGAAGACACAAGTTCGAATTTTTGTGCTCTCTATTCTCACAATGGCAAAAGTTCTTTACAAAGTGTCACATTTGACTTATATACTAGTGCCCTAAAAATGGTCCTTTCACACAAGAGACCGGCACTTTATTCACTAAGAGACTAATTTCCTACTATTGTACATGGGTAATCTCTACTCTTCTGTGGGGATGCATCTAGAGGACTCCTCTAGTGCATTTACAATGGAAATATATTACAAGAATGAATATGATACAAAAGTTTGATGTCCAAATCGGAAAAATTTTGGGGCCCGTCTTTTTCTCTACTCTGTGCACTCTTTAGCTCTGCAACACTCTCCCCCTCTTCGTCTCTGTCGTCCCTTGACAGGCTTTAGCTTTTCGTCGGCTGTTTGCTTCTTTTCTCCGCACGCATCCCTTGGTCAGTTTTGTCTGTAATTAAGCAGACATGCAGATTTGATGGCCTTCTTGATTCAAGCTCCACTACTCGAGAGCCTGCTGCATTTGTCTTGCCTGTTGACTTGGGTTGCCACGCACGCCACCAGTGACTAGGAATGTGCTATTCTTAGTCACCCTCTTGAACTTTTCGGCCTCTACCCCTTTCTAACTTTTGGTCCTCTGATTTGTCCTGGTTGCACACATCTGACCCTGTTGTATTGCTTTGAGGCTGTTTGCTTTTCCTTGGTGTGTGCGCCCCTGCGGGGCTCTGTGCAGAGATGGGTGTTGCGCCCCTGCGGGGCTTCTTGCAGAGATATATCTTCAGATATCTGCTTTTCAGTGAAGCTGCTTCTTTCGTTGTCTTCTTCTTTTCTTCTTCTTACTCGATTCTCCCTCAACACTGCCCCCCTCCTGGACTCTGTCGTCCCCGACAAGCTTTTTGTGGCGACGTGTGTAGGTTTGGATGGCTTGTTGCTCTCTGTGATTTAGCAGATTAGCGTGACAAAGCATAAACTCCTTCCATTGCTGAGACTTTACTCCGTCCTCTGGCGCCTGTCTATGATCAGCAAAGAAACTTGTCTCGTAGGCCACCAGTTTTGCATTCAAATTGGAGGTCATTTTAATAAAAATCTCTGAATCCATTTCAAAGAAGCCTGTAAAGAATGCTTCTTCAAAAGTCTGCATATATATCGATGGCAGAAACATGAGACGAGAAAAATATGCCATAATAGTTAACCGGCTGGGAATAGTAGATAAATCAAAAATTAATGCCTCCGATCCTTGCGTGATACCGATGAAATTCAAAAAGGTATACTGTGCATGTTGGAACACTTTTATTACCGTCAGGAACATGCTAAATATTTTATTTGTCATTTTGACTGCTAAATGTGGAACAGTAGCATATCTTGCAAGCCAAAATTCCATGGATTTGACCATGTATTCTTCTGTTGGTAGGTAGTTATGTGGTGGACTAGGTAACAGTGGATAATTTAACCACTGGTTATTAATGCTGCCTTGTCGCTGGCCTTCCCAAAATTGCATCCATGCTCTTCTACGGGGTAGTGGGCAAAATGATGGGTTGACCTGAAGCTCATACGGGGATGCTTCCCACTGTACCCTTAGTGTAGGGTTTTTTTCCAATAGCTTTCTTCTCCATATTGGATCTGCTGCCTCAAACTCAGCTTGAGTATAGTTAAACGTGTTGTACCGAAAGTGGAGATTATGATCCGGTTCTTTATTTGTCGTATGCTTTATGTAATGCCAAGTTTGTTCCTTCAATAGCCCGTATGGTACATTGAATGGCCTGAGTATGTGCTCGAGTTGCTTGCTGTCAATTTGAGCCTCTTTCATTAATTTGATGATTTGATCTTCAAATTCCGCAGTAAGCTGGGACACCAGTAGTGCCCTGTCTGCCCGGCTTAGTTCTGCAATGTCTCGAATGTTAGGTTCAATGGGAACCTCCTTTTCCGCCCTTATTGGTGAATGATAAGAGGGGGGAGAGAGAGGACGTACCTCTTCCTCCACAGTAGCCGTGGTCTCTGGTGGAACTACTGGTGTCCCCTATTGTGCTCGCTGCTCTAATTGCTCCTGCAGCTGTTTGATTAAATCATCTTTTTTCTTGTTTTCCTCTTCGGCCTTAGCAATGGTTGCTTGGTGTTTAATTAGTTCCTGAGCCACAATATTCATGTGCTCTGTGTCTTCCTTACACTGTCGCAGGTAGTTATTATTTGCTTTTTTCCATTTCGTTCTGAGGGCAGCTGTGTCCTCCATATACCTCTTTTCCCAATCTGTAATGACAGCTTGCTCCTGTCTGAGCTGGTCTTCTAATTTAGAGATCTGTGCTTCTAGGTTCTTGATATTTCCTTGTTGATCATCAGTAATTGCTAGTGGCTGATCACTGATGAGAGCTGTCATTAACTCTTTATTTCGTTGTCGCATATTGTCAGCTTCCTCCATACTGACTTTAAGCTGAGACTCTAAGATTTTACTTCGTGCTTGAAGACGTGTCTTCTCAGTCTCACTCATCTCTAATTTCTTTGTTAATTCCTGGACTTGGTCTTTCAGTTTTGTCTGCTCTATCTCTAGCATGTTGTTTTGTGTTTTGACCTCTTGAATTTCCTTTTCTTTATTCAGAGCTTGTTCTCGCACCTTGGATAATTCTCCGCAAAGCTCCTTACCTGCTCTTTCAAGTTCTTTCTTGTCTCGCATGGCTTGGACGTAATCTTCATCAGCATCAAGCATCAATTGTTGTGTGTCCAGAGCTGTTCTAATCATATCTTGCACAACAGGCTTGAGCTGAGCTATGTCTACATTTAGCCATGTCTTTGCTATTTCTGGAGTCTCTCCTGTTTGCACATCTTTGCCTTCTGCCACCTGAAGTGTCTCGTTATGCGGTTGTCTAACTTGCAGTTGTATTCTGGGTTCTTCATCATCTCCTTTTGCTTCATCCTTTTTAGTGGCACTCCCTTGAAACGTGACTGATGGAGAGTGTTAATCTCCAAAAGAACAAGTTGACCTTGAATTTAGATCACCTCTATATCAAGATCAACTTTAGACTCCATCTAATTTAGAGAATCTTCACCAAATTATCAGAAAAATTGAAAGTTCTGAAAAATCAACTTCTCAGAAAAGTCTGCTGCAGATTAGTCACTCATTGACTAATCAATCCTGTAAAGTTTTTGATTAAACTTTGCACAACACTTCGCCTTAAGGTTGCGCAGCTTTGCCAAGTTAAATCTCTCAAAAAGATTAAGTACACACTGAGAAATGTGTGAAACACTTTACCTATGTCTGAAAGTGCTTCTCTGCAATGGCGACTTTGACACCTGCAACTTCTTAGCACTGGTTCTCCCAACTCTGAACCCGTTTGATCAAGATCTTCTAGCCATAGATGGCTTACCTTCCAACTTAGATTTTGAGCCCTCACTTGTGTAAAACTTTACACTGTAGACTGAGCAATGATCATTTCATTGAAGATGAAATGTGCGCCAGATTTCTCGACTGTTAGAACATTCTTACATATGAATGTTCCTAATCAAAATTCTCACATCCTGATTACAATTAACCTCTCAAATTCTAGCCATAGATAGATTAGCTATGGACTTAGATACATGCAAAAGGATTTCTCTAAAGATTAAACACAGAAGGAGCAGACACCAAAATATCGGGCGCAAAAATTCTCGATTTCTCAGAAAATTTACATCTAAGTGAGGATGGACAATTCACTCACTCTTCATGTGTCTAATGACACTAATTTCTCTCTCCCTATTCTCAAATCTCTTCTGCTCTACTTGCCCGACATTTTCAAACATATTTATAGATGAATATATACAAGTGTATGACTTAAACAAGAGTATAAGTCAGCTAATGTACATATGTGTACATATCTTTGAGTTTTCTGAAAATGTCCTTCCTTCAACCATCTGACTTTGTTTCCTTCTTGACTCCTTGACTTCATTTCTCCATAATCCCTCAATTGATGATTGTCATGCACCAACAGCTCCCCCTCAATCATTAATTGAGGTTCTTTTCTATCTTCTTTACTCCAGCCATATCCTTGAATCTTTGTAGTTTTGGTCCATCTAGACTTTTAGTCATCATATCTGCAACTTGATCTTTTGTGGGAGTGTGTATGACTTCAATCTCCTTCTCAATGAACTTCTCTCTCAAAAAATGATACTGTATTTCAATATGCTTAGTTCTAGCATGAAATACAGGATTAGCTGCCAAGTATAATGAACTCATATTGTCTCCACAAATAATAGGAGTACTCTGAATCACATCAAAAACTTTCAAAAGTGTCTTTAACCATATTACCTCTTTTGCAGCTTCCACCATACCTTTATATTCTGCTTCTGTAGATGACAAAGCAACTGTATGTTGCTTCTTGGAACACCATGAAATCAATTTGTCTCCTACATAGCACAAGTATCCATGTGTTGATCTTCTATCATCCACATTACCTGCCCAATCTGCATCACTATATATCTTGATTTTTGTATCTGAAGTAAATCCATAGTACAACCCTTCTCTGAGTGTACCCTTGATGTACCTAAGTACTCTTTGTCCTGCAATCCAATGGTTCTTCCTAGGACAATGCATGAATTGTGAAAGCACACCAACTGCATATGACAAGTTAGGCCTTGTCAATGTAGCATAAATCAGGCTACCAACCAAACTTTGATAGAGTTTCATATCTCTGAACTCTTCTCCTCCAAACCTAGACAATTTATGGTTCACTTCCAAAGGTGTAGGTGCAACCCTGCAATCTTCCATTTTAAATTTGGTTAGCAAATTTTTAAGATACCTTTCTTGGGTCACATATACTCCATGTTGAGTATAAGAGATCTCCATTCCCAAGAAGAATGATAGGTTCCCCAAATCACTGATTTTGAACTCTTTCTCCATCTGCTTTTTAATCATTTGTATCCCCTTATCATCTGTTCCTGTAAGTATTATGTCATCAACATAAATACACACATAGATAAATCCATTTTCACTTGCTTTGACTAGCAAGCTACTATCTGCCTTTGATGCTTGAAATCCAAGATCATTCAAGAATTTCACAAGCCTATAATTCCAAGCCCTTGGGGCTTGCTTCAACCCATACAAAGCTCTCTTGAGCTTACATACATAATTTGGACTCACTTGATCTTTGAACCCATCTGGTTGCTCCATGTAGACTTCATCTGAAATGTAACCATTCAAGAAAGCATTTTTAACATCTAATTGAGACAACTTCCAACCTTTACAAGCAGCAATTGCAATGAGTGTCCTGATGGTTGTCATCTTTGCCACAGGACTATAAGTCTCATCATAGTCCACTCCATATGTCTGTGCATACCCTTTCACAACAAGTCTAGCTTTGTACCTAGACACACTTCCATCTGCAAATCTCTTTGTTTTGTAAACCCACTTACATCCAATAATCTTTTGACTATTAGGTTTAGGAACCAAATCCCATGTTTGATTCTCTATCAATGCATCATACTCCTCTTGCATAGCATCTTCCCAATTCTTCTTCCCTTTGGCTTCTTCATATGTAGAAGGGTCTTCATCTGCTTTTACCAAATAAGCATAATCTTTAGTAGTCAAGAATGAAGTGTCATAGCTATACCTTGTAGGTTGCCATTTGTGCCTAGATGATCTCCTAACTTCTGCACTTCTTGAGGTCTCTGGTTCATCACATTCTGGATCAAACCTTGGCCTCTCTTCAACTTCAACCTGCACTTCATTACTCTCACTTTCATCAAGTAATTGAATCTTTGCTTTACCTTTCCTTTGTTCCACTACTTCTTCATCATCTGCATGTACATTATATTTACTTGCATACCAAGTACCTTGCTCATCAAATGTAACATCCTTGGATACAATAAATTGCTTTGTAGATGGACTCCACAACCTGTATCCCATTTGCTTATCATCATAACCAATGAATACATACTTCTCTGCCTTAGGCTCCAACTTATGCCTCAATTGAGATGGCACATATGCATATGCCAAGCATCCAAATATTCTGCAATGATCCAAGGTAGGTTTCTTACCCCACCAAGCTTCATATGGTGTCATACCCTGCAAAGCTTTACAAGGCAATCTATTAACCAAATATGTAGCTGTATTAACAGCCTCAGCCCACAAATAATTTGGGCAATTCTTCTCTTTCATCATGGACCTTGCAAACTCAACAAGAGTCCTATTTCTTCTTTCTGCTACCCCATTTTGTTGAGGAGAGTACCTACAAGTAACTTCTCTCTTTATACCTGCATTCCACAAATAATCATTGAACTCATTTGAAAAATACTCTCCCCCTCCATCTGACCTTAGTCTCTTCAATTTTTGACCTGTAATCCTTTCTGCATATGCATGATAGTGTTTAAATGTATTAAACACTTCTGACTTTTCCTTAATCACATAAATTGTGATCCATCTGGTAGCATCATCAACATATATGACATAATATCTTGAACCATTTATACTAAAGTCCTTTGAAGGACCCCACACATCTGTATGCACCAACTCAAGTCTTTCTGAATACATAAATCCATGCTTGGAATAGGATTGCTTATGAGCCTTACCTAATTGACATGCCTCACATCTGTATGTCATGTGTTGACCTGCAATGTTAGGCATTCCAAGCACTGAATCATTGTTAATCATTTCTTTGATACCTCTTTCATTAAAGTGTCCAAGTCTTTTGTGCCAAAGATCCAATTCTGACACCTTCTGCTCTCCATATGTGAACATAGCATGTCCAACATTTCCTTGTACCTTCAATGTGAAAAGCCTTCCTTCTTTCTTTCCTGCAATAACTTGTTTATACCCTTGACTAGGGTCTTCCACATAAACTCCATCATTTGTGAACCTTACCTCATAACCTTTTTCCACAATTTGACCTACACTGATGAAATTCTTTGGAATTGTGGGAACATAAAGTACCTTACTCAGAAGAGTGCTCCCATCCTTAGCTTTGACTGAACCAATTGACTTTACCTTATGCTTTGTATTATCACCTGTCTGCACTGTATGATTAATTGCATTATGATCTAGGTCAGTCATCAAAGCAATATTTCCACTCAAATGATTACTACATCCTGAATCAATATAAAACACTCTCATGTCCTCATGTGAGGTTTCACATGTATTCATAATGAGAGTCGAATCCTCCTTTTGATCTGATGCATAGTTGTAGTAGGTGTTATTATAGGATTGATTTTGGAAGCTTCTTCCTCCACCTCTTCCAAAAGAATTCCTACCACCTCTACCTCTGAAGTTTCCTCTCTGAAATCTACCTCCTCTTCCTCTTTGATTAAAGTTCTGATAATTACCATTGTTTTGATTATTATGCCAACAATCATGAGATAGATGATTGGTCTTACCACATATCCAACAAGCTCTTGCATTCTCTTTGTTGTTTCTGCCTCTTCCTCTACTCCTGCCATTTCCTCTTCCTCTTATGAAGTTTGCTTGGTTTGATGTACCTTCTTCTTCACCTGATTGTTGCTTCCCTTTGTTGACTTTCTTCTTGTCTTTAGAATACATTGCATGACCTGCACTCTTATCAACATCTCCTTTGATATCATTCTCAAAAGTTAGCATATGACCTAACAATTGATTCAAATCAGGAGTAAAGTGATCTAATGAAAGTTCTGTAGATAAAATGAAAGGCTTCCATTTCTCATCTCCTCTTAGTCCTGTGAGTATTTGTCTTACCAATTTGTCTTCTTCAATATCTTCATCAACTGCACCTAGAGAATCTGCAATGTCCTTCATCTTTGTCACATAATCAGAAATTGATTGTGAGGCCTTCTTCTTGAAGGTAGTAAACTCTGCCCATAGTGAAGCCTTCCTTGATTTGGTTGTATTTTGGAAATGCTCTTCCAAAGCATTCCAAATGTCACAAGCACTTTCAAGTCCTCTAATGTGAGGAAGCAAATAGTCATTGACTGCCATGTAGATGATGCTTCTTGCTTGAGCATCCTTCTTCATCCAATTCTTCAAATCTGCAAGCTCCTCCCTAGTTGGAACACTAGGATCTCTGAATTCTGGCTTTTCTTCATCTCCTGTGATGTATCCTATCAGATCTTTGCTCATAAGGTGAGCTTCCATCCTCATAGACCATGCAGGATAGTTCTCTCTATCCAATTTTTCAATTTGGAGACTATCTCCCATCTTTACTTCACCTGTAGCTTCAAATCTTTAATCTTTACAGATAATAAGTGTACCTTTACTTCGAATGTTGCTCCTTCTGATCCTTTTGATGCTCTTTGTATGTCTTCCTTTGATCTTTCTTCAACCTTTACCCTTCTGCACCTTCAAGATGTAAAGTTTTGTACTTCTGCAATAGTCGGAGTCTTCTTCACTTCAATTTTGACACAACCTGCTCTGATACCACTGATGGAGAGTGTTAATCTCCAAAAGAACAAGTTGACCTTGAATTTAGATCACCTCTATATCAAGATCAACTTTAGACTCCATCTAATTTAGAGAATCTTCACCAAATTATCAGAAAAATTGAAAGTTCTGAAAAATCAACTTCTCAGAAAAGTCTGCTGCAGATTAGTCACTCATTGACTAATCAATCCTGTAAAGTTTTTGATTAAACTTTGCACAACACTTCGCCTTAAGGTTGCGCAGCTTTGCCAAGTTAAATCTCTCAAAAAGATTAAGTACACACTGAGAAATGTGTGAAACACTTTACCTATGTCTGAAAGTGCTTCTCTGCAATGGCGACTTTGACACCTGCAACTTCTTAGCACTGGTTCTCCCAACTCTGAACCCGTTTGATCAAGATCTTCTAGCCATAGATGGCTTACCTTCCAACTTAGATTTTGAGCCCTCACTTGTGTAAAACTTTACACTGTAGACTGAGCAATGATCATTTCATTGAAGATGAAATGTGCGCCAAATTTCTCGACTGTTAGAACATTCTTACATATGAATGTTCCTAATCAAAATTCTCACATCCTGATTACAATTAACCTCTCAAATTCTAGCCATAGATAGATTAGCTATGGACTTAGATACGTGCAAAAGGATTTCTCTAAAGATTAAACACAGAAGGAGCAGACACCAAAATATCGGGCGCAAAAATTCTCGATTTCTCAGAAAATTTACATCTAAGTGAGGATGGACAATTCACTCACTCTTCATGTGTCTAATGACACTAATTTCTCTCTCCCTATTCTCAAATCTCTTCTGCTCTACTTGCCCGACATTTTCAAACATATTTATAGATGAATATATACAAGTGTATGACTTAAACAAGAGTATAAGTCAGCTAATGTACATATGTGTACATATCTTTGAGTTTTCTGAAAATGTCCTTCCTTCAACCATCTGACTTTGTTTCCTTCTTGACTCCTTGACTTCATTTCTCCATAATCCCTCAATTGATGATTGTCATGCACCAACAGTGACATCCATTGGGGAGGGTTCTGCCACAACCCTGATTGGTGTGAAGGGTTCTTCCGTTTCTATAGCATTATCTTCATTCTCCTTTTTCGAAATCTCCTCATCTGTCTTTGTGCTTTTGGTTTTCTGATTCACTTTTATTTCTTGATCTATCGGCTTGAGGCCTTCTGGTTCTTCACCATAATCAACTTCATTTAATTCGGTCCATTGCCCATCATCTTTCGATTCGCTTCGAATATCCACATCCAACAATGATGTGTCCTTTTCTTCTTTGTCCTGAGATGACGAGCTGGAATTGTCTAATCCGATTTCACGGTATCGGTGAACTTTAGTGAGTCTTCTTTTTGTTTTTAATTCCTGTTGTGACTGCTGGTAATGATGACCTTGCACTGGTAAGTTTATTTGTCCTTCCATGTATTTGTGCGTCTCTTCTAGTGCTTTAGTCAATTCTTCTTCCGTGATTTGTCTCTGTCCTGCAATGGTCACTTTGGGGAGTACATGGACTCTTTTTGTCATAGGTTCTCCTTCTTCATCTTGCTTGACTTCTCTTAGTCTTTTTGTGCCTCTCATTCTCGGCTGAGAATTGGTTTCGGCTTCTTCTCCGCTGATGGCAACCTTCTTTTTCTTAGGGACCGTTGCTTGTTTTACATATTTTGCTAGCCCTTCTGAGTTCGGCATCTCTCGTAAGCAATTTTTCATATCCAAAGCTTCATATATCAGTAATGTGAGAGCTGAACTACCATTCAAAAATTTCTTCTGGCCCCATTTCTTCTGGGCTTCAAATAATCTTTCTTGAACATAGCCTGTCAAATTCACTTTGTTCCCAATTTGTCTCATGGCATGCGATAGTAATTGTACGATTATCTTCTGTGGAGCGGTATACATGTGCATGCTGGGAAAGCAAAAATGTTGATGTACGAGACGGACAGCATCTTCAATGTCTATTCTGTTTATCTCTAGGAATGATCTCTTCTTGGGATCATGGCACTCTTCTTTGACACTTGTGACGCCGTCTTGCTTCCATCCAAATGCTCTGTTGATTAATTCGTGTGTGAATTGGATGGTCTTCCAAACTCCGACTTTATCCAAGACGCGTGCTTCTGGAACTGATATCTTTGTTGCGGCCGGTTGCATAGTATTCATTACCTGTGCACATCTCTGAAAGTCTGGCACATAGATTGGTAACTTGAGGAATGCCTCTATGCCTGCTTGTGTCCATACATCTTCAATATGAGGTAATCCTTGTATTATTGTCTTGAAATCATGTGACATGATAGGAAAATAATGATCTGTGTCCATAATTTTGATTGTTGCCATGAAGATGAGATCTGCCACTGGTTGATCATCGCGGAACCAGTGACCTCTTGCTTTTGTAATGGCCTCGACTGGGAAAAGCTGGACCTCTTCCTCTTGGGTAGCTTCAGAACTAGTAGATGCCATCTGCACTCAATATAGAGTATGAATTAGTTGCCACATATTATCAGAAATCCTCCTTTATATGTTGGTCATAAGTTCGATGTTGCTCCGAGTGAACGGTGTCGTCCCTTTCCCGTGTGTGTGAGAAAGGTAATACCTGGATTTTTCTCATTTTTATGTATGTTTATATTTTCATCTGAAAAGGAAAACAGAAAAGTTAGTTTATAGCCGAAGCGGTTTTTGGAGTATTTTTCTTAGTATATGTACAAGTGCTCTCCTATTTCCCAAGAGGAAAATGTGCTTGACTATCCTGAAATAGAAGAAGGATGTGCCGAATGCTTGGCCTTGTAATGTGGCCCTATCATGCATACTCTGGGTCTCGAAAGCTCGTGATGTGTGCAATTGGAAGTATTTGGTTGATGCAAGCTGTCTGTTTTGTCTTTCGGTATCCAAATCTGCTTCCTTGTGCTGGGCCTTGTTGTATGTTGCCCACTTCCACTGAAAGTGGCTCTTTTCTTCTTGTTGTAAGTCTGCTTTATCTGATTTGTGAATCTCGGAATGGCTCGGATTGCCATTACAGACTCCTTCTTTCTCCAGTAGCTCTTTCTTTGTGGCTGTTTTGCCTGCGGACCATATGTGTGCTTCTTGTACTGAGGACCATCCTTTCGGTTTGTTTTCCTTGGAGTGCATGACTTAGGAATCCAGATTTGCGAACGATCCTGTTGAGCGGCTACTACCTTCTTTGGGATCCATATTGTAGCAATTCGTCGATGACTTCGTTGTTCAGAATGAGTTGGTTTCTTCTTTGATTGCTTGTTCTGATGTCGGTTGTGCTGCTGTTGCCGAAGATACTCCTCCACTTGATCTTTCTTTATCCACGCTTGGTTAGAGTATGGAATAGGGTATATTTTAATGGGTACAGATTTTGAATTACTCAGAGGACTAGTCTCCCTTATGCATGGTGCTTCGGTGAGGTGGGTTTCAGATAGATTGACACTCTCATGACTTGCTAGACTAGAACATGGTGTGCAAGCAGAATTCAATGTGTCCGCACATATATTACTCGATGAAGGTGTTTCTATACATTCAGGACTTTGTTCATTAGAATGAACTGTTTGCTCCATGCTCACAGATTTGAGTGGTCGTTCATCTAGCAGACTGAATACTTCACGATGTCCTATCCTAGCTGAGATGTATCCTAACGCCAATTGAATAGTCACCTCGTATTCGTAAATCCAGTCTTGGCCTAACACTACTTCCTCAAGTAAATCTTGGTCATGGCACACTAACAGCTTTTGTTCCATAGTGTTGTTGCCAAGATGCAACGGTAAGGTGATCTCACCTATGCATTGAGTAATCGTTCCTCCTATTCCTATCAATTGTGCCATCGATGGGCGTACTGCCTCCTTGAGTTTTTGGGTCAAAGAAATCTTGATGCAGCTTACAGCAGCTCCTGTATCAATGAGAGCATCCACCAAGTGGTATTCCGTTTTTCCTGCTCCCAAATTTAAATATGGTTGTGTTCTCTGCGATCCTAAGTTTTGAGTGGCTCTAAAATTAGCCATTGGAATGAGTTCTTCTCCTAGTCGATATCTTTCATCTCGCTCTCTCATCCACTCCTTCCGTTTCTTTATTCTTTCCAATGCTTCCTGTCTCGCTTCCTCTCGTATTCTTTCCTCTTCTATGCATCTATTCTTACCTTTGATTAATCGAGACATAGTTTCTTCGGTTAATGGTTCTAGATATTTTTTCACTCGACACCCACTGATGTAGTTTGGTAATACATCTCCATCTAAGGTTGCTAAGCTAATGGCTCCACTTGTAGATATGCGATTAATGATTAATGGACCATATCCTCTCTTCTGCAACTTCTTAGCGTGTTGTTTCAAGGTGTATACCAAAACTAAATCTCCTTCCTTCATATTTTTGTCCTTTATGTGCGCGTCAAAGTAGGCTTTTTGTCGCCTTTTAGCAGCATAAATACCTGCTACTGCTTGTAACCTAGTTTCGTGAAGCTTTTCTATTTGATCCAATTGAGCTGATAGTTCATGTCCAGTCCACTCGTAAGTAGTTGCTACTCTCAGAGTGGGAATCAAGAAATCAATTGGCAAAATAGCATTTTGTCCATACACTAAGTTGAAAGGAGTAGTGCCTATGGCGGTTTTATAGGCTACTCGAAATGCCCATAAAGCATGATGTAACTGCTTATCCCAATCTGATCTACCATTGTTAACGATTTTGGTGAGAACAATACACAAGATTTTATTTGAACTTTCTGCTTGTCCATTTGCTTGTGGGTGATAAGGGGCTGATTTCTTATGAATTACTAAGAATTCATTCAATAAGGCTTCTATCACTTCATTAACAAAGTGCGTACCTCTATCACTCATAATTTCTATAGGTAGTCCAAATCTAGTGAACACGTTCTCGAAGAGAAACTTGGTTGTGGTTCTTGCGTCATTTTTCTTTGTTGCTTTTGCTTCCACCCATTTGGTCAGGTAATTTGTGGCTACAATTATATATTCAGCATGGGAACCTTTCGCTGGTGGGCTAATAGGTCCTATGAAGTCTATTCCCCATTTTGTGAAAGCTCTAGCACTCATCATGGGTCTAAGTGGCATCTCATCTCTTCTAATTGGATATTTCGTTCGTTGACAAGTATCACACCGTTGCACATATGTTACGGCATCTTGATGTAGAGTTGGCCACCACATTCCAGCAAAGAGGATCATTTTTGCTATTTTGTCTGCAGAGAAGTGTCCTCCTGCAGCTCTTGTATGAGCCATTTCTAAGACAGCAAGATACTCATTTTCGTGAATGCACATTCGTAATTGGTTATATTTCCCTCATTTGAAGAGTTGTTTTCCGATGATGGCATAATCCTTACTTTGTTCTTCAAGTGCACGTTTCCTTGCTAAAGTAGCTCCGTCAGGGTATTCTTGAGTTTTCAAGAACTTTACTAGAGGCATGCTCCATCTTGGTGCTATTGTAGAATAGCATAGGGTGGAGTTCTCATCTGGGATTTGTTCTTGACAGGTTTGACAGGTTGACACATAGTTCTGTGCATCTCTTTGCATGGTTGGCCAATATATGCCCAATCTCTTGAGTGTTTGCCACGTTCCATCTGCATTCAAATGAGTTTTCCATTGGTTTATGTGTGCTTTCTGAAGCCACATTTCTTGTTCCTCTTCTTCCACGCATCTCATCAATAATCCACTTGAATCCTGGTGGTACAAACTTCCCGCAATGATGTGAAGGTTTTTAGTCCTCTAGAGGTCTTGCGTTTGGTTCGGTGTGATCCCATCTTTAGGTCCCTGTGTAAGTATAGGGATCAATTTTTCTGCCCATTGAGGACATACTTCTAGGTTAAAAAGATAAGTATCTGGCAGATCATCTGGTACTCCTATGGGTGGTTCTCCATGGGTCATTCGAGATAAGTGGTCTGCTCTTATGTGGGTATTTCCTTTCTTGACTATTACCTCAAAATCAAATTCCATTAGCAATAAAAACCATCGTACTAGTCGTCCTGTATTACAAGGCTTGTTGACTAGGTACAATAGGGCTTGATGATCAATGAAGAATTTGAATTTGTTTGCCAGTAGGTAATGTCTGAACTTTTTGACTGCGTATACCATCCCTAGGCCTTCTCTCTCCGTGGTGGTATAATTTCGTTCCGCTTGATTTAACTGTCTACTAGCATAGGCTATAGGGTGATCTAATTTTCCTGTGTCAGCAGGTTGAGCTAAGATGCAACCAATGGCAAACTTGGAAGCATCCACATGAATGTGAAACGGTTTATTCCAATTAGGGACTCGAAGGATTGGTGCTGAACTCAATCGATTCTTTAACTCATTAAAAGCTTTTTCGCATTTTTCGGTCCATTTAAATAGAGTCAATAATGCATAAAGAGGTCTAGCGATTATGGCGTACATATGTATGAATCTTCGATAGTATCCACAATGTCCCATAAATGCTTGAACTTCTTTAGCAGTCCTTGGTCTTGGTAAATCCAAAATTACTTTGATTTTGTCTTCATCGGTTGAAATCCCATTCTTAGAGACAATATGTCCTAAGATTTTTTCTTGTCGAACCATGAAGACACATTTTTCAGGATTGAGGCATACTCGATATTGTCGACATTTAGCAAAAATCTTTTCTAGTTCAGGGATGTGCTCTGATCGTATAGCTGAATATGTACAAAGATCATCCACGTATACCTCCATACTTTTTCTCAGAAATTCCTTGAACACATGACACATCAATCTTTGGAAGGTAGCTTGGGCATTCGTTAAACCAAAAGGCATGACTCTAAAGGCGTATACTCCCCACTCAGTTGCGAACGCTGTTTTATGTTGGTCCTCAGGAGCAATGGCTACCTGATTATACCCTGAAAAGCCATCCAGAAAGCTATAGACTTCCTTCCTTGCTACCCTTTCCAAGAGATGATCTGTGATTGGTAAAGGATAACTATCCCTTATGGTTGCGGCATTTACTTTCTTCAAATTGATGCACACTCTTAACTTTCCATTCTTTTTCGGTACAACCACCAAAGGTGACACCCATTCTGTGTGCTCAATTTTGTAGATGAATCCAGCATCTAGTAACTTGTCTATTTCTTCCTTTATTTTGGCTGAATACACATCATTGTAAGTATATGGTCTTTGTTTAGAAGGTTTGGCTTCGGATGTCATGGGAATTCTATGCGCACATATAGATGGATCTACTCCTTTCAAGTCCTTATAGGTCCAAGCAAAGACATCCTGATATTCTCTTATGAGACGAATTAACTCTTGTTCTTCTTCTAATGAGACATCCTGTCCTATGAAGGTGCATCGTTCCTCTCCTCCTTCTACAGTTACAACTATCTTCTTGGTTTGTTCCTTATTATCATATGCTATTCCAAGCTGTGCTTCTCTTTTTGGCATTTGAATAGCGATTCTTCTCTCCTCCACTTCATATTTTTTAAAGTGGGCTGGTACCTCAAATTGGTCTTGGGGTTTATTTTCTTCATCTTCTGATTCTCTTTCAAATTCTAATTCCCCTTTCTGTGTGAGTTCTTGGTGTTTTTCATTGGCGGTGATATTTATGTTGGTGTTACTACTCCCTAGATCCATGGGTTCGGGTTCCATTTCAATGCTCTTGTAGTCCTCCTTCCAGTCTTTCTCGATCACTTCTCCTTCTTCCGCCTCCTGAAGGACTACCATATACAGGCTAACATCATAACCCTCCTCATCGATACATTCGTTCATGGTCACTACTTCTTCGTTTACACAGACATCGAGGGTCGCTAAAATTTCCATCCAACCGTGAGGTTCAAATTCTTCATCCGGAAATACTTGTGGCATATAAGCTGGGTCTTGTACAGACCTCGCTATTCCGTGTTTCTGCTACCATCCTTTTCTTCTCTCCTCTTCCTTCTTTGCAGCTTGACATATCCACAGATGAGTGTCCTCGTTCATCCAGGATTGATCACTAGAACCTGCACTATGAACCGATTGATTATCTTCCTCCTTATGAATTTGATTCCATTGTAGAGGTGGAACATCTTGATAAGTGTACGTATGTAGGTTTATTCTAGTGGTGGTTCCTGCGTGTTGTAGGTAAACCGCGTCTTTTCCCCAATCTTGTACGACCTTTAGCTGTCTCATGAAAGGCCTTCCCAAGATCATTTCATAATTGCTTGGCCTTTCGAAGTGACATATTGCTAAAGTATGTTCGAATTCCACTCCACACGTAGTGAAGACTACTCGTTCCAACAATCCTAAGGGTCTTTCCGTATGTCCATCTGCCATTTGTATTTTCATGCGTGTTGGTCTTAATGCTGGTTTTCCCCATTTCTCCCAAATTTCTTTGGTAGCAATGCCAACACCAGCTCCTGAATCTAGTATGGCTTTGGTAGTGTAACCCCTATAGGTGATTGGAAGGCAGGTATTTCCTTCATCTCCCTCACTAAAGTCTCCTACTTTATCCATTGGAATTCTCACTGTGTTTACTTCGTCAGCTATCTCTTTCTTTTCCTCCTTGACTTCCCATTGATTGATTAATTTCTCTTTCAAATGTGGTTTTACCTTCAACAGTTCTTCGAATGTTAGGGTACAAGGGATTTTTACCTCTCTAGGGCGTTGTATGATCTCAGATGTTTGGACTGATGGGTTCGTTTCTCGTTTCCTCATTGAGGGAATGCGATACAATTCTGAATTGTGCTCGTACTCCCCGGTGTAGTTGGGCAGTTCCTTTACATCTTCCTCTCCTTTGTCACTTGCATCCATTGGAAAAATTTCTTCGGAATTTAGTTCAAGTATTGAACCCTCTATTTCATTTTCTGCTTCTAATTCTTCAAAGGGCGGTTCGATTCCTTCCACTTTCTTCCATTTGTCCTCTTGAACTCGTGCCCATAGATCCTTAGTCCATTCTCCTTCTACTTCGGGGACTATGGATCCTTCCTTTCTCTCAACACCACATTCGTCCTTCTATGGTCTATTCACTTCGGTCTTTTCATGAGTGTTTACACACTCTTGAAATTCTCCTTCAGAAATTCGGGTGTTGGGTAAAGGCGATGCAGGTTTTTCTAAGGTTTGTTATGCAACTTCTATCAATTTTTTGCAGATTTCTAGCCTTTCTTTCTCTAAGTCGCCTCTTGGATATTCTCTCTCGTGTTGCTCTATGGTAGGTCCTGCTCTGATTCTTGCCTTGTATGCCTGAATCCACATGGCTAATTCTTCAGGCATAGGATCTGCTAACACTGATCCTACCTCTTCCTTTTTGTATTGTTCATTTTTAATTTCTTCCTTCTTTCGCTGCTCTTCTTTTGAATTTTGTTCGTTCCTTTCATTTTCCTTTTTCTGCCGTAATTTCTTTTCTTTTAGCCTCTCTCTTCGGTGCTTCCATCTCTGGGACCTTTTACTCGCAATACTTTTCTCCGGCTCTTCTGAGTCTTCAACTCTTTGAGGGATGGGTGTGTCCCTCTCCTTGTCACCTTGATTGTTCTCATCCGTTTTATCAGGGGTCTCTCTGGCTTTGGCTCTCGTTATTGCTTTCAATGGTACTGTGTACTCTTTATCACTCCCTGACGATTCAATTACTTCTATTACATTGATTTGTACATTAGATGTAACCTTGTTGGGATTCTTGGGGCAGTCTCTGAAAAGGTGTTCCTTACCACAATCACTACAGTAGCCTTCCCAGACTCGTTGTGGTGGGGGTGGGTTTGGCAATGTGCATTCCCTGATATAGTGATCACCTCCACACCTGTAACATGGTCCTCTGGGTACAGGCGGTCTGTTCATGGGTCGGGGTGGTATGGTTGCTCTAGGAGCTGTGTACATTAATGACACATAATCCTGCTCATAACTGTATGAACTATCTGGTGCTTCCATGCCATAGGCATATGGTTCATACAATTGTCCATATTCCATCATTGAGCCTTCATAATTAGGGTATGTTCCTTGACTAGGGTCATAAAATGAGTCATATGGTTCACTACTAGTCAAAGGTGTGGCTGGCACTATAGCTCTCTTTAGGTTTTCTTCAGGTTGGGCAATCTTGACTGGCACAACGTTCTGAGGATGGGGCGGTTGTTGTCCTAGTACTGGCTGTGGTTGTATGTATCCCTGATAAGCATATGGTCGCGGTGCTGGGGCCTGTGGCTGATAAGAGGGATACCTAAAAGCTTCACCTCCCTGATGATTCTAAGGGTATCCGTATGGTCTCGTGTATTGCTGTGCAGGTCTTGCTTGCCTATTGTAGGGACAATTTTCTGTGCTATGATTTGTGTATTTTTGTTCCACACTGCAATATTGTAGAGGTCCTGGGACAGTGGGTCTATTAAAGGCATAAGCAGTTAGTGGAACTACTCCCCTAGTACACAAGTGAGAAGGATGATCACCTCCACACTGCATACATCTTCTGAGCATCGGCACTCTCATTGGGTTATTGGGGTAGTTCCTCTGTCCTTGAACATTCAACTTTTTTGCTAACAATTCGGCTATTTCCTCTACATTATTTTTAGGAATTGATGAGTTACTGGCCGAATCTTCGGTTTTAGAGCTTCCTTGAGGTATTTTCAGATCCTCTGCTAGGTTATCTTCTAAATCTATGCATTCCTTCATGCATTCTTGCAAGGTCTGAACCCTTTTTACATACACCAATGATCTCAAGGATCCGTTCAATAATCCTTCCAAAAATAATGACACCATTTTATTTTGTGTCGGTCTCTCTTCCACTGGGCATTTGTCTACATATTGCTTGAATCTTCTGGCCGCCAATCTTACTGACTCGGTAGGGACTTGCTTGAAGCTATGGATTAATGATGAAGAATTGTTTTTAATCCCTGATTTAGTAAATTCCTCAATCATTTCTTGGTATACTTGCTCCATGTTCTGAAAGGTGTTAGGGTCCAATGGCTGAAACCATGCTAGCGCAGTGTCTGACAGGGTAAGGCCAAAGGACTCATATTGAATCAAAAAGTCTTCTACCTGTTCGGCTCTGATTACTTGTTTAAATTCCGCTATATGGTTGTAAGGTTCACTCGAGCCATCATAGTGATTTCTCATACATTTGGCAACTTGGATTGGCCTTAGTTGTCTTCCTGCTTCGGGTTGTCTAGGCATCACTGGGAAAATAGGTCTTCCTATAGGTATGTCTGGTCCTCTTACTACCGGCGGTCTGACTGGAGCATGAACTCCATGTCTTGGGTCAAAAGTTGGTTGAGGTCGGTAGTTAGGGTTGTTTACAGGTATTGCGAACTGTACAGGAGGTCTGACTGGGATTTGAGTTTGTTGTGTTTGTTGTGTTTGTTGGGTTTGTTGGGTTTGTTGGGTTTGGCCTGACTGTTGGTATGAATCATTATGGGAAGTTCCCAGTGGGTTTCTTGATGTAGTGGCTTGGTCTCTAGGTGGGAACACTGGGATGTTTTGATATTTCAATTCCGCTCTTTCCGCTTCTGTTATGGGCCAATATCTTCTCTGATTTTTATCCAGATAAGTGATAATGGTGGAAAAATCAGGATCTTGCAATTCATAAATGGTGATTGGATTGGGAGCAGCTTCCCAAATTGAGGAATGTGCTCTAAGGAGATGCTCCATCCCATTGATCAAATATACATCTATTAAGGTGTCATCCTGGGGAATCAGATCTCCTCTCCATATCCTCGTAACTGTAGATCTTCCTCTAGGCGTGGTTACTTGCTCTTCGTTCCCTCTTCCAGTTAAGTTTGAAGCATTATTTTCTTCATCAATTTCGTTAATGTTCTCTGGGTGTTCTGTGACAACATATTGTATATCCCTTTTGTCCATGTAAAGTCCTCCTACGTATTTGACTGCGGGTCTAGGCACTATGTAAGCCTCTGAAGCTTTCTTTAACCTGGCCACAGATCTGTTTAGACCATCCAGATAAATGGGGACCTCATTGTGGTTGGTGTTCACATACTCCAAAGAGGTTCTGTACTCTCCCTCAATGATTGACATCATGCTAATCATGGGTACTGTGTTCTGCATATCCTCTGAAGCCATGGGAATTTCTTCCTCTGACTCACTGGAGGTCTCGGAATAATGTGAACGGTTACTCGGTTCTGCTACACTCCCTACAGAAGAAATCACACTTCTTCGGCTTCCTAGGGTTCTTCCGGATCTCAGGTTCATCCACTTCTAAACTCTGTTCAGTCTTTGCTACCCTTGGGCCTTTGGTACTCTTCACTACAGGTCAAAAATTTCTAGAAGCCTTTGGCTGGAAAAAATGACTGAAGAAGAATTTTCTACAGATCACGATACTTGACCTCCAAAACTCCACGATACCCGATTTCTGGGTTCAGACGATACACGATCCCTGACAAATATCGCGATATCTGACAAACGATACCGATCGCTTGAGTGAAACGATACCGATACTTGCACCGAGACAATACACGATATTTGGTCACCGGCGATACACGACCTCTCACGATACTCGACTGCCACAATACTTCTTACAAACGATACTTGGCTCCCAGTGATACACGATACTTGAGATCCACGATACACGATCTCTGAATGGGAACGATCGACGATACACGATATTTGGCAAGTATCGTGATCTCTGAGAGGCGATACACGATACTTAACCCAAACGATACGCGACCAACGATCGCCGATACTTGAACAAAACGATACACGATCGGCAACAAGTATCGCGATCTTTAGCGAAAACGATACACGATACTTGGACTACCAAGCGATACACGACACTGATCAAGTATCGCGATCTCTGAAGACCAGACGATACACGATACCTGATGAAAACGATCTTTCGCAGACGATCGCTGGCAAAGCGATACACGATACTTGTTAGGTATCGCGATCTCTGAAGAGCAGACGATACACGATCGCTGGTGAGTATCGCGATCTTTGATCAAAACGATCTCTGGGCCAAACGATACCCGATACTTGCACCGAGACGATACACGATCGACGATCGCTAGCCTTAACGATCTTTGACCAAGTATCGCGATCGGTACCAAACGATACACGATCGGAGGGAAATATCGCGATACTCAACCACAGGAGTAAAACGATACTTGCCAAGTATCGCAATACTCGACCGCGGGAGCAAAACGATACTTGACCCTTAGACAAATTTTGGGAGATGTTTTTTAAGTTTTGGATTAATGTACTTGTCTTACTAGTTCCTCTCCTCTCTCCCCACTCTCTGTACCACTCAACTCACTCCTTTTTACCCTCTGAAAGTCTCAACCGATACCTGGCGCAGATCGTCTTTCTCTACAGTTTAGATTTACTGAGAAATCAAAAGTAAGATGGGTCTGCTCACCTTGATAGTTGATCCCACTTCTTTCTCACTGCCCCTTGCTCTGTGCAACCCCAGATTGCTCGGTTCCTCGTCCACGATCTCTGCCACAGCTCACGCGATACTCGACAGTCTCTCTCACGATACTTGCTCAGAAACACAAGTAACTTGCAAAATGAATTTTTTGGCTTTTATAGTTGGGATTTTCTTGCTTGCAAAAAGGAAACTTTTCTGAACAAAACTAAACTCTACCCTAATGACTTGGTCTACTCTCTAACTACTCCTACTCTACTCCTTCTACTCACTTCCCTAAACTAACAACTCACTACACACACTCCAAGAATGAGGAGTAGCAAGTGCGGTTGAAAATGACTTACCAAAGAAGAGAAAATTTTCACTCCTCCACTTACTTCAATGCAAAAAGCTACTTACCATCACACGAATGCCTCGGTTTGATTCGTCACTCCCCGGCAACGGCGCCAAAAAGTGTGTTGACCTAAGTATCAACTTAGGGACTTGCGGAGAAAGAGACTATACCTCAATCCCCTCACAAGTGCATATAGTGGGGATACACGCTTTTAATTATCAATCCAAAGAGTATACAAACCTAGCCGAGCGTATGAAGACATGCAACCATGTAATGGTCAATGCAAGTGAACTACTCAAAGAATGTAAATGAGGCAAAGACTTATCCAAACAAGCTTCAACTGTTGGTCATGGCGAAACGATACTTGGTGCAGCAGCCGTCAGTATTTTGGACTTTTCTCCCAGCTCCGAACTCCAAATATAGCGAATAGCATATGCGTTTCGAAGCTTTTGAGAAGACGCATCCAATGGCAGTGGTCTCACTCAATTCTGACGCTCCTAATTCAAGTTATGAGCAAAATACTGAGTCGCGGGAAATACTTTCCTACACTTCAGCACTTCCTACACTTCGCACACACCTTACCTACAGCAAATAAACACTTTCATGGATAGACAACACTCACAAGCACTCTTTCCAAGCAATACACATGCACACAAGCTCACAAAGAAGAAGATACAGAGTGAAGAAGACACAAGTTCGAATTTTTGTGCTCTCTATTCTCACAATGGCAAAAGTTCTTTACAAAGTGTCACATTTGACTTATATACTAGTGCCCTAAAAATGGTCCTTTCACACAAGAGACCGGCACTTTATTCACTAAGAGACTAATTTCCTACTATTGTACATGGGTAATCTCTACTCTTCTGTGGGGATGCATCTAGAGGACTCCTCTAGTGCATTTACAATGGAAATATATTACAAGAATGAATATAATACAAAAGTTTGATGTCCAAACTGGAAAAATTTTGGGGCCCGTCTTTTTCTCTGCTCTGTGCACTCTTTAGCTCTGCAACAGCGACTGGCCTGGCTTGAGCCAATTCCACCATCTTGGCACACAACTTAGTTCATTCAAGCTCTAGGTCAGCTCTAGGTAACATCTTTCATGATCCGTTACATTTGGACCTTCGTGGATCCTGGCCTGATATGCTCTAAGCATCATATCTATGTCCTCGGGAGTGGGATCTGCTAAGAGTGATCCTACTCGGGGTGGTGGGTGGGTTATGTGTGGTGGATTAGAAGGTTGAGGAATGAAAGGTGAAGGGGATGGTAGTGGAGGTGGGGCGTGAGAGTGCGATTGAGATGTGATTTCTATTATTTTTGCCTTGGTCTCTCGCCGACTTTCCTCAAGTTCACTCATCTTCTTTGCCCATTGCCTTTTCATACGTTTACAGCTATCTCTCCAAGCTCTTGTTCTCTTCTTATTCTGGCTCTCAGTATC
The DNA here is from genome assembly GCA_020310875.1 of Ceratopteris richardii. NCBI lineage: Eukaryota > Viridiplantae > Streptophyta > Polypodiopsida > Polypodiales > Pteridaceae > Ceratopteris > Ceratopteris richardii. The sequence goes on from CM035419.1 coordinate 149,086,964, forward strand.
ACTAAGCTCCGCATTCTTTTCTTGGCCTAAGTCTTGGTTTTGCTTAAGTACCTGAGCCCTCGTGATGACTTGGACTGGGGCTGTGGAAGTCACACTTACCGTGGAGTCTACCACTAAGCCAATAACGTTGATAGGAGCAATTTTTGGCATATTGGCGGGGTTCTTGGGACACTCTCATAACAAATGCTCCTTTCCACAGTCTGGAAAAAAGCCTTGAATTGTCACAGATTGGGTTTGTGTGGGTGCAGGGAGAGGGCAATCACGAATGAGGTGATCTCCCTAACATCGGAAGCATGGTCCTCTAGGAAATGGAGGTCTTATCTGCCGAGGTTGAGGTCTAGAGTTGGGGTTTGTGTACATGACATTTGCATATTCTGGCTCCCAATTGGACTCACTCGGTTCTTCATAATAGTATGACTCATTATGCTCGGGTGATTGCATGTAGTAAGCCTGTGGGCTATCAATATGGGTAGAGTCAAAACTATGATCACTTGGATCACTTTCTGAAAGCGATGGTGTCATTGGCACTAAAGCTCTATTAAGATTTTCTTCTGCAGCTGCATACTTCACTGGGATCACATTGGCTGGAGGAGGGGGTTGCTGCGTTAGGACCGGCTGAGGTCTTTGCTGCCCATGATAGGGTGGTTGATAGGTTTGTTGGGGCCTAGCATACTGTTGTTGTAGGTACTAATTAGGGTACTTTCCTTGTTGTGGATATGGCTGAGGATAATTTTGTCTAACAGCTTGTTTGTTATAAGGGCAGTCTTGTGCAGTGTGGTTGGTGTATCTCCTTTCTATGGTGCAGTATTGGCTGTTAGGGTTCACTTGGGGTTGAGCCATGATAGGACACACATTAGCCATATGGTCTCCCCCACAAGTGTAGCATCCTTTTCCTGGGGCAAATCTAGGAATTTGCTTGCTAGAAACACCTAATTTCTTAGCTACCTTTTCTGCTAGATCCTCAATTGATGTGGATTGTGAGGAAGCGAGGCTAGTAGAACTATCCGAGTCTTTATAGATCTTTGCGAGCTCCAATTCCTCCCCTAGATTATCCTCAATGTCTATGCACATGCGTACACACTCTTCTATGGATCTAGGGTCCTTCAAGTACACGTATGATCTCAATTTGGTACTGAACAATCCGTCTAGAAATAAGGCCACTTGTTGGCCGGAGTGGGTAACTCTGGGGCAGGGCATCTTTCTAGGTATTGCCTAAACCTTCTTCCTGCGAACCTCACTGTCTCTTGAGGTGTTTGCTTGAAGCTGTATATCAAGGAAGATGTGTTATGCCTAATGCCGCTTTTGGAAAACTCTGTGATGAATGCTTCAAGAAGTTGTTCTATACTTCTGTACTGATCTTGGTGAAGTGGTTGAAACCGAGTCAATGCAATGTTCTTGAGTGTTAGGCCAAAAGCATTGTATTGAGTGAACAAGTCTTCCACTTGTTCGGCTCTCAAAACTTGCCTAAACTCTACTACATGGTCATACGGGTCTCCTGTGCCATCGAAGCAGTTCTTCATGGACTTAACCAATTGTGTAGGCCGCAAGGTTCTAGCATGTTCTCGAGGCCTTGGTAAAGGGAATTTGTCTGCATTTCTTAGATTCCTTGGGTCCCTCGGTCTTTCCCTCTCCACTCTATCAGTCTCTATCCTCGTTCTCTCTCTTCCAAGTGGATTAGCAAAACTCACCTCGGGTCTATCTCTACTCCTCTCTCTTTGTGTTCCATGAGCCTGAGATGCTCTAGCTCCTGGGTGACCATAAGACATAGTTGATCGCGGTTGGGAAAAAATAAAGTCACCCTTCCAAGTGTATGCGTGTCTTCCATGCTCTGAGACCACAAAGATCCTCTCTGAAGTATCATCTAAGTAGGTCACTTTGCCTAGGGTATTAGGATCTTTGAATTCATAGATGGTAAGTGCTCCCACTTTGTCCAAAAAGCCTTATCCGTCTCTCGATTCATAAGCAAATCTATGCCCCTATTGTCTTGGGACACCAACTCAGGAGTGATTATTCTCGTCAGAACCGACTTGCCATGAGGGGTTTTTGGCTCCTTTCCTAAGTTCCCTTGCTCTATGTCACCTAATTCAGGTTCAGAGATTATGTTTCCAAACTCATCCGTCCTTTCAGGTTGGCTGGTGACCACATACATTGTTCCTTCTTTATCTATGTAGGAGCCATTTTCAAACTTGACGTTCTTCGTCCACTTAATTTAATTTCTTTTCCTTTAAGTTGTCCCTTGACTGCAATTTAGCCTATTCTTGGACTTGAGAAATTAAAGCCTCTTCAAACTTGAGTATTCCTATTGTATCCCTAGTCAATTTGGACCACTACTCGCACTTAGCCTATGCTAAGAATGGACTGAGGGGGTTAAGAGATGTTCCAACCTCAAGTTGCTCCTCCTTGCTATGCTTGTCTGCCCAAGAAACACGTTCCCACGCCTGCACACAATGGAACTTGCTTTGCTTTCTCCAAAAGCTCCCGATGAACTTGTAAAAATCCCAAGTTTAGCTCCACTTTTTACCCTCAATTGACAGATATTTATTTCAGACACTTTTAATGACCCTTTTTTCCCCCTTTCTATTGCCAAAAAATTTCCTCTGGAGCTCCCTTGGTGTACCTACTCCACAAAGGGTCAACTTTAAAATATCCTATCTTCACCACGAGCTTTATGACAAGCCCTAGAGCTCAAAAAATGGATTTCATATGAAAAAGTTATGACAGTTCAGGATTTAGGGGGGTTAAACAGATAAACTGAACCTTTCAGGAGTTTAGTGCAGTTTTCTAAGGCCTTTGTAATGGTATAGGTGATTGAATATGCAAATATGCCCAATTTTTAGCCCAAATTTTCACAAAAATTACCCCTTTATTTTTTGCCGAAAATATCTGTCTATCGCGATAGATGGTGTCTATCGCGATAGACACGAGCTATCGCGTGGATCTGTCTGTTGCGATAGACGGTTTCTGTCGTGATAGACGGGGTCTATCATGAGGTCCTGTCTGTCGCGATAGATGGGTGTCTGTCGCCATAGATGGTCTCTATCGTGGTCTATCTATCGTGATAGACAGGTGTCTATCGCAATAGACACTGTGTGTTGTCTATCGTGGGCTGTCGTGGGCTGTCTATCGCAATAGACGGTGTCTGTCGCGATAGATGGAGGCTGTTGTCTGTCGTGCCTTTTGGTTTGTCACGATAGATGGTGTCTGTCGCGATAGACGGTCTCTATCGTGGGTCTCTGTCTGTCGCGATAGACGGGGTCTATCGTCTGTCGTGGGCCTGTCTATCACGATAGACGGTGTCTGTCGCGATAGACGGAGGCTGTCGTCTGTCGTGCCTTTTGGTCTATCGCGATAGATGGTCTCTGTCACGATAGACGGTCTGTATCGTGGGTCTCTGTTTGTCGCGATAGATGGGTGTCTTTCGTGATAGACGGGGTCTATCGTCTGTCATGGGCCTGTCTGTCGCAATAGACGGTGTCTGTCACAATAGACGGCCTTTATCGTGGGGTGCTGTCTGTCGCGATAGATGCTGTCTGTCGTGATAGACTGTGTGTGTCGCGATAGACTGAAAAATGCAAGTCTTTTAGAATGTTATCGTGCCAAACATGCATTCAAAAAATATTAAGTTTTTTTGTCCGTCGCGATAGATAGCTAGATCCTACGATAAAAGCTCAAAAAAAACACACAAAAACAGATAGCATGCAAGCTCTCTCTCGCTCTCTCTCACAAGTGAAATGAGGGAAATGAGGTGCGGAGTGGAATATGATAAAAAAACTGAAATTTTTGTGAAGAAGGAGATGGAGGTGGAAGATGGTGAGGATGATGATGGTGATGATGGTGATGCAAAAAGAAGCAAAAATGAAGAAAAATAAGGAAAAGGAAGGATATTACCTATGACTCCAATGTCTCAACTCTACGTCTTACCATCACATGCTCGTCCTCGAAGCTCTCTCCCCGGCAACGGTGCTGAATTTGGTGTCACTCTAGCACAACGGTGAGTACCAACGTGAGGAGATCCACCTCATAATTGTCAATCCGTGGAGACGTGAGGACTAGTATGAAGACTATGAGCAAGTGAAGGCACAAGTGCGTGAGTGAGAAGCACACAAACATGCACACACATACACACACACGTGCACACTCAAAGGCAAGAACAAGGAGAGGAACAATGGAGTTCTTTGCATTAGTCAAAAAGTCTCTTACATAAGCTCAATTCACAAACAATCCAACTCCAAAAAATGAGCTCCCTAGCTCTTTTTATAGTTTTCTTTCTGACTAGCTTTGGCCTTGTCCAGACCTAGTGTCCGGCTTAGTTAAAAATTAGGTTCTAGAGCCTATTTGAGGGCTCAAACGAAGTCTAAAAATTATGAAAATTGGTATGTAGCTAATTCTAATACTTCTCAAGCTTGAGGACTCCTCGGCTTGAACAAAAGGGAGTCTATTCTACCAAAAACAGGATTTACAATGTGTGTGTAGTGATGAAAATCACTAAAGTTGGAATTAGTTCATGGAAAAAAAATGATTAGGCCTTGTTGCCCTATTGTGCATGACTGCTCCATTGTGCCTGTATGCTCTTCATATGACTTGTATGCCAACACTCTATCCCCGGTAATGGCGCCAAATTTGGTGTCACTCTAGCACAATGCCAAGTACCAATGTGAGGAGATCCGCCTCATAAATGTCAATCCGTGGAGATGTGAGGAATAGTATGAAGACTATGAGCAAGTGAAGGCACAATGCGTGAGTGAGAAGCATACCAACATGCACACACATACACACACATGTGCACACAAAGCAAGAACAAAGGGAGGAACAATGGAGTTCTTTGCATAAGTCAGAAAGTCTCTTACATAAGCTCAAATCACTAATAATCTAACTTCCAAAAATGAGCTCTCTACCTCTTTTTATAGTTTTTGACTAGCTTTGGTCCTATCCAAGCCTAGTGTCTAGCCTAGTTAAAAATTAGGTTCTAATTTTATTTTGGAGGCTCAAACGAGCTCTGAAAATTATGAAAATTGGTACATAAATACTAATAATACTCCTCAAGCTCGAGGACTCCTCTACTTGCACAAAATGGAGTAGGAATAATAAAAAATGGTATTTACAATGATGTGAAGTGACTCAGATCACTATTTGCAAAATATTGTTTCATGAAACTTTATAGGGCCTATTTGCCGAATCTCCATTGATTGCTTTGCCTACTTGGTTGTTCTCTTTGTTCTGACTCTCTTCGTTGGCTTCCTTGTCTTCGTTGTCCGATTGAGGCATACCTCATAGGATTAGGAGGAATAGAAACCCCTTGCATGGGTGAGGTGGAAATTTCAATCCTCACGCAAGATGTTTTCTTTATAGTAGACATGTTAGTTTGCCATGATGAAGATCTTATAAAACCATCACTATCAGGCCATTAACTCTTAGAAAATGCCTCCTCCAATTTTGGTGGGATAAACAACATCTCATGATACAGTTAAGGAGTCATGTGACTAGTGATCACGAGCCAAGTATGCCAATTTCTACTCATGATATCGAAGAAAATGGCATTGTAGTGTCAACTCATGGATCCTCTAGCTCTTTTATAGGAGGAAATGGCACCAAAAGATCAATAATAGGCTAGCGAAGAATTAGCATGGGCACAAGAACATCAACATTAGAATATTTAGATGCTAGTAATGTCACCAAGAGATCAATGGACCAACAACGGGAAAATTGTAATGGCATGAAAATGTCAAGGTCAATACTTCTCATGAATATCAAGTTCTCTGGACCCCAATCCACACTTCAAGCATGCACACCTAGATTTGTTGTAGAGAAAGCCTTGCTTCATTATGGACAGGTCATGCAAGTTTTACATCTCCCTTCTTTTCCAAAGCAGTCTGTCCCACTGACCTCTCCCTTGCAGCAATGGAAGAGTAGGAACAAAGACCAACCCACACTACACAACTGAAACAATGTGGATATCCATCCACTCTAGGCATAAAGAAGATATGGGTATGAAAGGGAGAGCAATCAATGACTTAGCTACAAGCTCAGTCACAATCAAGGGAGTTGTAGCTCAAGCGTAAGCACCACCTCCTTTATTTGTCAATCCACGGAGATGTGAGGAGGATATGATGATAATGAGTAATTGTTGTGAGCAAATGTGAGTGACAGGCACATGCATGGATGCACACACACACATGCACACAAGGTAAGATAGCAAAGATAGGGACAATGGAAGTTTCTAGTAGCAAGCTCAAGAAAATACAATGCTCAAGAATGAGTCCACTCTACAATAAGTCTCTCAAAGATGCTAACCCCAAAAATGAGCTCTCTAGCTCTTTTTATAGTTTTTTGACTAGTTTTGGCCTTGTCTAGACCTAATGTCTGGCCTAGTTAAAAATTAGGTTGCAAGGCTTATTTGGGGGATCAAAAGGGGTCTAAAAATTATGGAAACTGGTATGTAGCTACTTCTGATAGTCCTCAAGCTCGAGAACTCCTTGTCTTGAAAAAATGGAGTTTCAAAAATGTGAAATGATATTTACAATGGCTTTTAGTGATCAAAATCACTGTTTTCATAGGGTTTCTTCTGAAAATTTGACATATACTTCTTGGAGCTCCCTACATGCTCCTTCTTGTGTGTCCACTTCTTTGATGCATTCTCATGCCTTGTGCTTGACCTTGAATGCCAACACTCCCCTCCCTCTTGATTCTATCGTCCTTGATAGACCCTTGTTGGAGTGGGTGTTCCATGTAGTACTTTGAGAGGTAGTGTCCATCATGTATCCACAAGAGCAGTCTGTCTTCCAAATGCAGCAGGGTCTATTGTCCTGTTCTATATTTTGTCGCTGCTAGCCTTTGAAATTTTTAGTCCCTTTGTATGTACTTCTTCCTTTGATTCTCGCATGATGGTGTGTTTGTGAGCTTCCAAAAATTGCTAGTTGCTCAAAAGAGGTTGTAAATGTTGATGTTGAGAAGCTCTCAACTATGAATTGCATCATAGACATTGATGTGGTAACCTTGATGTCCTCTAGATCTTTCAAACATGGATTTCATAGTTTCCACACCAAGTACTTGTGACCCATAATGAATGATAGGTAAGTGTGTTAGTGCATGGGTTGAAGAAAATATGTGCCTTGTGCACGGCCTTGTAATGTAGCCCTATGCATGCTTACTTAGGAAATGCATTGGAAAAAGTATGGTGCAAAAGATTGGTTCTTGAGCTACATGCCCAAGGGTATGTTGATGGAGAGGTTTCCTAATCTATCATTGTTATGGTGTTTCCAAAGGAGGAGATGCTTACTATGAAAGGTCATTCAATATTCATCTTTGCATGTTGTACTTCCATCATGATGATTGACCATTGGCTTGTCTTTCATTGTTGGTAAATGTCTTTGTTGATGATTCACTGATGAGATTCTTTGAGTGTCTAGTTCTGTCTCTTCTCTTTTTCTTCTCTTTTCTTTCTTTATCTTTTTTTTTTTTCTTTTTCCCTCTTTTTTTTGAGTACCAATATCACAAAACAAGAAGAAAGATGTTAGTATAAATGAAATAATTTACATATGTCAAATGTGTCTCATGTGCCTAGGATTCTCAACTGTTTATATGCATGGCCGTGTAATGTGTCCCTATATTAATGCATACTCTCGAAATGCATGACCTGAATGGTGCAAAAGATAGGGTTAAAGAGCATATGGTTTGTGCATGAAGAGGCTTTTGATGTTACTTGTAGACTTGATGCAACCTTTGTTGGGAGGTATCAATTGGATCTTGACACGATAACTGATCATTCCTCCTTATAGGGATCCATTTGAGAATAGTTTTTGGCCGCATGTAGATTTTTTTTGCCCTCTTCATCTTTGGATGTTTTCTTACATTTTATATCCCTTATGGTTGGCTCTTTGGTTCTATAGGGGCTACTTGTGCGTTTGGCTTCCGAACCCATACCATTGTTGCTTGTCTTCTAACAATTGCCAAAGAGGTCAGTTGATCTTCCTTTGATCTCTATGCTTGGTTCTGACCCTAGCCTCTGCTTGGCTTCCTTTTTGAGGCTTTTCTCATGAGTGAGAGCATAGGCTTTTGTGCATGTAAGAGCTCCTTGGGTATCTACATGTGTAATCGCCTTTGTTGAGCTCATATTAATTCCTTAGGCACCCAGATTTGTACATTATTGTGGTCAGCCTTCATCGATCGCTTTGGAACCCAAATTTGGGGTACTCTTTGAAATAGATATCTTAATTGTTCTACTACTTGTTGTATTGTCTTTCTCTATTGCTTCTGTGATAATAAGTTTGACTGTAGTGGTGTGATTGACTACTCGCCATTTTGTACCTAGATCTGTTTGATGCATGGAACTTCTTTCTTCTTGAAGTTTATTTATCTATTTGATATAGTTATTCTCTTGTACTATTTTACTTGCTTCTTTGGTTGAATTGTTGTGACCACCTTAGTCTTTGCACAAGAGGAGAGGTCTGCCCGTCTTTGAGACTGTTCTTGCATGATTGAGTCTTTCTCGATTATAGAGCTTTTGACACATGCAAAATCTTCTTCTCTAAGATTAGTCTTTGCACAAGAGGAGAGGTCTGCCCGTCTTTGAGACTGTTCTTGCATGATTGAGTCTTTCTCGATCATAGAGCTTTTGACACATGCAAAATCTTCTTCTCTAAGAGAATGTGTGACACCTGAATTTTAGAGCATGCAATTCTCTAATTCTAATGTAATGCATTGTTCATGAGCCCAAACTTGGAGATGTTGAATTCTTAGGTTTAAGTTGACTACATGGTCATAGATCTCGTCTTGACCCAAGACAAGTGGTTTCGTAAGGTCCTGATCTTGACACACTAGCATTTTGACTCGCATTGGGACATCTTGAAGATAAATGGGAAGCTCCACCTCGTCCAAACAAGGGGTTTCCACACCTCCCAATCCTATGAGCTAGGCTTCTATGGGATCGATGCTCAATTGTAGGTCTTGGCAGTATGAAAGTTGAACTGCACTAGTTGCTGCACCTAAATCAATCAATGCTTTCATAATCCTTAAACTCTTTCCTTGTCCTACCTGCTTCAAGATTGACATCTAGGCCTAGTCATAATTTATTTCCCCAAATGCACTCTCTGGCCTCTACCTGTGCTTCTTCTCTAACCCTTAACTCTTCTTCTTTTTGCTTCTTAGCAGTGTTGAGTCTCCTTAGCATATCCGTTGTAAGTGGTTCTTGATATAGCTTAACTCCACAACCACTAATATAGCTTGGCAAGATGTCACCTTCTAGGGTGGCCAATTGAACTGCACCACTAGTGGAAATTCTATTAATGATCTTGGGTCCATATCCTCTTTTTTCCAATTTAGGGGCATGCTTCTCTAGTGTATAAACCAACACTAGGTCTCCTTCTTTCAATCCTTTATCCTTGATGTGTGCATCAAAATATGCCTTTTGTCTTTTCTTTGCAGTATAGATACCCGCTACCGCTCGTAGCCTATCTCACCTAAGTGTTCTAGATCAAAGATCCTAGAGGACAACTCATGTGCATTGCGCTCATGCTCTTGTGATACTTTTAAAGCTGGATTAGGAAGTCCAATGGTAGCACAACATTCTATCTGAAGACCATCTGAAACGGGGTGGTATTGATCATGGTTTTGTAGGCAACTCAGTAAGCCCAAACAACATGATGAAGTTGTTTGTTCCAATCAGAGCATTTATTATTTACCAGTTTCATAAGTACATTACATAGGATCTTATTTGTGCTCTCCGCTTGTCCATTAGCTTGTGGATGGTAGGGGGAAGATGTATCACCAAGAATTCTTGGAGAAGGTTTTCAATGACCTCGTTCAAGAAGTGCATACCTCTATCACTTACTAATTCTATTGGTAACCTGTATCTGGTAAATACGTTCTCGAATCAGAACTTAGCCATTGCTTGAGCATCATTCTTTGTCATGGCTTTGACGTCTACCCACTTTGTAAGGTAGTCTATGGCTACAATAATGTATTTTGCATGGGAGTTTCTAGTTGGGGGTTAATAGGACCAACAAAGTCTATAACCCACTTTGAAAATGCACATCCTCCCATCATTGGTCTCAAGGGCATCTCATCTTTTCTAATCAAATATTGTGCACATTGGCATGTGTCACATTTCTTCACATAGGTATGTGCATGCATATGAAGATTGAGCCACCAAAGTCCTAAGAATAGAATGGTCTTAATTACTTAGTCAGGACCAAAGTGTCCACCTGCAACACCACTGTGTGCACTTTCTAAGACTTTCAAATAGTCTAATTCATGAACACACATTCTTAAGTAACCATCTTTGCCTCTTCGGTATAGGTTGTCTTGTATTAAGGCATAGTCCTGAGCCTCTTGCTCCATGCTTTGTCTTCTTGCTAGACTAGCCTCATTGGGTAGTACTCTCGATCTCATAAATTCTACCAATGGAGTGCTCCAATCTGAAATTAATGACACATGATAAAGGCTAGCATGCTCTATTGGGGATCTCTCTTTGCACATTGGACAATTCTTAATCCACTCATTTATTTCTTTGCCCCTACTAGGCCAATACACTCCTTAACTTTTTAAATTCTACAATGTTCGTTGTTTAGAATAGTGATTTCCTAGCAATCCTTCATGAGCCTATTGCAACCAACTACTATGTTCATTGTCCTCAACACAACAAGCTAATACACCCTATGTATCTTGTTTGTACATGATTCCTGCCAATCTTTGATATTTTTATGATTTTGCAATTTCTTCTTTATTTTTTTTCACATTCTTATTTGTGGGTCCGAAGGTTAAGATAGGTACCAACTTATTTGCCCATTTAGGAACAACTTCTAAATTAAACAGATAAGCATCGGGCAGTTCATCAGACACTCCTTGTGGTGACTCTCTTGAAGTGATGAGAGAAAGGTGATCCCCCTTGAGGTGGTTCCTACCTTTCCTAACAACCACTTCAAAGTCATATTCCATTAGTAAGAGGAACCATCTTACTAACTGTCCTATGTTGCAAGGTTTATTGACCAAGTATAATAAAGCTTGATGATCAATGAAAAACTTGAACTTGTTGGCCAATAGATAGTGTCTAAACTTCTTCACAACAAATACCATGCCTAAGCCTTCTCTTTAGGTTGTTGTATAGTTTTGCTCAATTGCAGTTAGTTTTCTCCTAGCATATGCTATAGGAAAATCTAGATTTCCTTCACCTGTAGGTTGTGCTAATACACATCCTATTGAATGATTGGATGCATCTACATGGAAATGAAATTCTTTATTCCAATCAGGAGTGGCCAGTATTGGTGCTATGCACAAACGTCTCTTCAGCTCATTGAAGGAATTTTCGCATTCATCATTCCACTCAAAATTTGTCAACCAAGCATAAAGAGGTTTAGCTATGACTGCATACATGTGGATAAACCTATGGTAATATCGACAATGGCCCATAAAGGCTTGTCCTCTTTAATGATCCTTGGCCTTTGCAACTCCACTATGGCTCTTACTTTGTCCTCATCTGTTGATATCCCATTCTTAGAAACAATATGACCTAAGATTTCACCTTGACATACCATGAACACACACTTTTCTGGGTTCAGACACACTCGGTATTCTCTACACTTGTTGAAGATCTGTCTGAGCTCACGAATGTGGTATCTTCTTTCTTGGGAATGAGCACATAAATAATCCAGATATACTTCTAAGCTCTTTTGCAAGAGCTCTTTGAAGACATGAAACATGGGCCTTTCGAATGTTGCAGGTGCATTGGTGATCCCAAATGACATCACACAAAATGCAAAGATTCCCCACTCTATGGTGAAGGTTGTTTTGTGGGCAATGGCTACTTGGTTGTAACCTGAAAATCCTTCAAGGAAGCTATAAGCTTCCTTGCCCACCGCACGCTTCAATAAATGTTTGGTGATTAGAAGTGGATAGCTATCTCTGATTGTAGTGGCATTAAATTTTTAAAGGTTAATACACACCCACAACTTTTCGTTCTTCTTGGGCACCACTACAACGGGGGATACCCATTCAATATACTCAATCTCATAGATAAAACTAGCTTCAATCAGTCTGTCAATTTCTTCTTTTATTTTGGTTGCATAAGTGTCATTATGTGTAGGGCTTTTGTTTGGTGGGCTTGTCATCAAAAATCATGGGGATTGTATGAGAACATATTTTGAGATCTACTCCCTTCATGTCTTTATAGGTCCATGCAAACACGTCCCTATACTCCCTTAATAAAGTTACAAGCTCTACTTCTTCTTCTACACTTAGGTCTTCTCCTATGTATGTACATCACTTTTCATTCCCTTCAATGGTTACAATAATTTTTTTGGTCTTTTCTTTATTATCATATGCTTCTCTTGTGATGGCCTCTCTCTTAGGCATTCGTACCAAAATTTTTCAGACTTCAACTTCATATCTCTTGAAATTTTCTGGTACTTCGAACAATGATTCCTCCTCTTCTTGTTTCACTACTTTTCTTTTCTTTTTGTTTTGACTACCTTCACTTTCCTCATTTGAATTTATAGTTTTGATACTGGTGAGAGGTTCTTCTTCTTTTTGGTTAAATACTCCTATGTCTTCTAGATAGTGCTCCTCTGAGTTAAAGCAACTATCCATCACAATGGACTCTAGATCATCGTAGTCCTCTTTTTCTTCTATGATATCACTAGGGTCACATACTTCTAGTAAGGGCTGACACATGAACACAGAGATATCATAACCCTCCTCATCACAATGAGGTGTCCCATTAGTCATTTGAAGCTTCACTCTAGATGGTCTTAATGCGGGTTTGCCCCATTGCGTCCACAAGGAGGTGGTCACAATCGCAAAACCAGCACCTGAATCTAAGATAGCTTTAGTTATGTAACCTTGGTAAGTGATTGGAAGATAAGTATTGCCTTCTTCACCTTCACTCATGTCCCCTATTTTGTCTAGATGTATCTTTGGGACTTTTTGCTTAGAGCCTACTTTTGACACATTGGAGTCAAGTTCTGGAACCTGATTCGCCACATGTTTCCATAGCTGAGGTTTTACTTTGAGTAGTTCTTCTAAGGTGAGATGACATAGAACCTTAGTGTTCTTCATGACTTCAATGTTTCTTGGAACCACTGAGTCTTCATTTCTCACCAATATTGTGGGAGCTTAGATATGGAGAGATTCAGATGCCCATGGTCCTATGGATTGGGGCAACTCTTGTAAAGAATTAGATTCAAAATCTAATCTTTCCTCTTCTTTTTGCTTTGCTTGGGCTCCATAAATAGATGGAATGTCTTGGGGAAATTGATCATGAAGATCATCAATCTCGGGAATAGGAGGGGGATTACCCTTTTCTTTGGCCCATTTTTCTTCTTGTATTTCCTGCCAAAACTCTTGAGAGTACTATTGAAAGAGGTCTTCCATCATCCTTGGAATCAAGAACATAAACTTTCATTGGCGGTGATTTTTCTCTTTCAACAGCTGGTTGAGCCTGTGGAGGTAAAGAAACTTATGGCTTGTTGACCAACTGCTCTAATCATTCTAGTACATCTTGGAAATGCTAATCCGATTTGATAGAGTTTTTCTTATTGAATAATTGATTGGTCTCAAGCATGGCTTGAGCTAGTTCTACCATTTTCATGCACATTTTTGTCCGTTCAATCTCTAAATCTGCTCTAGGGTAAGTTTTGTCTAGGTTTGCAACTATTCACCCTTCTTGAAGTCAAGCCTGGTAGGCCTTGAACATCATGTCCAAGACTTCTCGAGCTGGATTTGCAAGAACAGACCCTGGTTGTGGTCTATTTACAATGACTGGTGGGGTGGGATGGAGTTTTGGCATGTGAGGGGTTTTGAGAGGTAATGCCTACTATTTTTGTTTTTTAGTCTCTTAGGCTTTCTTCTAGTTTGGATAACTTCTTAGCCCACTTACGATTGAATTTTTCTCTAGTATCCTTCCATGTTCTTGTTTTCCTTTTACTAGGATCCCCTAATTCACTTGACTCTGATTGTTCAGCTCGTTTATCATGTTTTAAGGCTTGTGCCCTAGTGATTGTCTGTATAGGAGCCACATTAACACTACTTGAACTTGAATCCACCATTAAGCCTACCACATTAATGGGCGTAACCTTGGATGCACTAGAGGGGTTCTTGGGACAATCTCTTGGAAGATGTTCTTTACCGCACTCGGGACAAAAGCCTTGTATTGTGATGTTTTGTCCTTGTCCCAGAGCTGGTGAGTGGGGACATTCATGAATGAAATGGTCACCCTAACATCTAAAACATGGTCCTCTAGGGGCTTGTGGTCTCATTTGTCTCACTTGAGGCATGGGGTTAGGATTCATATACATGACATTGGATTATTTCGGCTCCCCATTTGTTTCTATAGGTGGTGCCTCATATTGATACGGATAGATTTCACTATGCTCGGGTGACTCTATGTAGTAAGCTTGTGGACTATCTTCATGGGAGTAGTCAGAACTATGAGCATGAGAGTCATTTTTTGAGACCAAAGGGGTCATTGGCACCAATGCTCTATTAGGGTTCTCCTCTGCCATTGCATACTTAACTAGGATTACAGTACCAAGAGGTGGTGGTTGATTCCCTAGGACTGGTTGTGGCCTATATGGTGCCTGTTATTGTTGTTTGTATTGAGGTTGATATTGCTACCGGGGCCTATAATATGGTTGTTGGTATTGATTTTGATACCTACCTTGTTGGTAAGGTTGCTGATAAGTTTGTCTGATAGCCTACCTATTGTATGTACAATCTTGAGCTGTATGGTTCGTGTATTTCCTCTCATAGTGCAATATAGAGCATTCATTTCTCTCACATTCAAGTTTTGCATTAGGCATATGTTATCCATGTGGTCATCTCCATTGCTTCAATAAGGTGACCCTAGGTGTTTGTTTATTTTGAACTCTTAGCTTCTTGGCAACCTGCTCCGCTATCTCATTTATCTCAGTGGAAGCTTTTTGAAGTGTGACTAGTAGGATTGTTAGAATCCTTATAGAGTTTGGACAATTCTAGTTCCTCACCCAAGTTGTCTTCTATGTCAATACACATTCTTAAGCATTGATCTAGTGTGACTGGCTCCCTGAGATATTCATATGATCTAAGTTCCCCGCTTAGAGGTCCGTCTAAAAATAGGGAAACCTATTTTTCTTGTGTACGTAATTCAGGTGTAGGACATCTTTCCACATAATGTTCAAATCTACCTTCGGCTAGTCGAACTATTTCCTAGGGTGTCTGCTTGAAGCTCTAGATCAAGGATGATGTGTTATGCCTGATGCCACTCTTGGAAAATTCTATGATGAATGCTTCTATCAATTGACTTATATTTTGATAATTGCAACTATTCACGGGTTGAAAACCAAGCTAAGGTAGTACCCTTGAGGGTCAAACAAAATGCCTCAAACGGGGTGAACAAGTCCTCAACCTGTTCAGCTCTTAACACATGTTTGAACTCGCCCACATGATCATAAGTATCTCCTGACCCGTCAAAGTAGTTTTTCATTGTCTTGACCACTTGAGAGGGTCAAGGGTTCTTGGGTACTCTCGAGGTCTAGGCAATGGAAAATCATGTTCATCTCTTTGATGCGTATGTGCTCTATGCCTCTCTCTTCTAGGTCTTTAACCTTCAAGTCCTCATCTGTCTCTAGCCACTTTGTGTGCAAAGCTTACCTCAGGTCTCTCTCTAGCTCTTTCTCTCTAGTTTTCATGAGCGTTGGATGATCCTACTCCTTGGAGGCCATGAGAAACATTAGACCTTGGTGGAGGGAAAATCAACTCGCCTTGCCAAGTGTATGCATGCTTGCCATGCTCTCTTACCAAGAACATTCTCTTCGATGTGTTATCTAGATAGACAACTTTGCCTGGTATCTCTGGATCCTTGAACTTGTATATGGTGACTATGCCTATTTGGCTAGGTTGATGTGGCTTGAATCTCCAAAAGGCTTCTTCCGTCTCTCTATTCAAGAATAGTTCTATGCTTTTGTTGTCTTGAGGGATCCAATATGGAGTGATCATTATAGTCAAAACTGACTTACCTCTAGGAGTCTTGGGTTCTCGTCCTACATATCCTTGCTCTAGGTCTCCTATCTCATTCTCAGGAATGATGTTTCCAAACTCATCTATCATGTCTCGTAAGTTGGTAACCACATGCATGGTTCCTTGCTTATCAATATAAGAACCCTCTTCAAATTTAACCACTGGGTGTTCAAGTCCAAAGGGTTGATCAAGAATTTTCGAGTTGGAAAACTGATCGCCTCATACCATCCTCGTAGATGTGTGCACCTAATCGATTGGTCTTGATATATTCCAATTCTATTTTATAGGGACCTTCTGGTGTTTCTAAATAGGCAGTGTTAGAGCTACCTATGGGTCTCTCCATGCCAAAAGACATTTCTGAATCACTTGTCTCTGAACTTAGCACATAGGGATAATCACAAAGTTTTTGTGCCCATGACCTATGTGTATGGTTAACACTAGCCTCATATGATCTAATGCTTTTCCTATCCCTTCCTAAGTGTCTACCAGATCTAAGGTTCATATGCCTTGGTTAAGAGTCCAAAATTTCCCCTTTGTAATACTCAAAATCCTTTGGAGCCCCCTTGGCTTCCGAGTCCCACTTGAGCTTTCCAACGAGCTATAGAGCTCAAAAAACAAACTTTTGATGAAAAATTTATGTCAAATCAGGCTCCTAGGGGTCAAAATAGGCAAACAGGAAGCTATAAGAAAATCACGACTTTGATTAAAGATAGCGATCCTGACAACCTTGAAAACCACGATTTTCATTGAGAATCGCGATCCTAAACAAACCCAAAAACACGATCCTGACAGAGAATTGTGAAAAACGCGATCTTGATAGAGAATGGTAAAAAATGCAATCCTGATAGAGAATCTTGAAAAAATGCAGTCCTGATAGAGAATCATGAAAAACGTGATCCTGACAGAGAAAATCGTGAAAAACATGATCCTGGCAGAGAATCGTGGAAAACACGATCCTGATAGAGAATCGTGAAAAATGCAATCCGGATAAAGAATCGTGTTTTTGAGAAACCTTGAAAATTATGATCTTGAGTATGACTTGAAAATCATGATTTTGATTGAGGATTGTGTTTTTTTGAAAATCGCATGAAAATCACAATCTTGAGAATGACCTCAAGATCATGATTACTGAGAATCGTGTCTTGTGAAAACCATTATTTTGACCTGAAAATCACGATCTTGAGTGAGAATCGTGTTTTTTAAAATCGCGATTTTGACAATGACCTCAAGACCGTGTTTCTAAAAGATCGCATTTTTGAAACAACTAAAGAATCATGATTTTGATCAGAAACTAAAAATTATTGGAAAAAAAAAATTGAATTTCTCACAGAATCGCGATTTTCACCACAAAATCACGATTTTCTGAGGTTTTTGGTGGGAACTTTGAACTTTACTACCGAGGCCTGTGTGTTGGGCAGAGCTCACAAAAATCACAAAAAACTTGTGCACATCAATGATTTGCCTCTCTCTCTCTCTCGCACACCCACGAATAAAAAATGAGGTGAAAATAGTGCATATATGATTAAAAACGAAAATGCTCTACAAAGATGAAGATGGAAGAAGATGATGATGATGAAGGTGGAGAAGAAAATTTAGAAAAATAATAGAAAATAACTATTTCTTTACCTTCCAACATCACAAATCTATGATCTTACCATCACGATGCATGTCTTTGAGAAATTATCCTTGGCAATAGTGCCAAAATTTGGTGTAGCTCAAGCATAAGTACCACCTCCTTTACTTGTTAATCCATAGAGATGTGAGGAGGATATGAAGATCATGAGCAATTGTGGTGAGCAAATGCGAGTGATAGGCACATACATGCATGCACACACACCCACACACATAAGGTAAGATAGCAAAGATAGGAACAATGGAAGTTTCTAGTAGCAAGCTCAAGAAAATACAATGCTCAAGAATGAATTCACTCCACACTAGCTCTCTCAAAGATGCTAACCCCAAAAATGAGCTCTTTAGCTCTTTTTATAGTTTTTTTTACTAGTTTTGGCCCTGTCGAGACCTAGTGTCCAGCCTACATGATCCTTCTTCTTGTGTGTCCACTTCTTTGATGCATTCTCATGCCTTGTGCATGACCTTGAATGCCAACAAGAGAAAAGGACAAACATAGAGTATCAACCATACAAGCAAGAACGAGATGGATAGCAGAAGGTTTGACAAATTTAGGTACCTAAGTAGTGTATGAGGGCTAATCCCAACACATGAAGCATATGGGTGCCTATTACTATAATAAACTCATAGGAAGGAGATGGTTAAACTACACCCTAAGAGGAAGGATTAGAAAGTAATCCTCAACCATGGCTTTTGGGGCAAGTGGTTAGCCCATCACATTCCTAACAAGAGTTTGTGAGTTCAATTCCTTACATTGGTATCAGAGCCTAGGAAGTAGGCTTGGGAAAGGTGAAATGATCCAATGGCCTCTAAAAAAGGTGCTTGGGCACTCTATCATGTGAAAAGGTAGGAATTGGGGAGGCAGCGCTTTGAGAATCGGACCCAACAAAGAAACAAGTGTATCTCTCAATTGGTAGGTCGGATTGTGGCATATAAGATACCGTTGGAAAGCTCTCAAAAAAAATATCTACTGAACTAACTTGGAAGTGTGAACGCCTTGGGAAACCTTGGTTGGCACTTGTTTGAGTGTTCAAGATACTAAGGTTGAGAATAGGGTTCAAGATACCAAGGTTACGAACAAGGTTCAAGAAACTATGGGAGGTTGAGGACATCAATTCAAGGGTACCAAGGGAGTTCAGTAATGGATCACTAAGGCTAGAGGGATAATGAGTAGATCATTGAGGACAATGATCAACCAAGGGGGGAAGAATGTAATAATCTGATAGGAAGGAGATGGTTGAACTACACCCTAAGAGGGAGGATTAGAAAGTAATCCTCAACCATGGCTTTTCGGGCAAAGTGGTTAGCCCATCACATTCCTAACCAAGAGGTTGTGAGTTCAATTCCTTACAGTTACCTACTTAATGGCTCAAATTCCCTTTTATGTACTCTCATACCATAGGACAACTCAGTTTACCACTTGACCCCCACCTAATAAAATAGCTTGCGTATCTAAATACCCTTACAAAATAGCTTATTGAACATCTTGGAAATGGGTGCCTAGACATCCCTAGGACCCACTATGCCCACAAACCTCTAATCAAGTGTATCATTCACAAACCTCTTTGAATAAAAAATCCTTAGGAACATATTTCTCACCGAGTTGCTAGGGTAGTTAATGCTGCATGAGCTAATTCCCTAACATAACCTCTCATAACCAAACAACCTTGTAATAATCATTTCCCAAATATCTTGTAAAATATGAGGAAACCACTATGCATATGAGATCATGCACTATCCGGAGTATGCACATAGGAAGTCTAACAATGAGCATTAGACATGAAGACATCATCACAATCATTCCACATCATTGAGCTACATGGGATGCATATCGATATTGGAAAGGTATTTTGGTCTCACCATACTGAAATCAACATTTCTTTCCATACTAATGTGTTTTCCTTTTGTAGAAGCTCATTGTAATAAAAACAAAGATTCACAGTGCAAGGTGGAGATCCCTCCATAGTGGGTCCCAATCACCATCGAGTGGACTACCACAACCTCCTAGTATAAGAGTATCCATTACTAGTTCCCCAATAACTCATAGGATTTCAAGGTCCCATACCAATAAAGGATCCACCTTAGGGAAGAACTGATCATATCAATGTAAAATCTCATTGGTTCCAAGGACTCGTGGGACCTTATGGAAAATGTAGGGTATACCTCAAAGCAAAACTGGAGTTTGACAACCGTTGGGATAGATTCTAGTTTCTCTCACAATAATTTGAGATGCTACAAAACACTATACAACTAAAACTTTTATGGGAGAAAGCTAAGTTCAAGGAGTACTTCGAAGCATAACTGCCAAAGCCAGATTCTTATAGGTCTTACTAACTGATCCACATGCTTTAACCAAGATCGAGCAACCAGATCCCAAGCACTTTTGTGTTGCCATCTCTAGTATCAAACCCACCTTTTACGATATTCAAGCTAGCATTCAAGCTTATCAAGACAACATTAAAGATACACAAAAGTCATATCCCATCCGAAAAAGATATCTTGGTTCTAGAAACCATGAAGAAGGTTGACGTATTAAAGTGGTCTCAGATTTTGGATATTAGACCAGATTTGTCCACACCCCTACATATATGCATGCAACATTTTCCATTTCTAGGGCAGGATAGGTTTACTCAAACACACAAAAGGATATGGTTTAGTTTATACTTGGCTCATAATCTATCAATGACAATTGACCTGTCATGTTGGATCGTGGATCAATTATACCCAGCCAATCTTAGATGGATCTGGAAGAAAGTTATCGATGGAAGTTGCATGATTATGAGGATAATATACATGTGCCTAGCTTATGACATTCCCGTAAAGCAAGCTCTTACAAGCACTCAGTTACAAGCTTACAAAAGCATTCGTTCGGCAACTTTGCCATCACTACATTCCATGCTTACAAGTAGAAACTTTTCCATCACTACAACCATTCCCTCGGCCTTCACCTCCAAGGCCACACCATGTGATTTCTAATGGAGAGTGTTAATCTCCAAAAGAACAAGCTATCCTTGATGTTAGACCACTTCTATATCAAGAATAACTTTAAACTCCAACCAATTTTGGAAGACAAGCACCAAACTATCAAGAATTTGGCTAACTGTGAAGAAATTCATTTCACAGAAAAGTCTGCTGCACATTATTTACTCATTGATTGATCATTCGTCTAAATTTTTTGATGAAACTTTGTAGGATATGTCGCTAGAGTTTGCACACCTCCTCCAAGTTAAAACACTTCAAAAGCTTAAGTAGATTATGAGAAATGTTTCAAACAATCTACCTATGTCTGAAACTGCCTTCTTGTAGAGTCGACTTTGACACCTGCAACTTCTAACTAGAACCCGTTTAAGCGAATGCTTTTAGCCATAGATGGATTACCTTCCAACTTAGATTTTGACTCCTCATTTGTGCAAAACTTTACACTGTGCATTGAGAACTGACCATTTCTTTGACCATCGGAATTGCGCCTGTTTCAAAAGACACTCAATACTTTCTCACATATGAATGTTCCTACACAAAATTCTCTCAGCTTGTTTGCAATTGGACTCTCAAACTTTAACCATAGATAGATTAACTATGGAATTAGATGTGTACAAAAGGATTTCTGACAAATTCAAACACAGAAGGAGAAGTAGAGAAAAGATCAACGCGCAATTCTTTGAACATTCTTTCTATTCAACTCTTCATACATCCGATGGATGATACATTCACTACACATCATCTATTCATCTATATTTCATCTCTCTCTCCTAATACGATCATATACTCATATATATATATATATATATATATATATATATATATATATATATATATATATATATATATATATATATATATATATATATATATATATGAGTGTTGATTCGTCATTACTTCAAGTATATTGAAGTATTTACAAAACTAATGTACATATGTTTGAAGAACTTTGCTTCCTAAATCTTCTCTTCATTTCATGAAGTTGGACTTCAAACTTTTCTTCATATCTTCACTTCTGGACTTCATATAATCACCAATTGTTGATTGTCATGCTCCTACAGCTCCCCCTCAATCATCAAGTGTGATTACCTGCATCTTCTTTATTCGTGCCATATCTTTAAATCTCTGCAACTTTGGTCCATCTAAACTCTTTGTCATCATATCTGCAAGTTGATCTTTTGTAGGAGTATGCATAACTTCTATTTCTTTATCAACAACCTTCTCTCTCAAAAAATGATATTGAATCTCAATATGTTTAGTTCTAGCATGGAATACAGGATTTGCTGCCAAATATAAAGAACTCGTATTGTCTCCACAAATAATAGTACTCTGAACAATATCAAAACTCTTCATAAGAGTCTTTAACCATATTACTTCCTTTGCAGCTTCTACCATGCCTTTGTATTCTGCTTCTATAGATGATAAAGCAACTGTATGTTGCTTCTTAGAACACCATGAAACTAACTTATCTCCCACATAACACAAATATCCATGTGTTGATATTCTATCATCAGAATTACCTACCCAATGTGCATCACTGTATATCTTGACTCCTGTATCTAAAGTAAATCCATAATATAGACCTTCTTTAAGTGTGCCCTTGACATACCTAAGTACTCTTTGTCCTGCAATCCAATGTTCCTTTCTAGGACAATGCATGAATTGAGATAGAACTCCAACTGCATATGATAAATCAGGTCTTGTTTGTTGAGATATCAAGCTCAACATGTGATGATCCAGGATGACACGTACCAGTTTTTCGTTTCTCTGACATGTATAGTGGTCACGCCGGTATATGTCAGGGATACTTCATTGAGCTTTATTAGATTTATCTACCGAGAGTGATGGCACATTTGTTTCTTGCCAGCTCACTCATTCGCGGACATTAGGTTTTTCCTTATGTACTGGTCTTTATATATTGCATTGGTTGTATTCTTGTTTTTTAGGTCATTCTTGTACATTCCTTTTATGTAATAGAAGAAGAAGAAGAAGATCATTCTTCCTTGCCTCAATCTGTGTGTGTGCTTCTCCTTGAGAGTGAGAGTGTGTGTATGAGCTCTCCTCCTTATCTCCTTCCTCGTGACATGGTATCAGAGCCAGCGTGGTTGTAGAGAGCTCGTGGAGAAGGCGACAGTGAAGACTATGCGGCAAGGTGTGGAGAAAACACGATTTCACAAACGGCCTCCGTTTGCTATGAAAATCGCCGTGAAGGTAGAAGACCTCAAAATATTTTCGTGAGTTATCCCTTTAGGATCACTCGTTTTTGTTAGATCGAAGTTTCGGAGCCATCTCGACCTCCGTTTCGAGCCCGCAAGGTGGGGCCCACAGAAAAACGAGGTCAGTTTCAGAAACTGTAACTTGCGTTGTGTTCGGTGACACTCATATAATCCAGATTCAGAATTTCAAGCGATTCCGTGTACTATTGATACACAAAAATTGTGTTTTTCTGAGATCGAATTGTCACGTCATAGTGCGACTGTTCAAGCAGAAGTGCTGCTTGTAATGTGTTGCGGTGTTGTGAATTGTTTCAAAAATGGCAAACGCAGATGGAATGAGTCAGCTTATGAGCAATAAGCTGGACAAGAACAACTTCCATGCTTGGAGATTCAGAATGACGAATTTCCTGATGGGAAAAGGCTACTGGAAGTACATCGAAGGAGAGAATGAAAATGCTCCGCAGTTACCAGAAAGGAATCAGACTGCAGAATAGTTAAGAGCATATGAGGAATGGAATCAAGGAGCATGAAAGGTAATGTAATGGCTATCTGTTAGCATACAGGATAGCATGATTGGACACATACAGGATGCCAAGACTCCAAAAGAGGCTTGGAACAGTTTGGTCACTTTGTACGAGACCAATACAAAAATCAAAAGCATATGTGAGTCACTTGCATCTATTGGCATGAATGTAGATGGTGATGATAAGGTGGAAGTGTGCCTTTGTGGTTTAAGAGCTGCATATAAGCAGTTCAGAACTTCTATACAGACCAGGGAAAATATTCCGAATTTTGCTGATTTGGTCTCTATGCTGATCATTGAAGAAAAGAATCTTGGTGAGGATTCAAACTCCCAAGGAAAGCCGAGTTCTGATCAGGTATTCTACTCTGGCAGAGGAAGAGGCAGAGGTAGAGGTTTTGGAAGTGGAAGAGGAAACAGTAACCAAGACCAAGGTCAACAACAGAATCATGCAGTAGGAAGAGGACAGTTTTGAGGCAGGGGGGGCCAAAGAGGTCGCAGAAATTTCCAAAGAAATGATTCAGGTAATGATAGTAAAGGATGTTGGAATTGTGGTAAACCTGGACACTTTGAACGTGATTGCAGGTTAAAGAATCAAAATAACAGAAGGCAGCAAAACAACTATGCATCCACAAGTGCAGATGATTCTGAGAAGCTGTTTATGGTTCAACATCACATGATGAATACGATGTCTGCTGGTGTTTCAAAATCGAATGATAATGTCTGGTATGTTGATTCAGGTGCTTCAAATCACATGACCAGTCATGCAGAATGATTTAGTAGTTTGCAGAAAATGCCAATTCCTGGATATGTTGAAACAGGTGATGACACATCGCATCCTATTAAGCATACAGGAAACATAGCATTGTCTATGGAGGAAGGAAAGGTAAAACATCTCGCTGATGTGCTGCATGTTCCAAATATAACGAAGAATCTGGTTTCTGTTGGACAAATGGTTGACCAGGGATTACAAGTCAGGTTCAATGCTGATGGATTATATGTAGAAGAGTACAAGCAGGATGGACGATTGGTTGCCAAAGGAAACAAAGTGGGTAGGATGTTCACCTTAAATGTGAAGATTCCTGAAATGAATGCAGCCATGTTTGCGAAAGGTGCAGGAGTTATTGCAGATATAGAGATATGGCACAAACCGATTGGACATGCAAACTTGCAAAGGCTGAAACTGATGCAATCAAAGGAGATTGTCCATGGACTACCAAATTTCAAAGTTGCAGAAATGCAAAAGGTATGTGCAACATGTCAATTTGGTAAACAATCAAGAGCATCATTTCCACATGACAAGCATGTTAGTGAGAATGTACTAGAAGTAGTACATACAGATGTTTGGGGTCCAGTAAAGACCACATCTATGGGCGGTTGCAGGTTTTATGTTACTTTCATTGATGACCATACATGCAAAGTATGGATATATTTCATGAAAGAGAAGAGCGAGGTGTTTACTCACTTCCAAAATTTTAAAGTTATGGTGGAAAAGCAGACAGGGAAGTACATTCAAACATTAAGATCTGATGGAGTAGGTGAATACATGTCAAATGAGTTCAGTAGTTTTCTAAAAAATCATGGAATTCGGCATCAGTTTTCTTGCAGGTACAGACCACAACAGAATGGTGTTGCTGAACACAAAAATAGACATATTGCAGAAATAGCAAGAGCCTTGATGGCTGAGAAGAATATGCCTCATTGTTATTGGGCAGAAGCTGTGCATACTGCTGTATACATCATGAACAGAACTCCGACTGCTGTTGTACATCAAGTTACACCTTAAGAGAAGTTTACAAGTAAAAAGCCAAACTTATCACATCTGAAAGTTTTTGGCTGTATTGCATATGTACATGTTCCAGATGAGTTGAGGACGAAGCTTGATCCGAAAGCAGAAAAATGTGTCTTCATTGGATATTCCCTTGAGCAAAAGGGGTACAAATGTTATAACCCACTCACACGACAGGTGAAGGTGAGCAGAGATGTGGTATTTGATGAAATGTCAAGCTTCTATGCAGATGCCAAAGAAGGACTGAATCTTGAACCAAATGACAAAGAAAATGTTGAAAAATCTAGTGCAGAATCTCAAGTTTTGAGTGGACCGGATGCATCACCAAGCAATAGTTCCAACTCAAATCCATGGAGTGGAAGATTACGTGGAAATTTCAGTCCAGCAAATTCATCAAATACATCTAGGAAAGGTAAAGGAAAGCTTTCTACTGGTAGTAAAACATGTGTAGGTTTTGAAGACGTTGATGGAGATTCAACAGGTTCAGAAAAGAGTCTTGATGAGGAACTTGGATTGCCCTCTGTGAAGACTCCAGGAGTAAGAAGGGCACATGCAGATGATACAAGAAGAAGTGACCCAGGACCAAGAAGATCTGGGAGGATGCGTAATTCAGTGCAACGATTGACATATGATAGTTACATGGCTCGCCATTGTGCCTACATGACAAAGGTAATACAAGATGCTGAACCTTCTTGTTTTGAAGATGCAATTTGTAATGATGCTTGGATTACAGGATATGGCATTGAGCTTGAGGGGGAGTGTTGAGATATCAAGCTCAACATGTGATGATCCAGGATGACACGTACCAGTTTTTCGTTTCTCTGACATGTATAGTGTTCACGTCGGTATATGTCAGGGATACTTCATTGAGCTTTATTAGATTTATCTACCGAGAGTGATGGCACATTTGTTTCTTGCTAGCTCACTCATTCGCGGACATTAGGTTTTTCCTTATGTACTGGTCTTTATATATTGCACTGGTTGTATTCTTGTTTTTTAGGTCATTCTTGTACATTCCTTTTATGTAATAGAAGAAGAAGAAGAAGATCATTCTTCCTTGCCTCAATCTGTGTGTGTGCTTCTCCTTGAGAGTGAGAGTGTGTGTGTCAGCTCTCTTCCTTATCTCCTTCCTCGTGACATTGTTAATGTAGCATAAATCAGGCTACCCACCAAACTCTGATAAAGTTTCATATCTTTGAATTCTTCTCCTCCATATCTACTCAATCTATGATTCACCTCCATTGGAGTTAGTGCTATCCTACAATCTTCCATTTTAAATTTGGTTAGCAAATTTTTCAGATACCTTCCTTGAGTTACATATACTCCATGTTGAGTATATGAAATCTCCATTCCCAAAAAGAATGACAAATTTCCCAAATCACTGATTTTGAACTCTTTCTCGGACATCTGCTTCTTAATCATGTGTATACCTTTGTCATCTGTTCCTGTAAGTATTATTTCATCAACATAAATACAAACATAAATAAATCCATCCTCACTTGCTTTAACTAGCAAGCTACTATCTGCCTTTGATGTTTGAAATCCAGGTTCCTTTAAGAACTTTACAAGCCTATAATTCCATGCCCTTGGGGCCTGCTTCAACCCATACAAAGCTCTCTTGAGCTTACACACATAATTTGGATACACTTGATCTTTGAAACCATCTGGTTGTTCCATGTAGACTTCATCTGAAATATAACCATTCAAAAATGCATTCTTTACATCTAATTGAGATAATTTCCAACCTTTGCAAGCATCAATTGCTATGAGAGTCCTTATGGTTGTCATTTTTGCAATAGGACTATAAGTTTCATCATAGTCCACACCATATATCTGTGCATATCCCTTTACAACAAGCCTTGCTTTGTACCTAGATACACTTCCATTTGCAAACCTTTTTGTTTTGTAGACCCATTTACATCCAATGATCTTCTGACTACTTGGTTTAGGAACCAAATCCCAAGTCTCATTTTCCATCAATGCATCATATTCCTCCTGCATAGCTTTTTCCCAATTCTTCTTCCCTTTGGCTTCATCATATGTGGATGGATCTTCATCTGCTTTTAACATGTAAGCATAATCTTTAGTAGTCAAGAATGAAGTATCATAGCTATACCTTGTAGGTTGCCATTTGTGCCTAGATGACCTTCTGAGTTCTCCACTTCTTGAAGTTTCTAGTTCATCACATTCTGGATCAAACCTTGGTACTTCTTCAACTTCAACCTGTACTTCATTGTTCTCCTCTTCATCAAATATCTGAACCTTTGATTTACCTTTCTTTTGATTCACAACTTCTTCAACATCTGCATAAACATTAAGTGTTCCTGCATACCAAGTACCTTGCTCATCAAATGTAACATCCTTAGACACAAGGAATTGCTTTGTGGATGGACTCCACAACCTATAACCCATCTACTTGTCATCATAGCCAATGAATACATACTTCTCTGCTTTAGGTTCCAATTTATGCCTCAATTGAGATGGCACATATGCATATGCCAAGCATCCAAATATTTTACAATGATCCAAGGTGGCTCTGTTACCCCACCAAGCTTCATATGGTGTCATACCCTACAAATTTTTACATGGCAACCTATTGACCAAATATGTGGGTGTGTTTACAGCCTCAGCCCACAAATAATTAGGACAATTTTTCTCCTTCATCATTGATCTTGCAAAATCAACAAGAGTTCTATTTCTTCTCTCTGCTACCCCATTTTGTTGAGGAGAGTAGCTACAAGTAACTTCTCTCTTTATACCTGCATTCCACGAATAATCACTGAACTCATTAGAGAAACACTCTCCCCCTCCATCTGACCTTAACCTCTTCAATTTTTGACCTGTAAATCTTTCTGCATATGCATGATAGTGTTTAAATGTGTTAAACACTTCTAACTTGTCTTTGATCACATAAATCTTGATCCACCTAGTAGCATCATCAACATATATGACATAATATCTTGAACCATTTATACTAAAGTCCTTTGAAGGACCCCACACATCTGTATGTACCAATTCAAGTCTTTTTGAATACATAAAACCGTGCTTATTATATGATTGCTTATGAGCCTTACCTAACTGACATGCTTCACATCTGTATGTCATGTGTTGACCTGCAATATTAGGCAATCCAAGTACTGAACCATTGTTAACCATTTCTTTGATACCTCTTTCATTAAAGTGTCCAAGTCATTTATGCCAAAGATCCAATTCAGACACCTTTTGCTCTCCATATGTGAACATAGCATATCCAATATTACCTTGTATCTTTAATGTGAAGAGCCTTCCTTCCTTCTTCCCTGTAACAATTTGTTTATACCCTTGACTAGGGTCTTCAACATAAACTCCATCATTAGTGAACCTTACCTCATATCCTTTTTCCACAATTTGTCCTACACTAATTAAATTCTTTGGAATTGTAGGAACATACAGAACCTTACTCAAGAGAGTACTTCCATCTTTGGCTTTAACTGAACCAATTGACTTTACTTTGTGCTTTGTATTATCACCTCTTTGAATTGTGTGATTAATTGCCTTATGATCTATATCAGTCATCAAAGCAATGTTTCCACTCAGATGATTGCTACATCTTGAGTCAATATAAAATACTCTCATGTCTTCATGTGAGGCTTCACATGTTGCATTCATAATAAGAGTTGAATCTTCTTTCTGATCTGATGCATAATTGTAGTAGGTGTTATTGTAGGATTGATTTTGGAAGTTTCTTCCTCCACTTCTTCCAAAAGAATTCCTACCACCTCTACCTCTGAAGTTTCCTCTCTGACATCTGCCACCTCTTCCTCTTTGATTAAAGTTCTGATTAAAATTACCATTGTTTTGATTATTATGCCAACAATCATGAGATAGATGATTGGTCTTACCACATATCCAACAAGATTTGACATTATCTTTGTTATTTCTGCCTCTTCCTCTACTCTTGCCACTTCCTCTTCCTCTTAGGAAGTTTGCTTGACTTGGAG
This sequence comes from Ceratopteris richardii, assembly GCA_020310875.1. Lineage (NCBI taxonomy): Eukaryota > Viridiplantae > Streptophyta > Polypodiopsida > Polypodiales > Pteridaceae > Ceratopteris > Ceratopteris richardii. The sequence goes on from CM035419.1 coordinate 149,116,061, forward strand.
TACCTTCATCTTCAACTGATTGTTGCTTTCCTTTGCCAGCTTTCTTCTTGTCTTTAGAATACATTGCATGACCTGCACTCTTATCAACATCTCCTTTGACATCATTCTCAAAAGTTAGCATATGTCCTAACAATTGATTCAAATCAGGAGTGAAATGATCTAGTGAAAGTTCTGTAGACAAAATAAAAGGCTTCCACTTCTCATCTTCTCTTAGTTGTGTGAGAATTTGTCTTTCCAACTTATCTTCTTCAATATCTTCATCAACTGCACCTAAAGAATCTGCACTGTCTTTCATCTTTGTCACATAATCAGATATTGATTGTGAAGCCTTCTTCTTAAATGTAGTAAACTCTGCCCATAATGAAGCTTTCCTTGATTTGGTTGTATTCTGAAAGTGCTCTTCCAAAGCATTCCATATGTCACTTGCACTTTCAAGTCCTCTGATATGAGGAAGCAAATAATCATTCACTGCCATGTAGATTATGCTCCTTGCTTGAGCATCCTTCTTCGTCCAAACCTTTATATCTACAAGCTCTTCCCTAGTTGGAACACTAGGATCTTTGAACTCTGGTTTTTCTTCCTCTTGCGTGATGTATCCCATCAGATCTTTGCTCATAAGATGAGCTTCCATTCTCATAGACCAAGCTGGATAGTTCTCTCTATCCAACTTCTTAGTTTGGAGACTATCTCCCATCCTTTCTTCACCTGTACTATCAAATCTTTAATCCTTATAAGGAATAAATGTACCTTAGCTTCGAATGTTGCTCCTTCTGATCCTTTTGATAGCCTTTATGTGTCTTCCTTCAGTCTTTCTTTCACACTTTATCCTTTTGAACCTTCAAGATGTGAAATTTGTATGTCTACATCAGTCCGGGTCTTCCTTTCCTCAATCTGATAACTCCTGCTCTGATACCACTAATGGAGAGTGTTAATCTCCAAAAGAACAAGCTATCCTTGATGTTAGACCACTTCTATATCAAGAATAACTTTAAACTCCAACCAATTTTGGAAGACAAGCACCAAACTATCAAGAATTTAGCTAATTGTGAAGAAATTCATTTCACAGAAAAGTCTGCTGCACATTATTGACTCATTGATTGATCATTTGTATAAAGTTTCTGATGAAACTTTGTAGGATATGTTGCCTAGAGTTTTCGCACCTCCTCCGAGTTAAAACACCTCAAATGCTTAAGTAGATTATGAGAAATGTTTCAAACAATCTACCTATGTCTGAAATTGCCTTCTTGTAGAGTCGACTTTGACGCCTGCAACTTCTAACACATGGTTCTCCCAAACTAGAACCCGTTTAAGCAAATGCTTTTAGCGATAGATGGCTTACCTTCCAACTTAGATTTTGACTCCTTGTTTGTGCAAAACTTTACATTGTGCACTGAGAACTGACCATTTCTTTGACCATCAAAATTGCGCCTGTTTCAAAAGACACTCAATACTTTCTCACATATGAATGTTCCTACACAAAATTCTCTCAGCTTGTTTGCAATTGGACTCTCAAACTTTAAGCATAGATAGATTAACTATGGAATTAGATGTGTACAAAAGGATTTCTGATAAAATCAAACACAGAAGGAGAACTAGAGAAAAGATCGACGTGCAATTCTCTAAACATTCTTTCTATTCAACTCTTCATACATCTGATGGATGATACATTCACTACACATCATCTATTCATCTATATTTCATCTCTCTCTCCTAATACGATCATATACTCGTATATATATATACATATGAGTGTTGATTTGTCATTACTTCAAGTATATTGAAGTATTTACAAAACTAATGTACATATGTTTGAAGAACTTTGCTTCCTAAATCTTCTCTTCATTTCATGAAGTTGGACTTCAAACTTTTCTTCATATCTTCACTTCTAGACTTCATATAATCACCAATTGTTGATTGTCGTGCTCCAACAATTTCATCTATCCATATATGTCTCTCAATAATACTAACTATCAAAGGCTAGAGTAATGTTAGGGTAGAGCAACCTACCAACACTACATCATCAGAAGCAACTAGCCACAATAGAACATGTGGCCACATGGCCTTTGGACAATGCTACCTTAGAAGCTTTCACCCTATCTTAGATGTGGGTACATATGATTTCACTACAACTTTTGATTTTGACATATTGGATCGGATCAACAAAGAGTTCCAATTATTAGTTACCCGATTTGTCTCACAAGAGTTTGATCACCCAAGCTACCCAAGCTCACAGAAGGATTGAGAAGAGGGACACACTGTTGCTCTAGCACAATGGTGAGAACCACGTTAAGAAGCTTCACCTCCTTAATGTCAATCCGTGGGAGAGGTAGGAGTGATATGAAGATCGTGAATGTGAGATGATGTGAGAGTGAAGGTGAGAAGCACAAAGATGCACACACACATACACACACACAATGAAGAGACAAGCAAGACACAATGGAAGGTGGAAAATTAGCTCTATTACTCAAGAATACTCTTACAAGCTCAAACTAGCTCTATGCTCACACTAACCAAAATGAACCAACCTCAAAAATGAGCTCTCTAGCTCTTTTTATAGTTTCTAGACTAGTTTTGACCGGTTTCACATCTAATGACCGGCCTAGTTAAAAAATAGGTTCTAGAGGCTATTTGGAAGGGTAAACGATGTCTAAAAATAACGAAATTTGGTACGAGCATTCTACCTAAGCTCCTCAAGCTCGAGGACTCCTCGGCTTGCACAAAATGGAGCTATGGATTACAAAATGGGGTTTTCTATGATACATATGTTACAATTAGTGATAATAATCATTGTTGAATGTTTTGGGAAAATCAATAAGACATGTATTTGTTTAAAAGATTGATCCGCCTGGCTCCCTGCTTCGTCTTCACATGCTTCCGTGGCGTCTGTGCCTCTGACTGCTTCCAACACCCCCCTCCCTCTCGCTTCTGTCGTCCCTGACAGAACCTTGTTGTGAGGTCTGCCGGATGTAATTCTGTAGGAGGTCTTGAGCGAGGGTGTGCTCTGATACACGAATACCTCGGGCTAGATCAGCCTCGAGTTTCTCCCAGTCGATAGGTTGCGGCTCGTCTGGTGGTGGGAGCTGATAGTGTGTGGAGTACACCATTCGTTCACAGGCGAATAATTGCAATAAGTGTGTGGGCCTGCTTATGAATACTTCTGAATGGTACTCCCAAAAACCGGTGGTGAACATTTCTTCGAATGTTTGCTTGTAACATGCCGGTAGATATTTGATCCTGCAGTGCCAGGCGTAACACACCCGTAGCGATGGCGTTGTGCTCATATCATAGACTAAATCCAAGTTGCCATGCTCAAAGCCCGGGATGTTGACATGGGGAGCCTTGATGCGCCGGAAGACTTTAAAGACCATCTGCATCATGTCAAAGATTTTGACAGTCATGTGCGCGGCAATATCATCCATAGGTTTTAATCGAGGGAGCCAGTGGCGGATCGTCGCCATCATGTAGCCAACTGTGGGTAACGCGACTGGTGGCTTGAGGTAGGGATAGTTCAACCAGTCTTGGCACTGCTTATTGTTCTGTAGCTTTATAGCGAAGGCAGTCCAAGAGCGGCGTCGTGGTACTGGTCCCCAGCACGGATTAAATTTTAAGTGAAGCGGCGCTTTTACCCACGTGCTCATCATCTCTGGATAATTTTGCAGTAAATCTTTGCGCCAGTCTGGTTGGAGGATTTCACCTCTCTGCGCCCTGGGTGGCAAGTCTTCTGGCTCGAATTGAGTTGCATGCGTCGGTTTCATGCCGGTTTCTTTCTCTATGGTTAGTTGATATTCTGCCATTAACATAAAGTATGGTTTATACTGAAGCTCATGCCCGGATATGTATCGTCGCGGGGCCATTTGAGCAAAGAATGGTGATTGTAAAATTTTCTCTTCAATTATGGCCATGGCATGTAGCTGTGCCTCTACTCTGGCCGAGTGTGTTGTTCCGAGTTCTTCTACTGTCTTCATCCACGCGGGGGTAGGTAATTCGTAGGTCATCTGGCCTTCGGCCGTGACACGTCCGCCTGGGATGGGTATCGGTTCATAAGCCTCTTCGAAGGTCTCCTCCACCGGGATAGTGACTGTTTCCTCCTCAGCTGGTAGCTCAGGTGGGGAGTCTGGCCTTGGTGGTGCTTCATAGATGGCAATCCTAGATTCAAGGTTTGTTACCTGGGCCCGGAGTGCGTTGAGTTCCTCTAAAATTTCAGGTGCAGGGTCCACAGGCGCTGGTAATTCCGTTGCTGCTGGTACCTGTTGTGTTGCAGGTTCTCTGAGTTGTAGCAATTTGTGATCTTCCTTTAACTTGTGATACTCTTCGTTCATACGGTCATAGTCCTCGAGCAATCTAACATGGTCGTCTAGCAACATCCGCATCGACTCAGATGGGATTGCCTTGAATCTGCTCGGACTTAGTGGCTGGTCTGGATGATCTAAAGCCGCCTCCAAGTTTTCTCTGTTCTGCTCTTGGAGTCTCTGGTTCTCTTCTTTTGCTGCGGCTAAGTGTCTTCTCAATAAGCCCATATTTCTAGTAAGCGTTGCATTGCGGACAGTCTGGGCTCTAAGTAGGTTATCTAAATCCGCGGTGGCCTCTTTGCTTTTTTCCTCACTTTCTATTTCTAACTTGTGATAAGCCTCTCGTAACTCGTGGTACCGGCTGTTCAGTGAGGCGTTCTCAATTGACAGCAGATTAAGCTGCGTTTGTAAGTCGTTCGTCGTTTTCTGCAGCTGTTGATAGTTGGTGCCGAGTGATGCAAACTCATCTCGGACTTGCGTCATACATGCGAACATGTGTTGAAATGCTGTGTCTACGGTGGGCGATAGCAGTAGTGAAGTGCTAAATGAGGATGCAGTGATGGTAGATGCAGTGGGAATGGGAATCGGGGTTGGGACTGTGGATGCAGTGGTGATTGTGGAAAATTGTGAAGTGCCTAAATATGAGGGTGCTGTGAGTGTAGTGGGTGGTGGTGAGGTGGGTGGTGATATGTCCATGCCATTGGACGTGTTTAATGTTGTGACTGTGAAAAGTGGTGTGATTGGGGGTGGTTGCGTAGGTGTGAATACGGGATTTACAAACGTAGAGTAGTTTACAGGGGGGATGGTGGGAATAGTTTGGTGAAACGGGGAAATAGGGGTTATGGCAGGTTGGGGAGGTGAGACGGGTGAGAAGGTTAGAGGGGTTAGGAAGGGGAATGGGGGTCTTAGAGGTGGGGGAAACGCTGGGAAGGATGAAGGGGTGAAGGGGTTAATATAGGGATGCAGAGGGTTGGGTGTGGGCCTGGTGGTGTGAATGGGTAAGGAAGAGGTTGGGGCTATATTGCTCTGTACAGGTGTGTATGTGGGGAAAGCAGGTGGGTGTGCGGGTGATACAGGATGGGTTGGTGAAGGATGAGGTGAAAGAGGGGTCGAAGGGGTGGAGGTTATTTCGAGGATTGTAGTGGTATGAACAATGGTGGTACGGGGTGGCGAATCTACAAGAATGGTTTCTGCGGTTGCTGAACGTTCGGGGGCGAGGCGTGCCTCCCTGGCTTGTGCTGAAGATTGGGCTCCTGTTGGTACACGAATATACTCCCCGGGTTTTGAGAGTAGTCGCACTCGGCGGGGATCGAACTGTGGTAGTTGCTTTCTTTGTAAAAATCTGAGTGCTTCATGGGAGCCTACTGATTGGACTAACTCTCGGAACCCTCTGATATAGGCGTCTTCGAATCCTCCTGAGATGAGTTCCTGTTCAATTAATGCCTGGCTCTCCTCTTCAGTTAACTTCTTTCGTGCCCAGACTTTCTCCATGGTCCGATATAATTTCTTTATGGCCAATGTATACGCTGCGGCTTCGAAAGTTTCATCTTCATATGTGCTGGTGTCTCCGTGCGTGTCGGTTTGTTGGCCTTGCCCCTCTGTCTGTTCCTCTTGTGAGCCCTGGCTGGCTTCATCGTCGCCTTGATCGTCGTCTGTTTCAGTTCTTTCTTCTTCAGAGCCCGACACAGCTTGTCCCTGTGGCAAGTCGCGCGGCGTAGTCGGGTAGCTGGGACGTTCATATTCCTGGGAGAACAGTGGTGCTTCTGAATACTGAAACTCGTTTGAGAATGCATCAGGCATCTCAAAATCAAATGTCGTGTTTATGGGGTCGGTCTCCATATGTGGTATCGGGAAAGAAAACGCTTCCGCACCAATGGTGGTGGGAGCTTCTGCAGTTGTGGTGAGGGGTTCTGTGGTGGTAGCTGCCTGAGGTGCAGCGGTACTAGTGGTGGCCTCCGTAATTACTGGTCTGGACAACCGTATGCGAATAGGTTGTACCGTGGGCTCAGCTTCTGTCTGTGGTCGCTCGGGAGAGGGTTGTGGTGACGGCGACTCTGGCACTTGGAGGCAAGGGATGGTGCCTCGCATGCGCTTACCAGCCCGTGTCCTACTGGGCTTCCTAGCTTTCTTCGCTGTGCTCTTGAATGCCTTCAATTCCTCTCCTGTTAATGCACGCTCGATGGGCAAGTCATAAGCCAAACACATATACACAATTCTTGTGAGGGCACAACATCCGTTAAGCACTTTTTTACGCTCCCATCTGTGCTGTGCCAGGTACATCTGATCTATGATCCAGCTTGCCAGGTCAACTGTTTGAGGTCCCGTACATGCCAAATATAATCCGAACCATATTCTTTTGTGTGGCATGGTAAATCTGTCCTGAGCTGGAAATGCGAAATGTTGCATGCATATCCGTAGTGGCTTGGACAGCTCAGGTGTAATGGCCGAAATCTCTTCCCACTTCGTGACATCCCCACGTTTCATCGGTTCTGGAATTAATCTCTCTCGGTCTGTGGGAGTGTGGGTTCCATGAATCTTGATGGCTGCTCTGATTAGGTCCTTAGAGAGATAAAATCTCTTGTAAGGTGGATCATCCACTAGGGTAGGCAAGATGAAGGTTCCTGGGATGTCCTTATTCTCTGATGCCAGTAAGGTAGTGATCAAGTAATAGCACCTATAAAAATCTGGTTTGGGTAGAGGATCACTGAAATATTCTGTGAAGCCGGCTCTGGCCCAAACATGAGTTAAATCCTGGGTGTTTTGTAGGGCTTCGAATTCTCTGGAGAAAAACTGGTACTTTCCCCACGTGCGGTCATCAAAAGTCAGAGAGGATTCAAATATAAAGTCTGCGTCCGCGAGGGGTCCTGCCAGGCCCTGAAACCAATGAGAATTCCTGTGTATCTTTTCGGTGTAGCCCATAGGGGGGTTATCGATAGGCATGGGCCCTGGAAATCCCTGAAATTCCGGCGGTGGAGCAGTAGGGTGGGACTCTGCTCGTAGCACGTTGAGTGGTACTGCTGCTACACTGGGGCCTGCTCCTGATGTTCCTTCGTCAGTTTGCATGGTGGCTGGTGCGCTAGTGAGAAAGATCTGCTACAAAAGATTAACACATTAGCATGGAAATTAATCATGATCCCATTAAAGTGAGACCGCAATCCCTTTCCATAACTGATGCGTAACCCGTGTAGCCAAGTGCTGTGACGTGATGGATGCAATGTTTCTTGCAGCACTAGTGCAGGTCTCTAGACACCTACACGTTTCAGATCATGCATACATTTCTTGAAGCGATGAGATTACGAGTGATGTGTGATGATGGTGGGTGAATTTTTACAAGGTTTAAAGGTTAGTGATTTAGTACAAGGTTGTAGGTTAGTCGGGGGGTAGTTAGACAACGGGTTAGGGGAAGACGGTTGGACACGTTTCGGTATCCATTTCCTAAGAGTCCTTGAACGGGTGGTGGGTTTCTGCTGAGGGGTAAAAGGTGGTAACGGGTGTGGTGGTGTCGAGGGGTGAAAAGGTTTGTAAGGATTATGTATTACATGGCTTATGGGTTGAGCTATGATACATGGTTTGGGTACCCAAATCTGCGTGGGCGTGGGTCTATGGGTAAGGTACTTCTTGGCGATCCACATTTGTCGGATGTTTGGACCTGTAGAAGAAGGTCGAGGGGATGGTGGATATCGATTCTGTTTCTGTTCTGCCTTTTGCTTGTTGATCTCTGCTTGGTTGGAGTCCTTCGGTGCTTTTTGTCCTTTAGGCACCCATATTTGTCTGGTGCCGCTTCCTTTGGGAGGCCTAAACTGCGTTCCATGTTGTTTCCTCTGATACTGTCGTCGGTCTGGGTTCCTTTGTCGCGGTTGACTCTGTTGTTGTTGAGGTTGAGAGGTCGGATGGACACTCTGCTTTGGAAAAGAAGGGAGTTCCAACACTTGCGTGACCTGCCCATTAGGAAGTGATGCCTTTTGTAACTTTAATCTAGGCCAGTCCGCAACAAGCTTGGAAGGATGAGCACCGCAGGGTGTCGTGCTCATTTGGCCGCTGATGCAACCCACCTGACCTCTGATTGTGCCCTTCTGCCCTTGCTGTTGGGTAACTGTCTCTTCTAGTTTGCAGGAAGTCCCAGGGAAGATCTCCTGTCGTCCTTCTGACTGACAACTGTCTATAGCCAAGCCCGAGTGGGTTGGTGTAGACGTAACGTGACTGGTCTGATTAAAGATCTTCCGGTCTTCCGTCGCATGCGTTTCATAGGGTCTAGGGTCACAACCGTCAAGCGGAGTGCGGTTAGGGAAGTCAAGCGGTATCACTCGCTTCTGCTCTAAGGTTCCAATCTGTAAGGAGCCTTGTCTAAGATTTAGGTCCACTGAGTGATCGTATAGCCAATCTTGGCCAAGGATTAGGGGTTCTATCAGGTCGTCATCATGGCACACTAATAGCTTCGCTGTCATGGTCACCTCCTTAACGAGGATAGGAAGGTCCACCTCACCCATGCAAGGGGTTTCCATGCCTCCTAGGCCTATGAGGTATGCCTCAATTGGCCGCATTTCTATTCCTGAATCCTTATAGTGGGACCATCTAATCGCACTAGTCGCAGCACCTGAGTCAATCAAAGCCCTGAGTTCTTGGCTATGTTTACCGTGCTCTAGCCTAACTGTAATGAATGGTCTCCTGTCCACTATGCTAGGATGCGTGGTTGACTTTACTTGACACATGGCCATGGGATATCTGGGTGATGTTTCCAGGTGGTTATAATGTTCTCTCCCTAGTCCTTGTCTTCTTAGCTTCATGCGCTTAATGCGTTCTATGGCTTCTGCCTGAGCTTCTGCTCGTATTCTATTTTCTTCCTCCTTACGCTTCTTTGCCAACGTGAGTCGTCTAAGCATATCCTCAGTAAGAGGTTCTTGATATAGCCTGACTCTACAGCCACTAATGTAATTAGGCATTATATCTCCTTCTAAGGTGGCTAACTGCACTGCTCCGCTCGTCGAGAGTCTGTTAATGATCATAGGTCCATAACCTCGCTTTTCTAGCTTCCGTGCGTGCTGTTTCAGCGTATACACTAGAACTAAATCTCCTTCTTTTAGGCCTTTATCTTTCACATGCGCATCAAAATATGCTTTCTGTCGCTTCTTCGCTGCGTATATTCCTGCTGCTGCCCTCAGCCTGGTTTCTCCTAATCGTTCCAAGTCCATTATTCTCGCTGATAATTCATGGCCGGTCCACTGATGTTCTTGTGCAACCTTAAGGGTCGGTATCAAGAAGTCCAAGGGAAGCACTGCATTCTGACCAAAAACCATCTGAAAGGGAGTTGCATTGAGTACGGTCTTGTAGGCCACTCGATATGCCCAAACAGCATGGTGTAGCTGTTTGTCCCAATCTGAACGTTTATTGTTCACGAGTTTCGTCAGTACGGTACAAAGTATCTTGTTAGTGCTTTCAGCCTGACCATTGGCCTGAGGATGATATGGTGCAGATTTCTTGTGGATCACCATAAAATCCTGTAACAAATATTCAATGACCTGATTTAGAAAGTGAGTGCCTCGATCGCTCACTAACTCTATAGGCAATCCATATCTTGTAAAGACATTTTCAAATAAGAATTTTGCAGTCGTGTGAGCATCATTCTTTTTTGTAGCCTTTGCCTCTACCCATTTCGTCAGATAATCTGTGGCAACGATAATGTATTCCGCATGTGTACCTTTTGCAGGGGGGTTAATGGGTCCTACAAAGTCTATACCCCACTTAGAAAATGCACGTCCGCCCATCATGGGTTTCAATGGCATTTCATCTCTGCGAGTAGGAAACTGAGTTCTTTGGCACACGTCACATCTCTTTACATAGGTATGTGCATCCATGTGAAGAGTGGGCCACCATAATCCTGCAAAGAGGATGGCTTTGATTATCCTATCTGGTCCAAAATGACCTCCTGCAACACCTTGGTGTGCAGTCTCTAGTATGCTCAGATAATCGCTTTCATGAACACATTGTCTTAAATATCCATCTCGTCCTCTTTTGTATAGATTATCGCCAATAAGTGAATAGTCTTGAGCTTCCTGCTCTAGACTGCGTTGTCGAGCTAAGGTCATGCCTTGAGGGAATGTGTTCGTCCTCAAGTATGTCACTAAAGGTTCACTCCAGTCTGGTGTGAGAGACACGTGATATAATGTCGCATGCTCTACTGGTGGTCTTTCACAACACACCTGACATTCTTTACACAACTTGTGGACATCTGCTTCCATAGAAGGCCAATATACTCCTAATCTATGCAGAGTCTGTAGTGTTCTATGTTTTGAATGATGTTGCTTTAGTGCACCTAAGTGTGCTAATTGCAACCAATTCGCATGTTCTGATTCATCTACACAACAAGCAAGAATCTTTTGATTATCTTGTTTATATATGCTTCCTGCTATTATTTGATACCTCTGAGATTTGGTAATCTCTCCTTCTCTGATCTTTATCCTAGGATTCTTGGGTCCATAGGTGAGAATGGGGACTATAGGCTTAGCCCATTCTGGAGCTATCTCAAGGTTAAACAAGTATGCATCTGGTAGATCATCCGCTACTCCTTGAGGAGCTTCTCCTGAGGTTAATCTTGAGAGGTGGTCAGCTCTAAGATGCGTCTTTCCTTTCCTAACTACCACTTCAAAATCATACTCCATGAGTAATAGAAACCAGCGTATTAATCGTCCTGTGTTACATGGTTTGTTGACTAAGTATAATAGGGCTTGATGATCTGTAAAGAACTTGAATTTGTTGGCCAATAAGTAATGTCTAAACTTCTTTACAGCGTAGATCATCCCTAACCCTTCTCGTTCCGTCGTGGTATAATTTCTTTCTGCTGCGTTCAATTGTCTGCTCGCGTAGGCTATGGGGAGATCTATGTTACCTTCATTCGTGGGTTGTGCTAACACACATCCTATGGCGTAATTGGATGCATCCACATGTACATGGAATGGCTTACTCCAATCTGGGGTGGTCAATATAGGTGCTGAGCACAAGCGTCGTTTAAGTTCATTGAATGAATTTTCGCATTCATCTGTCCACTCAAAATTGGTCAAAAGAGAGTACAGAGGCTTGGCTATGATTGCATACATGTGTATGAATCTCCTATAATAGCCGCAATGGCCCATAAATGCCTGTACCTCTTTCACATTAGTTGGTCTTGGTAATTCTGCAATTACCTTCACCTTTTCCTCGTCCGTAGAGATTCCATTTTTTGACACAATGTGTCCTAGAATTTTGCCTTGTCTGACCATGAAAACGCATTTTTCTGGGTTCAAACAAACCTGATATTCTCGACATTTGTCAAATATTTGTCTTAACTCTGGGATATGTGTCTGCCTTACATTTGAATGAGCACATAAGTCATCGACGTAAACTTCTAAGCTCTTGCGTAAGAATTCCTTAAAAACATGACACATGAGTCGCTGGAAAGTAGCGGGTGCATTTGTCAAGCCAAATGGCATTACACGAAATGCAAATATGCCCCATTCTGTGGCAAAAGCCGTCTTGTGTTGGTCTTCTGGAGCAATGGCTACTTGGTTATAGCCTGAGAATCCATCAAGAAAGCTGTAAACTTCCTTGCCCGCAACTCTTTCCAATAGGTGTTCCATGATGGGAAGAGGATAACTATCTCTAATCGTGGCGGCATTAACTTTTTTAAGGTTAATACACACACGCAATTTTCCATTCTTCTTGGGCACAACCACAATGGGGGATACCCATTCGGTATGCTCAATTTCGTAAATGAATCCTGCTTCTATCAACCGATCTATCTCCTCTTTAATCTTCGCAGCGTAGTTATCGTTGTATGTGTACGGTTTCTGTTTTGTCGGTTTCGCATCTGGAGCCATAGGGATTCTATGAGAACATATATCTGGGTCTACTCCTTTCAAATCTTTGTAACTCCAAGCAAAAACATCTCTATATTCGCGCAATAGGGCAACTAACTCTTCTTCTTCTTCAGTCGTCAAATCGTGCCCTATGTAGGTGCATTTTTCTTCTTCTCCTTCTATGGCAACTATTACTTTCTTGGTTTTCTCTCGGTTATCATATACTTGTCCATCCTTCTCTTTTCTATTAGGCATTCGTACCATGATTCTTCTATCGTCGATTTCATATTTTTTGAAATTCTCAGGTACTTCAAACAAAGATTCTTCTTTTTCTGACATGGTTTCTTTCTTCTTTCTTTTCTTTCCTTCACTCTTGGTCGTCACTTCCGCGGCTAATCTCACTTCATTCGTAATTTCCTCGTGTCTCTGAGGGTGAGTCTCTACTTCGTAGAAATATTCTTCCTCTGATGCAAAGGGTGGGTCCATGATAATTGATTCTAAATCAAATTCGCTTGCATCCTCGAATGCATCAGTGTTCGGTTCACACTCTTCTAAAATTGCATCACCCATGATTGGCTCTATCGTAAAAACTGAAATGTCATAGCCATCCTCGTCACAGTGGGGTGTCCATTGTTCTTCATTGATGGCTACATCCATGGTTGCTAGTATTTCTGCCCAACCATGGGGTTCAAACTCTTCGTCTGGGAATACTACAGGTGCGTAGGCTGGATCTTGAAGGGTTCGTGGATGTTGTTCTGCACTTAAGGTCCTTGCTTCTAATCGTTCTTCCTCTTGCTTGGCTATTTTACACATCCATAAATGGGTATCCTCATGCAACCAAGAAGGATCTGATTCTAATGAGTGCACGGATTCCGTCTCTGCTGGTGTCTTATGGATGGTATTCCATTGTATTGGGGGTACATCTCTATGTGAATAGTCTTTAAGATTGACTTTGGTAGTCACTCCTAAATGTTGCAAGTACAAAGAATTAGTTCCCCAATCTTGTACAATTTGCAACTGACGCATGAAGGGTCGTCCCAATATCATCTCATAAGCACGATTTTTCGCAAAGTCACAAATGGCAAAGGTATGCTCAAATTCTACACCGCAAGTGGTGAGAGATATGCCTTCTAGTAAGCCTAACGGTCTTTCTATGTGTCCATCAGCCATTTGTAGTTTCATCCTGGTGGGTCTGAGTGCTGGCTTACCCCAACGTTTCCATAAGGCGGTAGTAGCGATGGCTACTCCGGCTCCTGAATCTAAGATGGCTTTCGTGGTGTAGCCCTGATGGGTTATTGGAAGATATGTGTTACCTTCCTCTCCTTCGCTTACGTCTCCAATCTTTTCCACGGGTATCTCTGGTACCTTCTTATGTGATCCTATCTGAGAGGGTGTGGTAGCTAGCTCAGGGAATTGATTTGCTACGTGCTTCCACAATCCTGGTTTTACCTTTAACAGTTCCTCCAGAGTGAGGTTACATTGTACTTTGGTATTCTTGATCACTTCCGTATTTCTAGGGATCACTGATTCTTCATTCCTCACTATTATCGTGGGTGCTCTCATACTAATAGACTTAGCTTCCCAAGGCCCTGTGAACTGAGGTAATTCTTGTAGAGAATTAGACTCAAATCCTGTGGGTTCACTCAGTTGTTCCACCTCTACATCATCATATATAGAGGGGATGTCTTGGGGAAATTGTTCCTGCAGATCGTCTATTTCTTGAATAGGAGGATGAGTTCCTTGTTCTTTTCTCCATTTCTCTTCTTGTATTTCTCTCAAAAATTCATGTGAGTACCTCTGTATGGAAGATAGGTTATCTTGACTTTCTGTATTGGGTACTTGAGACAGGGATGGTGCATTCCTTTCCTGTGTCTCTGGGATAATAGGGTTCCTATGCTGATCCTCTCTCTCTTTGCTTTCAATCAAGTGTTCTAGCCTCTCCATTAGTCCTTGAAAGTGTAGTTCCGGTTTTGCCATGTTATTCCAATTAAGATATCTAGAGGCGTCGAACAAAGCTTGTGCTAACTCTACCATTTTCATGCACAGTTTAGTTCTCTCAATTTCTAGATCAGCTCGAGGGTAGTTTTTACTCATTTCCGTGACTTGAGGTCCCTCTTTTATTCTAGCCTGATATGCACGAAACATCATGTCTAGATCTTCCGGTATGGGTTCCGCTAAGACTGATCCTGATTTCTGAGCTGGGATTTCTTGGTTTGATTCTTGTGAAGCCAATTCTTGTATTTTGGCTCTAGATTCTCTTAGACTTCCTTCCAACTCACTTATCTTTTTACTCCATTTTCTCTTTATTCTTTCTCTGGAATCTTTCCACGATTTCGTCTTTTTACTACTTGATTCCGCAACTTCACTAGTTTCGGCTATTTTCTCATGATTAAGCTGTTGGTTTTGTAAGAGTGTTTGGGCTCTGGTTATAGCTTGGATAGGCACGTACGTAGGATTGGATGCATCTGCGTTGTTTACAATACCTATCACGTTGATCGATGTCACATTTGAAGTGTTAACTGGGTTCTTAGGACAATCTTTGATTATGTGTTCTTTGCCACAGTCGGCGCAAAAGCCTTGGATGCTATAGTACTGCGATTGCCTTGCTATTGGGGGATGTGGACAATCCTTTATGAAATGATCTCCTTGGCACCTAAAGCATGGTCCTCTAGGGCCCTGTGGTCTCTGTTGTCTCAGTTGGGGCCGTGGGTTTGGGTTTGCGTACATCACATTAGTATAATCTGGCTCCCAACTAGGTTCCATTGGTGGACTATCATAATGATATGTCTCCACATGTTCTGGTGACTCCGTGTAATAAGCGGGTGGACTAGTTACATGAGTAGAGTCAAAACTGTTTGAGTTCGGGTCACTTTCGGTGATCAGGGGTGAAGAAGGCACTAAGGCCCTACTTAGGTTCTCTTCTGCAGCAGCGTATTTGACTGAGATGACATTCGCTGGTGGGGGTGGCTGCTGAGCTAAGACGGGTTGAGGTCTCTGTTGAGCCTGGTATGGGTAGTTCTGGGGAGGCCTATAGTAATAAGGCTGAGCATTGTATTGGCCTTGATACCTACCTGGCTGCTGGTATGCTTGCGGGTAGTTCTGTCTCACGGTTTGTTTATTGTACGGGCAGTCCTGAGCCGTATGATTCGTGTATCTTCTCTCAATTGTGCAATATTGGCCACTAGAGTTGGCTTGAGGTTGAGGTGCATTGGGACACACGTTTGCCAAATGATTTCCACCACAAGTGTAACAACGTACGTTAGCTGGTAGCTTGGGCGTCTGTTTGCTAGAAACTCCTAGTTTTTGGGCCACTTTTTCCGCTAGATCCTCTATCGAGTTAGACAATTTTGTGGATGCTAGAGAAGAACAATCTGAGTCCTTATAGACCTTTGAGAGTTCTAATTCCTCTCCTAGGTTGTCCTCAATGTCTATACATATTCTTACACACTCCTCTAGCGTTCTGGGTTCTTTTAGGTACACATAGGAGCGTAGTTTAGCGCTCAACAAGCCATCTAAGAACAGTGATACTTGTTTGGCTTGTGAGGGTAGCTCTTGCATTGGACATCGTTCAACATATTGTCTGAACCTACGACCTGCCAGTCTTACTGTTTCCTGAGGGGTCTGTTTAAAGCTATGAATAAGCGAAGACGTGTCATGTCTAACCCCACTTTTAGAGAATTCTGTGATGAATGACTCTAAAAAGTGATGGATGTCTCTAAATTGCCTTTGTTGCAATGGTTGGAACCAAGTTAAAGCGGTATTCTTTAACGTTAGTCCAAATGCATTGTACTGCGTGAACATGTCCTCGACTTGTTCTGCTCTTAGTACTTGTTTGAATTCTGCAACATGGTCATAGGGATCTCCTGTCCCATCAAAATAATTCTTCATAGATTTCACTAACTGCGTGGGTCTCAATACTCTTGCGTGTTCACGTGGTCTAGGTAGAGGAAAATCATCTCTACCACCTGGTATTCCATGATCTCTTTGTCTATCCGTCCTATTAGTGTTCGTGGTTGTTCTATCTCTCCCTATGGGGTGAGTGAAGCTTACTTCCGGTCTCTCGTGATTTCCTTCTCTTTGATTTCCATGGGCTGAGGATGTTCCTGCCCCTTGTTGATTTGCATTCATGTTCGTTCTGGATGGAGGGAATATCAATTCACCTCTCCAAGTGTAGGTGTTTTTAGCGCGCTCAGGCACCACAAAGACTCTTTCTGAAGTCTCATCCAGGTATACAACCTTTCCAGGTGTATCTGGGTCCTTGAATTCATAAATTGTAATGATGCCTACCTCACCAGGGTTTTCCTTTTTGTACCTCCAAAAGGCTTCATCTGTCTCTTTATTTACAAACAACTCGGTGCTCCTGTTATCTTGAGGGATCCACTCTGGGATGAGTACTCTCGTTAATACAGATTTCCCTCTAGGTGTTCTAGGTTCTTCTAACGGTTCTTTTCCTTGAAATTTCGCTTCCGTTTCTAATTGAATCGTGCCAAACTCATTAGTATCGTTTGGCTGAGTACTTAGTACGTACATGGTTCCTTCTTTGTCTATGTAAGCGTCTCTCTCAAATTTCACCACTGGTCTTTCCAATCCAATGGGTTGATCAGGGTTGTGCAGTTGCACCACTTGCCTTTGCAAACCATCCTCATAGATGCGAGCACCTAGTCGGTTGGTTCGGAGAAACTCTAACTGCGTTCTATAGGGTCCTTCAGGTTTTTCTAAGTATGCTACATGAGATCCTCCTGCTGGTCTGTCTGCGCTGAATGCCATTTCTGATTCGCTAGTTTCTGAGCTCAACTCGTAGGGATAACTATTATTCAATTGCTGAGCCCAAGATCGTGCAGTGGTTCTTACACTAGCCTCCGATGATCTAAGGCTTCTCCTGTCCGACTTACCTATATGTTTGCCCGATCTAAGGTTCATTAATTTCCTTCCTTGCTCACTCAATTACACACTTAGATCGTCAATGGTCCTTTGTGCTTAATTCTTGATTCTTCTTAATTTTTCTTTTCCTTGGATTCTTGTCTTAATTTATGCGTCAGGAATTCGACTTTCGTGATGATTTTAAGTTTTCGTTCCGTCAGACTTACGTTCTTTTCTTTAGGTTTTCGCGTCACACACACCTTTACTTTAAGTCTTAAACTTGATACAATTAGGTATCTTGAACTTGAGGCGTTCCTATCGACTTAAATCCACAATGCTAACGTTTTAGCCTAAGCTAAGAATTGACTGAGGGGGTTGAGTAATCTTCCAACCTCGAGTCGGCTTTTCTGGTTGCTCTGATGCCCTGTTGCCCAAGAAGCCGTGCTTCCCAAGCTCTGCTGTCTCCACTGCCTTGCTTGCTTGCCTTGGATTGCCCTTGCTAGACCTGGAAAATTCCAATGTTAGACCAATTCACAAGATGATTAAACACTTGAGTATATACACCTTTTAATCCCTTCCCTTTTTGCCCAAAATTTTCAATGTGTGCCCCCTGGCTTCCTAGTCCCAGACTAGGTGAACCTCAAAATAGCTTATCCAAAAATAGATGTATACTTTATGAAAAAAACAGTTGAGGTCACGTAGTACTCGTCACGAGCTTTCTAACGAGCTATTAAGCTCAAAAAACGGACTTCGGATGAGAAAGTTATGAGCGTTCAGGTCCTGGGGGGTAAAAACTGACAATCCAATTTTCCTTCAAATATGAGCTAAGGGGTCTCCTATGAGTCTAATGGTCCAAAAATTTTCCAAAAATACCCCCAAAATTGGTCAAAAATTGAAGTCCAAAATTTGCGATGGGGGTGGGCAATCGCGATGGTCTGGGACCGTCGCGATGGTCCAAGCGAACCGTCGCGATGGCGTGGAATTTGGACAATCGCGATGGCCCGAAAAAGCGAACCGTCGCGATGGCTCGAAGTGAACAATCGCGATGGCGTGAGGTCGAACCGTCGCGATGGTCCAAAAAATGAACCGTCGCGATGGCGTGATCGGGTGGACAATCGCGATGGTCCGAAGTGAACCGTCGCGATGGTCCGCGATGCGATGGCTTGAGCCAATCGCGATGGTCCGATTTTGGGCTGTCGCGATGGTCCGAAAAATTGAACCGTCGCGATGGTCTATCTTGACACGTGGCACCGTCGTGGCGATGGCATGGGCCAATCGCGATGGTCCGGGGTCAGCTGAACCGTCGCGATGGTCCAAGTGGATCGTCGCGATGGCTCAAGTGAACCGTCGCGATGGTCCGAAAAAGCGAACCGTCGCGATGGTCCGGCCGAGCCGTCGCGATGGCGTGAGCCTATCGCGATGGTGCGACACAATCGCGATGGTCCGAGCCAATCGCGATGGTCCACCAAACAATGAATTTTCAAAATGCAACTTTGGTTCCGTGTATGCGCAAGGGTCGCCTATCTAGTGGTGTGGTCGCCTACCTCAAAAACCGAAAAGTGCAGACCATCGCGATGGTCCGCCACACTCGGAAATCTCTGACAGAAAGCACATTTTTTACCTTTTGGATGCTTTCCTGATGCTCTGAAGCTCTGTACCTGCAAGAAAACTCAAGAAAACACAAGTGCATACAAGCGCAAAAACTCTCTCTCGCTCTCTCGCACGCACAAATGAGGGGAAATGAGGTGGATGGGTGGATATGGTGAATTTTCTGATTTTTTTGGAAATGGAGATGATGATGCAATGATGAAGATGGAGTGTGGGGAAGGTGAAAAACACTAAAAATTAAGTAAAAACAACAACAAAAACTGAAATTTTTACCTTCCAACGCCACTTCTTGCTATACTCTTACCATCACACATTCGTCCTAGACTCGATCCCCGGCAACGGCGCCAAATTTGGTGTTGCTCTAGCACAATGGTGAGAACCACGTTAAGAAGCTTCACCTCCTTAATGTCAATCCGTGGGAGAGGTAGGAGTGATATGAAGATCGTGAATGTGAGATGATGTGAGAGTGAAGGTGAGAAGCACAAAGATGCACACACACATACACACACACAATGAAGAGACAAGCAAGACACAATGGAAGGTGGAAAATTAGCTCTATTACTCAAGAATACTCTTACAAGCTCAAACTAGCTCTATGCTCACACTAACCAAAATGAACCAACCTCAAAAATGAGCTCTCTAGCTCTTTTTATAGTTTCTAGACTAGTTTTGACCGGTTTCACATCTAATGACCGGCCTAGTTAAAAAATAGGTTCTAGAGGCTATTTGGAAGGGTAAACGATGTCTAAAAATAACGAAATTTGGTACGAGCATTCTACCTAAGCTCCTCAAGCTCGAGGACTCCTCGACTTGCACAAAATGGAGCTATGGATTACAAAATGGGGTTTTCTATGATACATATGTTACAATTAGTGATAATAATCATTGTTGAATGTTTTGGGAAAATCAATAAGACATGTATTTGTTTAAAAGATTGATCCGCCTGGCTCCCTGCTTCGTCTTCACATGCTTCCGTGGCGTCTGTGCCTCTGACTGCTTCCAACACACACCCACATCGATCACGAAGATGAAGAATGAACAATAACAGAAGAATATGAGGAAGAGCACACATATAAATGAGACCAAGGCAATCATCAAGACACGGAGGATGGAAAAGGGCAAGGGCAACATACAAAGGATGAGCCAATTTTGGATCGAGCACCGTAGACTATAAATTTACAAAGGCTTTATGCCATGATGCAAGGTGTGCATGCTTGTTGCAAACTTATAGAGGAGATAAGCCATGAACTTTTACAATAATATCTTGATAACAATGGTTTTGATGCTCCATTTATAGAGGCTATCAACATGCTTAAAGAGGAATTCATTGTAGTAGAGGCTCTCAACTACCTATCACAAAGACCATTCTAATGATTCGATCCCCATCATGTATGTATTCTCTCTAGAGCAGCAGAGTGCATTAAAGTAGAAAACCTTTTATTTATGAAAGGAGGCTCTAAAAAAAATGATCACTACTCCCAACCTGCTATGAATGAAGCAAAATACTTTCTCCAAGACTTCAAATTAAAAAGTAACTAAGCTAACATAAGTTAATTTATAAATTAGAGTGAATAGAGAGTGAGAAATATACTTAAGAATGCACATGTGTGATCCCAACATTTCAGGGAGCAGACCATACATTTGTTCATTTCTCTACACAGATAGCTCCAATGACCAAACTATTGTATATGAAAACTCAATAGGGTTTATCATAATGTTACAAGTGTTAGATGAGATAATGAGACCATAGGTTTGCTTTCATGACTTTATGAAGTTGTAAAAATTGAACATTACAAAGGAAGCAATGGGCAATGGCTCAATATGATTATAAATCTTTGAGTATATGTATTGAAGTGTAAAGCACAATGCTTGGAGATGATGGAGGAATCCAAGAGCTATGAAATAAACACAATGACCACTCTAGAAGTGGGTGAGAGCTCAGCTATATCCTTCAACTCATCCGGTGAAATATATGTAAGCCTTTGTTCTTGATTTTAGTAGGTAGTTGTTGATTAATTCTACTTAAAGATTCGACTCGTTTGTTGGTACATAATTGAATTTGAATTCAAATATGACTTATGTCTTTCAGCTCACTTTAGACTTACTTTAATTCTCAAATATTCATCCAACAGAAAGACCTTTACAAAAGATAAAAATATAGTGAAACGTATCCTTAGAAATGAGCTAAGGATATGTGTATACACACACACACACATACATACATACATACATATATATATATATATATATATATATATATATATATATATATATATATATATATATATATATATATATAAATACATGTAACTTTGTAAGTATGCATAAGAACGTACATGTATGCATACATTCATATATACATATATACTTTACATACATACATACATACATATATACATACATATATAAATACATATAGGTGCAATATTTTTTCCATGTGGAATTATTTTGTTGGTGGATTGCTTTTTTTTTTTTTTTTAAAGATGGGGTGATTTTTGTAGGTTCTTGTATGGTGTCCATGTGAGGAGATGGTTGGATACACTCCAGACATGAGCTGGTGCTGCACAAATCCTGCTCTACACCTGCCAATGTTACTTCAGATTACCTTACTAGACACCTTTAGCTTCCCAAATATGCATTTGCATCCATAATGTGCTTTGGAGCATCACCTTCAAATAGCTGCATCAAAACAGACTACTTCCAATGATGAAGAGTTGCAAAACTTGCTATTTATGGACTATAACCTGCTCAGTGTTTCATTCAGTGCTCACTCATTGCCTACAACTGACCCAATCTAATTGGACCCCTAAGCTTGCTATAGGAAGTTATTTCACTAATTTAGGATGAGTATATGCTGAGAAATAATCTTAAGGAGTTAGGGGTGTAATCTCGACATTTTAGGAGGATGACAATCAACAGACATATGCAGAATGTATTGAGCATTTCTCACTCATCTCTAAACTAAATGACGTGAAAATTAATACCATAGAACTAGAAGGTCTAAGCTACATGTATCAAGTTGAATCGGAGTAAAAGAATAAGTATATGCAGAGAAATCCTCAAAACAAGATCACTCAAAATGGGAGTATAGCAACATGTAATAGTGAACATGAGATAGTTGCATAATCTGGAACAAATGTATATTGTATTGAATGTATGATACAAAGAGATGTTGTAGGCTTACTCAAACATGTGTGGACTAAGTGTGCCCACAATCTTGAAGCTCAATGTGTTCTTGATCTACTCTCTCTCTCTCTCTCACGACTAAAAGTCATAAGTTTTTATAGATGAATTCAAATTTGAATTTGGAATCTGCCACCTAAAAGTGATTCTATCTTTTAGGCTCCTAATTAATTTGATTCCAATCACTTGGTTTTTGTGAATTACAACTCGTAAAGCTATGAGATTCTCTCAACCTTTTCCTTTTACATTTATCTTGAGTTAAACTCAAGATATTTACAAGAGGTGTTCACATGTGACTAATGAACATTCAATCTGAAGATATGAAGTAAACCTTTGGACTTTTGGTCAAGCATCAAGGCTTGCCAAATGTATCAACACCTCCCCCTCAAGCCTAAGATGCTTGAGTCTTCAATCCATGGGTATCCCGTGCATTCCAATCATTGACTTGAATCTGTTGAGTTTGCTTCCATCAAGTGCTTTGGTCATCATATCTGCACATTGCATCTGAGTAGACACATAAGACAATTGAATTTCTTTTCTTGCTATTTTTCTCTAACAAAGTGATAATGGACTTCTATATGCTTAGTCTTGGCATGAAAGATAGGATTAGCAGCTAAATGCAAAGAACTCATGTTATCTCCAAATATGTATGGAGTGCCAAAATCTAATCCCAAAGTTGCATATAGGGTCTTGATCCACATTGCTTCCTGAGCTGCATTTGCCAATCCTCTATATTCAGCTTCAGTTGAAGAGAGTGCTACTATGGGTTGTTTCTTGGAAGACCAAGAAATGAGATTTGTACCTGTAAAGGATAAATATCAGATGTGCTTCTTCTATCATCTTTTGATCCTGCCCAATTTGCATCAATGAATAGCTTTACACTCAAATCAGTTGTATAAGGATAATACAATCCTTCATTCATAGTTCCCTTTAGATATTTCAATATCCTCTTTGCTACATCCATGTGAGGCTTTCTAGGAGTGTGCATAAATTGGCTAAGCACACTTACACCATAATAGATATCTACCCTAGTTAGGGTTGCATCATTCAAGCTTCCAACTAAGCTTTGGTAGCTTCTAATGTCTTCAATAGTTTCCCCTTCATGAGTACTTAACTTGTGATTGACCTCCATGGGAGTACCTACAACCTTAGCATCCTGCATCTTGAACTTTGCAATTACATCTTTAACATACTTCCTTTGAGTAAGGAAGATCCCTTTATCTATATAGGCAACTTCTAATCCAAGAAAGTAAGTGAGTAATCCTAGGTCCCTTATCTTGAACTCTTCCTTCATTTGGGCTTTCATCTTCTTGATTCCATCTGCATCATTACCTGTAAGAATAATATCATCTACATACACACAAAGATATATAACTTCAGAGTTACTCTTCTTAGAAGAGTGAAGAATCAGCCTTGCTCATCTTGAATCCTTTATCTTGCAAAAATGTAACCAATATATGATAACAAGCTCTAGGAGCTTGTTTGAGACCATAGAGAGCTTTTCTGAGTTTGCACTAATACTTAGGATGTACATCATCAACAAACCCAAGAGGTTGTGCCATGTATATCTCCTCTTAAATCCAACCATTTAAGAATGCATTTTTTACATCTAATTGATAGATGTCCCAATTCCTTGAAGCAAGTATGCTTATGAGAACCCTGATTGCTGGCATCTTTGCCACAGGAGAGAAGGTCTCCTCATAATCAATCCCTTGGGTCTGAGAAAACCCTTTGGCCACAAGTCTTGCTTTGTACCTATTTATTGATCCATTAGAATTCTTTTTTACCTTATAGATCCATCTAGATCCAATAATCTTCATGGATTGGTTCTTGGGGACTAGGTCCGAAGTCTGATTTTCTTGAAGTGCTTGTATCTCTTCCTTCATTGCTTCCTTCCATTCAGATTTCTTGTTTGCTTCTTCAAAGGTTGATGGTTCTTCTGAATTGATATCCTGAGCAATAAAGATTGAGTGTTTAGTGACTAGAGAGGTGTCATATCCATACCTTTCTAGCTTCTTCTTTTCCCTAGTTGATCTCCTTATTGTTTGTTGAGAGGATTTTGCAATATCCGTCAAGTCTTGCATCTTCTCCTTACCTTTGTTGCTCCATACCTTTAAGTTTCTCCACAATGTTTTCTAATCATCGTCAGAATCACTTGAATCTTCACATTGTTGTCTATTCACCTTCTGAATTGTAGGAAAGTCTTCTTCTAGGTCATAAGGTAGTTTGACTTTTCTGCAATCATCTTCAAACCAAGAGTTGTTTTCATTAAAAAACAACATCTCTGCTAACAATAAAACCTTTACTACTTGGATTCTACAACCTGTACCCTTTTTTATTAAGATCATAACCTATGAACACACATTTCTTTGCCTTGGGATCCATTTTACCTCTGATTTGTGATGGAACATGTGGATATGTTATGCACCCAAAAATTTTGCAATGATCTAGGCTAGGCCTTCTTCCATTCCAAGCTTCATATGGTGTCATCCCACCCAATGCTTTAGATGGGAGTCTGTTGATAAGATAGGTGGTTGTGGATACAACCTCTGCCCATAGGTAGTTGGACAATTTCTTTTCATTGATCATGGACCTTGCTGCTTCCACAATGGTCCTATTCCTCCTTTCTGCTACTCCATTTTTCTCTGGAGTATATATGGTGGTGATTTCTCTTTTGATGCCTCTATCTTGGAGATATGCATCAAACTCATGGGAGAAGTATTCTCCCCCTCCATTTGACCTTAGATTCTTTAATGTTTTCCCTATCTAATTTTCAACAAGAGCAAGATATTTATTGAAACAATTGAATACTTCATCTTTGTGCTTCATAAAATAAAGTATGGTCCATCTGCTACAATCACCAGTGAATGATACATAATACTTGGATCTTGAAATTGAAGGGTCTTTGCTAGGTCCCCAAACATTTGTGTGGACTAGCTCTAATAGATCACCATGAATGTAACCTTTCTTCATAAATGGTTGTCTATGAGACGTCCCAAATTGACATGAGCTACATTTGTATATCAGATGTTGCTCGGATATATTTGGCAATCCAAGCACACTCTGGTCCCTGCATATTTGCTTTAAACTTCTTTCTCCTATGTGAGCTAATCTTTTGTGCCACATTTCTAATTCTAATAGGGTTTTTCCTCCATATTTGAAAAGTGCTATATTTCTAGTATCGTGCTATCTTCTTGAATCCTTGTTGAGGATCTTCAACAAATGCTCCATTTCTTGTAAACCTTACATGCAAGCCTTTTTCTACAATTTCCAACACTTATCAAGTTCTTGGTTATGGTAGGTACATACAATACCTTACTGAGTAGATTCATGTTTCCATCTGAGGTCTTTACATTCCCAATCTTTTCAACTGAGTGCCTTGTATCATCTCCTGTCTGAACCTCATGCTTGTTCCTTGGATCCTCCAAGTCAGATAGTAATGCCACATTTCTTGCTACATGATTTGAACAACCAGAATCTATATAAAACACATGCTCATCTGCTTTACCTTGTCTCATGGTCATGTTCATTAACAAAAGTGAGTCTTCTTGTCCCTGCTCTTCAGTATAATTGTTGTAATCTCTCCTTCCTCTATAGCCTCCTTGGTTATTGTAGTTGTTGTAGTTGTTGTTATAATTGTTGAAGTTGTTTGATCTTCCTCTTCCATAGCTTCCTATGTTGAAGCCTCTTCCTCCCTAATTTTTAGGGTTCCTGAAAAAATTCTCAAGTGTGTGGTTAGTCAATCCCCATATGGCACATGGAGAGGTGCTTTGGAATCTCCCCCTGCCTTGTCTTCCTCCTCTACCTCTTCCTCTTGTACCTCTACCTCTTCCTCTTGTAACTCTCCCTCTTCCTGCAAAGTTAGCTTGGGAGGTACTAGCTTCATCATCAGATTTCTTGCCTTTACCTTTACCATCCTTACTCTTGTTCTTATCAGTGTATAGGGTAGAGGGTTGATTATCTTTTGAGTGGTCATTGTTCTTCACAAGCTTGGTTTCATGAGTAAACAGTTGTCCCATTAGAGTATTGAAGTCAAGTGCTTGCATGTCCATGCATAGATCCATTGCAGTAGTGAATGCTTCCCACTTGTCATCTGCTTTGATTCCATTGATCAATTGTCTCAAAATTTTCTCCTCATCAATGACTTCTCCAATGATTCCAAGTTGATCAGTTAGGTCCTTCATTTTAGTGACATAATCAGTCACATTCTGTTTGGGCATCTTCTTGAGTGTTGTGAACTCCATCCATAATTAATTCTTCCTTGCTCTAGTGCTTGAAGATAAGAATGCTTCAAGTGTATTCCACGTTTCTCGTGATGTCTTAGAATTTCTAATATGTGGGAGTAAGAAATCAGAAACTAAGTTTAGAAGGTATGACCTGGCCAATGCATCCTTTGAGCACCATGTTGATAACATTTCTTGTTCTTCTTGAGTGGGTTGCCCTTTACTTCTAAGTATTGGCATTGACTCATCTCCAGATATGTAACTGTTGGAGACCTTTTAATCTCCAAATGCTTGATCTATACTGATCTAAGATCACATCTATATCAGTTGTAGACCAATCTTTACTCAAATGTTACTTTGATTTACCAAAACAACCATGAACAATTCTCTGAGTGAGAATTTTTCTTCTTCAAGAAGTCTGCTTCAAAGATTGACTTCCTTACCTGCACATATCTTTAGATTTCTTCAATCTAATAATATACATACCTTCAAGCTACCTTTTCACAATCATATTAACCATTGATCCTTCAAAAGAATCATTAAAACTTTGATTTGATCCTTAAGATCAAAGGTATGTAAAAAACTGTCTTTCAGGAATGGCGACTTTGACATGATCAACTTCTTAAGTTGATTTCTCATAGCACAAATCCCGTTTTGCTAAATGCTTTTAGCCATAGCTTCCTTACCTTCTAACTTAGATTTTGAATGCTAACTCATTCAAAAATTTACACTATGCGCTGAGATTAGATGTGTACAAAAGGATTTCTGATCCACATGATCAGACTGAGAGAACTCAGAGAAAAACCCGTCGCTAATTTCCTGAGTAAAACTCTCTACACATCTCATTAAGACACTTGTCTTCAAAAATGACTCTCACATATTTCTTTACATCATTGACTTATTTACATATAGTTTTAGACATATCCCGCGTCTATTACATTACTCCTTATCATCCTAAGGATTCTCTATACTCAGATTACAAGAATTTCCACCTATAGTGTACATATGTATACATACTTCACTTCTGAGATCTCTTCACGCTCTCAAGTGTTTTCTTCCACTTCAATCTGATCATAAGCTTGATTCAAGATCTTTATAATCATCAATTTGTGATTGGTTTGTTCCAACAGCTCCCCCTCAATCACTGATTGTGATTAGTCCATTCTTCTTCACTCCTGCCATCTCTTTGAATCTCTGTAACTTAGGTCCATCCAAGCTTTTTGTCATCATATCTGCAACTTGTTCTTTTGTTCAAGTATACATCACTTCAATCTCTTTATCAAGTACCTTTTCTCTCAAGAAATGATATTGAATTTCTATATGCTTAGTCTTGGCATGAAAAACAGGGTTAGCTGCCAAATACAAAGAACTCATATTGTCTCCAAAAATAATTGGAGTACTCTGATCAGTTCCAAAACTCTTCAACAAGGTTTTTAACCATATTACTTCTTTTGTAGCCTCTACCATTCCTTTATACTTAGCTTATGTGGATGACAAAGCAACTGTATGTTGCTCCTTTGAGCACCAAGAAACTAGTTTATCTCCAATATAACAGAGATACCCATTAGTGGACCTTCTATCATCTGAATCACCTGCCCAATCTGCATCACTAAACACTCTGATTCTTGTGTCAGAAGTAAATCCATAATACAGACCTTCACTTAGGGTTCCTTTGATTATCTGAGTACCCTTTGAGCTGCAATCCAATGAGTCTTCTTTGGACAATGCATAAATTGTGATAACACACCTACT
Source organism: Ceratopteris richardii (assembly GCA_020310875.1). Taxonomy (NCBI): domain Eukaryota; kingdom Viridiplantae; phylum Streptophyta; class Polypodiopsida; order Polypodiales; family Pteridaceae; genus Ceratopteris; species Ceratopteris richardii. Next base: position 149,143,805 of record CM035419.1, read on the forward strand.
GCATATGATAAATCTGGCCTTATCAAGGTAGCATAGATTAGACTACCTACGAAGCTCTGATATTTCTTCATGTCATTAAATTCTTCACCTCCATACCTGCTCAACTTATGATTTACCTCCAATGGTGTGCTTGAAGGCTTGCAATCCTCCATGTTAAACTTGACCAGAAGATTCTTCAAGTACCTCTCTTGTGTAACATATACTCCATGTTGAGTATACACAATATGCATTCCTAAGAAATAAGATAAGTTTCCCAAATCACTTATCTTAAACTCCTTCTCTATTTGTTTCTTAAGTTCATTGATTCCTTGAGCATCTGTACCTGTGATAATAATATCATCAACATAAATACACATGTATGTGTATCCATTTTCACTTGCCTTTACTAGCAAGCTACTATCTGCCTTTGATGCTTGAAATCCACAATCATTCAAGAACTTGACAAGCCTGTACTTCCATGCTCTTGGAGCCTGCTTCAACCCATACAAAGCTCTCTTGAGCTTACACACATAATCTGATTCAATTGAATCCATGAAACCTTCTGTTTGCTCCATGTATACTTCATCTGCAATGTATCCATTTAGAAATGCATTCTTCACATCTAATTGTGATAACTTCCATCCTTTACAAGCAGCAATAGCAATCCATGATCTAATTGTAGACATCTTAGCAACAGGACTAAAGGTTTCATCATAATCTACCCCATAAGTTTGGGCATAACCTTTGACCACAAGTCTAGCCTTGTATCTAGACACCTTTCCATCTGCAAATCTTTTTGTTTTATACACCCACTTACATCCAATGACTTTTTGATTCTTTGGTCTTGACACCAATTCCCAAGTTTCATTTTCAAGTAGAGCATCATACTCTTCTTGCATTGCCTTCTCCCAATTCTGTTTACCTTTAGCTTCTTCATATGTAATTGGATCCTCTTCTGTCTTCACAATGTAAGCATAATCTTTTGTTGTTAGAAAAGATGTATCATAACTATACCTTATAGGCTCTTTCCTTTCCCTTGAGGATCTTTTGACCTCTGCACTTCTTGAAGTCTCAGCCACATTTGATTCTGGATCAAATCTTGGCCCATCTTCTACATTATCCTGCAATTTACTTTTATAGTCAACATCATCAATATCTTCTTCATACACATTTACTTTTACCTTCCCTTTCCTTTGTATTTCTTTGTCATCTGCATAATCATTTGTTGACCCTGTATACCATGTGCTTTGCTCATCAAATGTAGCATCTTTGGTAACAAGAAATTGCTTTGTGGATGGACTCCACAACTTGTAACCCATCTGTCTATCATCATACCCAATAAACACATATTTCTCTGCTTTGGGTTCTAGCTTATGTCTCAATTGTGAAGGAACATAAGCATATGATAAGCATCCAAATACCTTACACTGATTAAGAGTAGGTTTCTTACCCCACCATGCTTCATAAGGAGTTCTTCCATCCAAAGCTTTACAAGGTAACCTATTCACAAGGTATGTTGCAGTGTTGATAGCTTCTGCCCATAAGTAATTTGGACAATTCTTTTCCTTCATCATTGCTCTTGCAAATTCTACAAGAGTTCTATTTCTTCTTTCTGCAACTCCATTCTGTTGAGGAGAGTACCTGCAAGTTACTTCTCTCTTTATACCTGCATTCCACAAATAATCATCAAACTCTTTAGAGAAATACTCTCCCCCTCTGTCTGATCTCAACCTCTTAAGCTTTTGTCCTGTAATCCTTTCTGCATAAGCATGATAATGTTTGAATGTCTTGAAGAATTCTGAGTTATCCTTGATTACATATAAAGTAATCCATCTGGTTGCATCATCAACAAACAACACATAATATCTGGATCCATTTATGCTATAGTCCCTTGAGGGAATCCACACATCTGTATGAACCAATTCAAGCATATTTGAATACTTGTACCCTGATTTATTGTATGAACTTTTGTGTGCTTTACCTAATTGACAAGCTTCACACTTGTACACCATGTGTTGCCCTTCAATTTTTGGCAAACCAAGCACCACTTGATTCTTTGACATTTCCTTTATAGCTCTCTCATTGAAATAAAGCATGTCAAAGAAAAAAGTGGTGTAAATAAAGCATGACCCACATTACCTTGGACTTTGAGAGTAAACAACCTTCCTTCCTTTTTACCTGCAATTATGTTTCTATATCCCTGATTTGGATCTTGCACATAGACACCATCATTTGTGAATCTGACTTCATATCCCTTCTCCACAATTTGCCCTACACTTATCAAAGTTTTAGGAATAGTAGGAACATAAAGTACCTTGCTCAAGAGTGTACTTCCACTCTTTGTCTTCACTGATCCAATACTCTCCACTTTATGTTTGGTATTGTCACCTGTTTGAACTGTATGTCCATTCACCTTTGCTTCCATATCAGTCATCAAGGATATATTGCCACTCAGATGATTGCTACATCCTGAGTCAATATAAAACACCCTTTGATCTTCTCCTACTGATTCATGAGTTGCATTCAAGATAAGAGTCATATCATCCTTCTGATATGATGCATAGTTATAATAATTGTTGTTGTAGGACTAAGGTTGAAAGCTTCTTCCACCTCCTTTAGCATATGATGTCCTACCACCTCTTCCTCTGAAACTGCCTCTTTGGTTTCTGCCTCCTCTACCTCTTTGATTAAAACTCTGATTATTATTTCCTCCATTTTGATTGTTATACCAACAATCATTTGCCAAATGATTGGTTCTGCCACAAATCCAACAAGCTTTAGTATTATCTTTGTTCTTACCTCCCCTTCCTTTACCTCTGAAATTCATTTTTCCTTTTGTAAAGTTAGCTTGGCTTGAAGATCCTTCATCATCAGTTGACTGCGTCCCTTTGCCATTCTTTTTCTTCTCCTTGGAGTACATTTCTTGACTTGCACTCCTATCATTATCTCCCTTAATGTCTTGCTCAAAAGTTAGCATGTGTCCTAGCAATTGATTAAGATCAGGAGTAAAATGATCAAGTGACAATTCTATGGACAATATGAAAGGCTTCCACTTCTCATCTCCTCTCAGACCTGTAAGTATTTGCCTTACCAACTTATCCTCTTCAATGTCTTCATCTACTACTCCCAAGCTATGTGCAATATCCTTCATCCTTGCCACATAATCAGAAATTGATTGTGAGCTCTTCTTCTTGAAAGTTGTAAATTCAGCCCATAGTGAGGACTTCCTTGACTTGGTTGTGTTTTGGAAATGCTCTTCCAAAGCATTCCAAACATCTGTTGCACTTTCCAATCCTCTAATGTGAGGTAGAAGATAATCATTTACAGCCATGTAAATGATGCTCCTAGCTTGAGCATCCTTTCTCATCCAAGTCTTCAAATCTGCAAGCTCTTCCCTAGTTGGAATACTAGGATCTGCAAATTCAGGCTTTTCTTCTTCTCCTGTAATGAATGCCATCAAATCTTTGCTCATGAGATGTGCCTCCATCCTCATGGACCAAGCTGGATAGTTCTCCCTATCTAGCTTATCAATCTGCAAGCTTTCTCCCATCGTTTGATCTTCTGTATCTGCAATTACTATGATTTATGATAGTAAAATGTACCTTTGATATGAAACTTCAATCCTTTTTTATCCTTCGAACTCGTGCTTTGTACTTCTGCAGGTTATCTTTGCGAATTCATCCTTGTCCACCTTCGATTAGAAAAAACTTCAATATCTACAGCAGTCGGGACTTCCAATGCCTTTACTTCCCTTGTATTGCACCTTCAGCTCTGATACCAATGTTGGAGACCTTTTAATCTCCAAATGCTTGATCTATACTGATTTAAGATCACATCTATATCAGTTGTAGACCAATCTTTACTCAAATGTTACTTTGATTTACCAAAACAACCATGAACAATTCTCTGAGTGGGAATTTTTCTTCTTCAAGAAGTCTGCTTCAAAGATTGACTTCCTTACCTGCACATATCTTCAGATTTCTTCAATCTAATAATATACATACCTTCAAGCTACCTTTGCACAATCATATTAACCATTGATCCTTCAAAAGAATCATTAAAACTTTGATTTGATCCTTAAGATCAAAGGTATGTAAAAAACTATCTTTCAAGAATGGCGACTTTGACATGGTCAACTTCTTAAGTTGATTTCTCACAGCACAAATCCCGTTTTGCTAAATGCTTTTAGCCATAGCTTCCTTACCTTCTAACTTAGATTTTGAATGCTCACTCATTCAAAACTTTACACTATGTGCTGAGATCTAAGTAAAACATTGACACAGAAAAGTGTGCTACTCTAAGAAGTCTGTTTGTAGATTATACATACAAATGTTCCTATTGATCATTCTCACAGTAGGAAAGAAATTAGATCATAAAATTTTGAACATAGCTTCATTAGATTTCAGATTAGATGTCTACAAAAGGATTTCTGATCCACATGATCAGACTAAGAGAACTCAGAGAAAAACCTGTCGCTAATTTCCTGAGTAAAACTCTCTACACATCTCACTAAGACACTTGTCTTCAAAAATGAATCTCACATATTTCTTTACATCATTGACTTATATACATATAGTTTTAGACTTATCCCGCGTCTATTACATTACATCCTAAGGATTATCTATACTCAGATTACAAGAATTTCGACCTATAGTGTACATATGTATACATACTTCACTTCTGAGATCTCTTCACGCTCTCAAGTGTTTTCTTCCACTTCAATCTGATCATAAGCTTGATTCAAGATCTTTATAATCATCAATTTGTGATTGGTTTGTTCCAACAGTAACCATAAAGATTTCTACCTTGTAGATATGCTTCCATTCTAATGGACCAAGCAAAGTAATTACCTTGATCCAATTTGTCAATTGATGATGGTAATCCATCTCCCATGTTGAGTTAATGATTGTTGTGATACCAGTGTGAGGAGATGGTTGTATACACTCCAGAAATGAGTTGGTGCTGCACAAATCCTGCTCTACACTTTCCAATGTTACTTCAGATTACCTTAGTAGACACCTTTGGCTTCCCAAATATGCATTTGGACCCATAATGTGCTTTGGAGTATCACCTTCAAATAGTTGCATCAAAACAGACTACTTCCAATGTTGAAGAGTTGCAAAACTTGCTATTTATGGACTGTAACTTGCTCAATGTTTCATTCAGTGCTCACTCACTGCCCACAATTGACCCTAGAGCTTTTAGCCATACCTAATTGGACCCCTAAGCTTGCTATAGGAAGTTATTTCACTAATTTAGGATGAGTATATGCTGAGAAATAATCTTAAGAAGTTAGGGGTGTAATCCCAAGATTTTAGGAGGATGACAGTCAACAGACATAGGCAGAATGTAATGAACATTTCTTGCTGATCGGAAATAGTAGAAAGATGCAATGAACCGACATTATCCTTAAATATATGAGGAATAGATAAATTAAGACTGAAATCATAGTAAAAGGTCCTAATCCACATTACTTCTTGAGTTGCATTGGCAAGTCCTCTATATTGAGCTTCAGTTGATAAGATTGCAATAGTGGATTGTTTATTTGAATACCATGAAATTAGCTTTGTATGTGCAAATGTGAGGTATCGAGATGTACTTCTCATATCATGTTTAGAGCCTGCCCAATCTGCATCAGAGAAAAGCTTGGTGTCTATATCAAATGTGTAAGGGTAATACATACCTTCATTGATAGTTCCCTTTAGATATTCAAGTATCTTTTTTTTCTCCTTCCATGTGAGGTTTCCTAGGAGTATGCATGAATTGACTTAAGACACTTAATCCATAGCAAATGAAAACCCTTGTCAAGGTAGCATATTTTAAACTACCAACTAGACTCTGATAGATATTTATATCTTCCATTTGCTCTCCTTCATGAGCACTTAACTTCAAGTTCATCTCCATAGGTGTACTTGCAACCTTTGATTTCTCAATTTTGAATTTTGCAAACATGTTTTTTATATAATTTCTCTAAGTAAGATAAATACCCTTTTTGTATATACTACTTCCAATCCTAGGAAGTACATGGGTAGACCTAGATCATTGATTTTGAATTCTTGTTTTGTCTAAAGCTTGATCTTCCTTATACCTTCAGCATCACTACCTATTATTATGATATCATCAAAATATACAGAGAGGTATATGAATTCATATTGATTCCTATTATTAAGAGGGAAGGATATATGCTTTGGTCACAATGAATCCTCTATCCTGCAAATAGGTGACAAGCTTGTGATTTCAAGCCCTTGGGGATTGCTTTAGACCATATCAAGCCTTTATCAACCCACATACATACTCATGGCATGATGATTCTTGAAAACCAAGAGGTTGAACCATGTGTACCTCTTCAGATATCTACCCATTTAGAAAAGCATTTTTCACATCCATTTGATAGATTTTCCAATTCTTGAAAGTTGCATTGCTCATAAGTACTCTCATGGTTGGCATCACTTCCATAGGTGAAAGTGTTTCTTCATAATCATTTCCTTGTGTTTGTGCAAATCCTTTGTCCATAAGTATCGCTTTGTATCTACTAGTAGTCCCATTAAAGTTTTTCTTTACCTTGTATATCCATCATGAACCTATGATCTTCATAGATGGAGTCTTGGTAGCAACTTTCAAGTTTCATCTTCTTGTAAGGATTCAATCTCTTTCTCCATGGCATTTATCCACTCAGGCTTCTTCTTTTTTTCCTCATAGAATGAGGGCTTCTCCGAGTTTGAATCATGTGTTAGATATATAGAATGTTTAGTAACCAATGATGTATCATCTCCATAAGTTTTTGGATTCATTTTCTCTATAGTTGTCATTCTAACTTTTTGCTATGAGGATTGTACTACATCCCTCAACTCTTGCATTTTGGCTTTGACTTTAGAGTTCCAAGAATTGATTTCTCTCCTTGGAGTCTTCTGATAATCTTCACAATCACTTGATGCTTCAAGTGTATGGTCATTTCTTTTTGATAGAGTTGGTAAGTCCTATTCTAGTTCATAAGGCAACTTGATTCTCCCATAATCATCTTCAAACCATGATTCTTTTTCATCAAACACAACATCCCTTCTTACAATGAAACCTTTTTTGCTTGTAGTGTACAACCTATAACCTTTTTTATTAAGGTTACAGCCAATGAATTTATATTTCTTTGCCTTAGGGTCCAATTTTCCTCTAATCTATGAAAGCATGTGTGCATATGCAATGCACCCAAAGATCGTGCAATGATCCCAGCTAGTTCTTCTTCCATTCCATGCCTTATATGGATTCATGCCATCAAGAACCTTTGATGGACGTCAATTCACCAAATAAGTAGTTGTTGATACTTCCTCTGTGCACAAGTAGTTGAGGAGTTTCTTCTCATTGAGCGTGGACCTTGCAGCCTCCACAACTGTCTTATTTCTTCTCTCTACCACTCCACTTTTCTCAAGAGTATATGTCGTAATGATTTCCTCTTGATTCCTCTCTCTTGGAGATAAGCATCAAAGTCATGGCATAAATATTCTCCCCCTCCATCTAACCTTAGCCTTTTTATTGTTTTAGGTGTTTGTTCTCCACAAGAACTAAATATTTTTTAAAGCATGAAAACTTCATCCTAATGCTTCATGAAATACAAGATAGTCCATTTGCTATAATCATCTATAATTGACACATAGTACCTTAATCCTGAGATTCAGGGTCCCTTGCTTGGTCCGCAAACATCTATGTGGACCAACTCGAATAGGTCTCCATGTATGTAGTGTTTCTTGTTGAAGGGTTTCCTATCTGATTTAACAAATTGAAAAGCACTACATTTATATATCATGTGTTGTTTTGATATATTTGATATCCCAATTACACTTTGATCCCTACTCATTTTTTGAGGGCTCTTTCTCCTATGTGAGCTAACCTCTTGTGTCAAATCTCTAACTTTGATAAAGTTTGATTGCCATAATTAAACAATGCAATGTTATTAGTGTCTTCGAGTTAAAAGGTGAACAATCTACCTATCTTTTCTCCTTTTTCTAATTTCTCAAATCCCTAATGTTAGTCTTCATCAAATGCTCCATTCTTGGTAAATCTTACTTGCAAACCCTTCTCAACAATCTGACCTACACTAATGAGATTCTTGGTAATAATAGGCACATAGAGTACTCTGCTTAGTAATTTCATGTTACCATTTGAAGTATTCACATTATTAAACTTCCCAATCGGATGTCTTGTGTCATCTCCTATTTCGAGTTTTGGGTCTTAAGAGTAGAGCCACATATGTTGCCACATTATTTGAGTATCATGAGTCTATATAAAGCACATGTTTACCATCCTTCATTGTCATATTCTATAGAAGAAGTGAATCTTCTTGATCTTGATCATCTATATAGTTGTTTTAGTCTCTCCTTCCTTTGTATCCACCTTTGTAGTTTTTGTTATATGAATTGTTGCTATATCCATAGGAGTTTTTGAATCTTTCTCTTGAACTTCCGTAACCACCTCTATTGTATCCTCTTCCTCTTTGATTTGTTGGGTTCTTGAAACAAATCTCTATAGTGTGATTAGTTAGACCACGTATAGCATAGGGTGATGAGCTTTTAGCTTTCTACCTACTTTGTCTACCTCCTTTGCCTCTTCCTCTTGAGTCTCTACCTCTACCTGTGAATTTGGCTTGAGAGGTACTTCCTTCACCATCAAGTATATTACCTTTCCCTTTGTTATCCTTGCTTTTAGTCTTATATGTATAGAGAGTAGAGGATTGATTACCTATTATATTCTCACCATTCTTCTTGAGCTTTGCTTTTTGTGTGACAGTTGTCCCATGTGTCTGTTGAAGTCAAGGACTTGCATGTTCATGTAGAGATCCACGGTTGTTGTGAAAGCTTCCCATTTTTCATCATCTTTGACTCCATTGATGACCTGCCTCACAATTTGTTGTTCATCAATAACCTCTTCAATGATTCCAAGTTTGTTGGCGAAAACTTCGGCTCTAACGCCTACTGTTGCGGAAATACTTTCACCCTGAAGGTGGATTTCGCAACAAAGCTTGAACTCTGTCAGGCCTGCGGAAATTGCCGCGCCACCGTAATAGGATGCTAAACTAGAGTGATTCAGAATACCTTTGTAATCAACAGTAGCTCAGCCTAATTAACGTCGCTTTAACTGTGTTATCCTGCGACACAAGTTCCACCGGAACTCCACCAGACTGTTACTGGACTGACACCGTAATCGTGCTGGAACGTCACCGAAATAAACTTAGTTCTGCTCGTAATTGCTTCAGATGAACTTATGTGAAGTAAGGAAGTAGTGTGTGAGCTTCCTTCACCGAATGAACTTCCTTCTGGAAACTTCACAGTTCTAAAATGCTACTTTCCGGTTAACCTTTGTACTGTGTGTACATCTTCATTCCACCGGAAACTGTGATCAGCTTAAAGTAGAGGCGTCTAGCTACAAGATGAGCTATCTCTCATACAAAGCTTCGAATTCTGCTATGAGTTATACTTCGTTGTTCTACCGGAAAATCCTGATTTCTGAGAAACTGTAACTGACTGAAATATGTTTACTGAGTAAACTGTTATTCACCGAAACATGCGTTTACAGAGAAGGTACTGAAGCACGTTTAGTAACGAGTCGTGATAGTTAACGATAAACTAAGCTTCCTACCGTAATATGAAATAACTTCAAATTCTTCACAAGTAAAGATTGCACGTAGACATCCACATGAACATGTGTTTTCGATTTGAGAAGATGTGTACAAGTAAGCTTGGCCTCTTCTTGCTCAAGTTACAAAAACTCTCCTACAGTGAGTAGTTTCTTATTACCATCTCTCTTTAGATGAAAAGACCCGACACTTCAGGCTTGTGTTATTCATCTGTACATACGCGATCTATGGCGTCTTCTGAGAACTTCTAACTCTCTTCACTTATACGCGATCTATGGCGTCTTCTCTCAGTCTCTCGTTCTCCTCTGTGTATCATCTATGATTCTCTCTCTGTGTATATCTGCATCTGTGCTCTTCTCTCTACAAGCTCTTCAAAAAAACTTGCTGTATATATACACTTTCTTTAGCGCTCCTTTGCTCTGTCATTCTTCAATTCGCGTTATGCGCGCCTTGATGGAGAGTGTTAATCTCCAAAAGAACAAGTTGACCTTGAATTTAGATCACCTCTATATCAAGATCAACTTTAGACTCCATCTAATTTAGAGAATCTTCACCAAATTATCAGAAAAATTGAAAGTTCTGAAAAATCAACTTCTCAGAAAAGTCTGCTGCAGATTAGTCACTCATTGACTAATCAATCCTGTAAAGTTTTTGATTAAACTTTGCACAACACTTCGCCTTAAGGTTGCGCAGCTTTGCCAAGTTAAATCTCTCAAAAAGATTAAGTACACACTGAGAAATGTCTGAAACACTTTACCTATGTCTGAAAGTGCTTCTCTGCAATGGCGACTTTGACACCTGCAACTTCTTAGCACTGGTTCTCCCAACTCTGAACCCGTTTGATCAAGATCTTCTAGCCATAGATGGCTTACCTTCCAACTTAGATTTTGAGCCCTCACTTGTGTAAAACTTTACACTGTAGACTGAGCAATGATCATTTCATTGAAGATGAAATGTGCGCCAGATTTCTCGACTGTTAGAACATTCTTACATATGAATGTTCCTAATCAAAATTCTCACATCCTGATTACAATTAACCTCTCAAATTCTAGCCATAGATAGATTAGCTATGGACTTAGATACGTGCAAAAGGATTTCTCTAAAGATTAAGCACAGAAGGAGCAGACACCAAAATATCGGGCGCAAAAATTCTCGATTTCTCAGAAAATTTACATCTAAGTGAGGATGGACAATTCACTCACTCTTCATGTGTCTAATGACACTAATTTCTCTCTCCCTATTCTCAAATCTCTTCTACTCTACTTGCCCGACATTTTCAAACATATTTATAGATGAATATATACAAGTGTATGACTTAAACAAGAGTATAAGTCAGCTAATGTACATATGTGTACATATCTTTGAGTTTTCTGAAAATGTCCTTCCTTCAACCATCTGACTTTGTTTCCTTCTTGACTCCTTGACTTCATTTCTCCATAATCCCTCAATTGATGATTGTCATGCACCAACAGCTCCCCCTCAATCATTAATTGAGGTTCTTTTCTATCTTCTTTACTCCAGCCATATCCTTGAATCTTTGTAGTTTTGGTCCATCTAGACTTTTAGTCATCATATCTGCAACTTGATCTTTTGTGGGAGTGTGTATGACTTCAATCTCCTTCTCAATGACCTTCTCTCTCAGAAAATGATACTGTATTTCAATATGCTTAGTTCTAGCATGAAATACAGGATTAGCTGCCAAGTATAATGAACTCATATTGTCTCCACAAATAATAGGAGTACTCTGAATCACATCAAAAACTTTCAAAAGTGTCTTTAACCATATTACCTCTTTTGCAGCTTCCACCATACCTTTATATTCTGCTTCTGTAGATGACAAAGCAACTGTATGTTGCTTCTTGGAACACCATGAAATCAATTTGTCTCCTACATAGCACAAGTATCCATGTGTTGATCTTCTATCATCCACATTACCTGCCCAATCTGCATCACTATATATCTTGATTTTTGTATCTGAAGTAAATCCATAGTACAACCCTTCTCTGAGTGTACCCTTGATCTACCTAAGTACTCTTTGTCCTGCAATCCAATGGTTCTTCCTAGGACAATGCATGAATTGTGAAAGCACACCAACTGCATATGACAAGTCAGGCCTTGTCAATGTAGCATAAATCAGGCTACCAACCAAACTTTGATAGAGTTTCATATCTCTGAACTCTTCTCCTCCAAACCTAGACAATTTATGGTTCACTTCCAAAGGTGTAGGTGCAACCCTGCAATCTTCCATTTTAAATTTGGTTAGCAAATTTTTAAGATACCTTTCTTGGGTCACATATACTCCATGTTGAGTATAAGAGATCTCCATTCCCAAGAAGAATGATAGGTTCCCCAAATCACTGATTTTGAACTCTTTCTCCATCTGCTTTTTAATCATTTGTATCCCCTTATCATCTGTTCCTGTAAGTATTATGTCATCAACATAAATACACACATAGATAAATCCATTTTCACTTGCTTTGACTAGCAAGCTACTATCTGCCTTTGATGCTTGAAATCCAAGATCATTCAAGAATTTCACAAGCCTATAATTCCAAGCCCTTGGGGCTTGCTTCAACCCATACAAAGCTCTCTTGAGCTTACATACATAATTTGGACTCACTTGATCTTTGAACCCATCTGGTTGCTCCATGTAGACTTCATCTGAAATGTAACCATTCAAGAAAGCATTTTTAACATCTAATTGAGACAACTTCCAACCTTTACAAGCAGCAATTGCAATGAGTGTCCTGATGGTTGTCATCTTTGCCACAGGACTATAAGTCTCATCATAGTCCACTCCATATGTCTGTGCATACCCTTTCACAACAAGTCTAGCTTTGTACCTAGACACACTTCCATCTGCAAATCTCTTTGTTTTGTAAACCCACTTACATCCAATAATCTTTTGACTATTAGGTTTAGGAACCAAATCCCATGTTTGATTCTCTATCAATGCATCATACTCCTCTTGCATAGCATCTTCCCAATTCTTCTTCCCTTTGGCTTCTTCATATGTAGAAGGGTCTTCATCTGCTTTTACCAAATAAGCATAATCTTTAGTAGTCAAGAATGAAGTGTCATAGCTATACCTTGTAGGTTGCCATTTGTGCCTAGATGATCTCCTAACTTCTGCACTTCTTGAGGTCTCTGGTTCATCACATTCTGGATCAAACCTTGGCCTCTCTTCAACTTCAACCTGCACTTCATTACTCTCACTTTCATCAAGTAATTGAATCTTTGCTTTACCTTTCCTTTGTTCCACTACTTCTTCATCATCTGCATGTACATTATATTTACTTGCATACCAAGTACCTTGCTCATCAAATGTAACATCCTTGGATACAATAAATTGCTTTGTAGATGGACTCCACAACCTGTATCCCATTTGCTTATCATCATAACCAATGAATACATACTTCTCTGCCTTAGGCTCCAACTTATGCCTCAATTGAGATGGCACATATGCATATGCCAAGCATCCAGATATTCTGCAATGATCCAAGGTAGGTTTCTTACCCCACCAAGCTTCATATGGTGTCATACCCTGCAAAGCTTTACAAGGCAATCTATTAACCAAATATGTAGCTGTATTAACAGCCTCAGCCCACAAATAATTTGGGCAATTCTTCTCTTTCATCATGGACCTTGCAAACTCAACAAGAGTCCTATTTCTTCTTTCTGCTACCCCATTTTGTTGAGGAGAGTACCTACAAGTAACTTCTCTCTTTATACCTGCATTCCACAAATAATCATTGAACTCATTTGAAAAATACTCTCCCCCTCCATCTGACCTTAGTCTCTTCAATTTTTGACCTGTAATCCTTTCTGCATATGCATGATAGTGTTTAAATGTATTAAACACTTCTGACTTTTCCTTAATCACATAAATTGTGATCCATCTGGTAGCATCATCAACATATATGACATAATATCTTGAACCATTTATACTAAAGTCCTTTGAAGGACCCCACACATCTGTATGCACCAACTCAAGTCTTTCTGAATACATAAATCCATGCTTGGAATAGGATTGCTTATGAGCCTTACCTAATTGACATGCCTCACATCTGTATGTCATGTGTTGACCTGCAATGTTAGGCATTCCAAGCACTGAATCATTGTTAATAATTTCTTTGATACCTCTTTCATTAAAGTGTCCAAGTCTTTTGTGCCAAAGATCCAATTCTGACACCTTCTGCTCTCCATATGTGAACATAGCATGTCCAACATTTCCTTGTACCTTCAATGTGAAAAGCCTTCCTTCTTTCTTTCCTGCAATAACTTGTTTATACCCTTGACTAGGGTCTTCCACATAAACTCCATCATTTGTGAACCTTACCTCATAACCTTTTTCCACAATTTGACCTACACTGATCAAATTCTTTGGAATTGTAGGAACATAAAGTACCTTACTCAGAAGAGTGCTCCCATCCTTAGCTTTGACTGAACCAATTGACTTTACCTTATGCTTTGTATTATCACCTGTCTGCACTGTATGATTAATTGCATTATGATCTAGGTCAGTCATCAAAGCAATATTTCCACTCAAATGATTACTACATCCTGAATCAATATAAAACACTCTCATGTCCTCATGTGAGGTTTCACATGTACTCATAATGAGAGTCGAATCCTCCTTTTGATCTGATGCATAGTTGTAGTAGGTGTTATTATAGGATTGATTTTGGAAGCTTCTTCCTCCACCTCTTCCAAAAGAATTCCTACCACCTCTACCTCTGAAGTTTCCTCTCTGAAATCTACCTCCTCTTCCTCTTTGATTAAAGTTCTGATAATTACCATTGTTTTGATTATTATGCCAACAATCATGAGATAGATGATTGGTCTTACCACATATCCAACAAGCTCTTGCATTCTCTTTGTTGTTTCTGCCTCTTCCTCTACTCCTGCCATTTCCTCTTCCTCTTATGAAGTTTGCTTGGTTTGATGTACCTTCTTCTTCACCTGATTGTTGCTTCCCTTTGTTGACTTTCTTCTTGTCTTTAGAATACATTGCATGACCTGCACTCTTATCAACATCTCCTTTGATATCATTCTCAAAAGTTAGCATATGACCTAACAATTGATTCAAATCAGGAGTAAAGTGATCTATTGAAAGTTCTGTAGATAAAATGAAAGGCTTCCATTTCTCATCTCCTCTTAGTCCTGTGAGTATTTGTCTTACCAATTTGTCTTCTTCAATATCTTCATCAACTGCACCTAGAGAATCTGCAATGTCCTTCATCTTTGTCACATAATCAGAAATTGATTGTGAGGCCTTCTTCTTGAAGGTAGTAAACTCTGCCCATAGTGAAGCCTTCCTTGATTTGGTTGTATTTTGGAAATGCTCTTCCAAAGCATTCCAAATGTCACAAGCACTTTCAAGTCCTCTAATGTGAGGAAGCAAATAGTCATTGACTGCCATGTAGATGATGCTTCTTGCTTCAGCATCCTTCTTCATCCAATTCTTCAAATCTGCAAGCTCCTCCCTAGTTGGAACACTAGGATCTCTGAATTCTGGCTTTTCTTCATCTCCTGTGATGTATCCTATCAGATCTTTGCTCATAAGGTGAGCTTCCATCCTCATAGACCATGCAGGATAGTTCTCTCTATCCAATTTTTCAATTTGGAGACTATCTCCCATCTTTACTTCACCTGTAGCTTCAAATCTTTAATCTTTACAGATAATAAGTGTACCTTTACTTCGAATGTTGCTCCTTCTGATCCTTTTGATGCTCTTTGTATGTCTTCCTTTGATCTTTCTTCAACCTTTACCCTTCTGCACCTTCAAGATGTAAAGTTTTGTACTTCTGCAATAGTCGGAGTCTTCTTCACTTCAATTTTGACACAACCTGCTCTGATACCACTGATGGAGAGTGTTAATCTCCAAAAGAACAAGTTGACCTTGAATTTAGATCACCTCTATATCAAGATCAACTTTAGACTCCATCTAATTTAGAGAATCTTCACCAAATTATCAGAAAAATTGAAAGTTCTGAAAAATCAACTTCTCAGAAAAGTCTGCTGCAGATTAGTCACTCATTGACTAATCAATCCTGTAAAGTTTTTGATTAAACTTTGCACAACACTTCGCCTTAAGGTTGCGCAGCTTTGCCAAGTTAAATCTCTCAAAAAGATTAAGTACACACTGAGAAATGTGTGAAACACTTTACCTATGTCTGAAAGTGCTTCTCTGCAATGGCGACTTTGACACCTGCAACTTCTTAGCACTGGTTCTCCCAACTCTGAACCCGTTTGATCAAGATCTTCTAGCCATAGATGGCTTACCTTCCAACTTAGATTTTGAGCCCTCACTTGTGTAAAACTTTACAATGTAGACTGAGCAATGATCATTTCATTGAAGATGAAATGTGCGCCAGATTTCTCGACTGTTAGAACATTCTTACATATGAATGTTCCTAATCAAAATTCTCACATCCTGATTACAATTAACCTCTCAAATTCTAGCCATAGATAGATTAGCTATGGACTTAGATACGTGCAAAAGGATTTCTCTAAAGATTAAGCACAGAAGGAGCAGACACCAAAATATCGGGCGCAAAAATTCTCGATTTCTCAGAAAATTTACATCTAAGTGAGGATGGACAATTCACTCACTCTTCATGTGTCTAATGACACTAATTTCTCTCTCCCTATTCTCAAATCTCTTCTGCTCTACTTGCCCGACATTTTCAAACATATTTATAGATGAATATATACAAGTGTATGACTTAAACAAGAGTATAAGTCAGCTAATGTACATATGTGTACATATCTTTGAGTTTTCTGAAAATGTCCTTCCTTCAACCATCTGACTTTGTTTCCTTCTTGACTCCTTGACTTCATTTCTCCATAATCCCTCAATTGATGATTGTCATGCACCAACACGCCTTACGCGCCCGCCGCGGTTAATTGCTCTGTTATGCGCACACCGCGCACTAACTTCGCATACTGTACACCTGTGCACTGATTTTCTGGAGGATTCTGGTTTTCTCTTTGTCAAATTCGTGAATGTTTCCTTAACAGCTCCCCCTCAATCACTAATTTGACCTCTTCCGGTCTTTCATATATCTTTCTTTCTTTTATTCCTGCCATCTCTTTGAATCTGTTTGTTTTTGTTCCATCCAGGCTCTTTGTCAGAATATCTGCAATCTGATCTTTCGTAGGAGTGTAGACTATTTCTATCTCTTTCTCCATTACTTTTTCTCTTAGGAAATGGTACTGAATCTCTATGTGTTTTGTTCTTGCATGAAACACAGGATTCGCTGCAAGATACAGCGAGCTCATATTATCTCCATGTATGATCGGTATACTTTGATCTATACCCATGCTTTTAAGTAACATCTGCATCCATATTACTTCTTTTGATGCTTCTACCAGTCCTTTGTATTCTGCTTCTGTTGATGATAAAGCTACTGTGTGTTGTTTCTTCGAACACCAGCTTACCAGCTTATCTCCTAGGTATATCATATACCCGTGCGTTGATCTTCGGTCATCTTGACTTCCTGCCCAATCTGAGTCACTATATGCTCTGAGCTTTATATCTGACGTAAAAGGATAATATAATCCTTCCTTTATAGTTCTTTTGATATATCTGAGAACTCTTTGTCCTGCAACCCAATGTTGCTCTGTCGGACAATGCATAAACTGTGAGAGAACTCCCACCGGAAAACTGAGATCCGGTCTTGTTAGCGTAGCATATATTAAGCTTCCTACTAACGATTGATACTTCTTCATATCTTTAAACTCTGTACCACTATATTTACTGAGTTTATGGTTTACTTCAAGCAGTGTTGAAGCTTCTCTGCAATTTTCCATGTTGAACTTCTTCAGTAAGTTCAGGAGATACCTCTTTTGTGTGACATATACACCATGATCTGTATATGTGATTTCCATTCCTAGAAAGTATGATAACTTTCCTAGGTCACTGATCTTGAATTCCTTTTCTAGCAGTTTCTTTACCTCTGTGATTCCTGCATCTGAGGTTCCTGTAATTATTATGTCATCTACATAGATACAAATGTAGATCATTCCTTCTTCTGTTCTTTTGATGAGTAGACTTGCATCTGCTTTCGAACTTTGGTATCCAAGTTCGTTCAGATACTTCACGAGTCTATAGTTCCAAGCTCTTGGAGCTTGCTTCAGTCCATAAAGTGCTTTTCTTAACCTGTAAACAAAATTTGGGTATCTGGAGCTTATAAACCCTTCCGGTTGTTCCATATATACTTTATCTGATATATATCCATTCAGGAATGCATTCTTTATATCTAGCTGACTTAGCTTCCATCCTTTTGATGCTGCTATAGCAATCACTGTTCTTATGGTTGACATTTTTGCCACCGGACTGAACGTCTCGTCATAGTCTATGCCATGCGTCTGAGCATAGCCCTTGAAAACCAGTCTCGCTTTATGTCTGGCTATCCTTCCATCTGCAAGTTTCTTTATTTTGAGCACCCATTTACTTCCAATTATTTTCTTACCATTCGGTTTAGGAACAAGCTCCCATGTCTTGTTCTCTTCTAGTGCGCTGAATTCTTCTTCCATTGCTTCTTGCCATTGCCTTTTGCCCTTGGCTTCGTCATAGCTCTGAGGCTCCTCCTCTTCTTTAACCATATATGCATAATCTTGTTGCGTTATATACGATGTATCATACGAGTATCTTTCCGGTTGTCTTCTTACTCTGTTTGACCTTCTTAGCTCATATTCTTCGTGTGTGTCTGAGTACCCGTCTTCACCTTCGTTCCTTATACCTGTTCCGGTCCTGGACGTACTTGCCTCGTCTTCTTTGTTTACCTGAACAATTGATTTTCCTTTCTCTCTTCTTTTTATCTCTTCTTCAAATTCTTCAGCTGTATGACTCTGATCTGCATACCAGCTTTTCTGTTCATCAAATGTTACATCCCTGGAAACAGTAAAATGTTTGGTTAGAGGGCTCCATAACCTGTAACCCATCTGTTTCTCATCATATCCGACGAATACATATTTCTCTGCTTTTGGTTCAAGCTTATGTCTCAGTTGAGACGGTACATACGCATACGCTACTGATCCAAACACTTTGCAGTGATCAAGTGTTGGCTTCTTTCCCCACCAATCTTCATAAGGGGTCATTCCTTCTAACGCTGTACATGGTAACCTGTTTACCAAGTATGTAGCTGTATTTACGGCTTCAGCCCAAAGATAATCTGGGCAATTCTTTTCTTTTAGCATAGCTCGTGCAAACTCGACTAGAGTTCGGTTTCTCCTTTCTGCTACACCATTCTGTTGTGGTGTATACCTGCAGGTTATTTCTCTCTTAATACCTGCATTCCAAAGATAGTCATTGAATTCTCGGGAGAAGTATTCTCCTCCTCCATCAGACCTCAGTCTTTTAAGTTTTCGTCCGGTGAGTCTTTCAGCATATGCATGAAAGTGCCTGAAAGCTCCAAACACTTCTGACTTTTCCTTTAAAACATAAAGAGTTATCCACCTTGTTGCGTCATCAATGAATAAAACATAGTACCTTGATCCGCTGATTGATCCTTCTTTCGTTGGTCCCCATACATCTGTATGTATGAGTTCTAGCACGCCATCATGTTTGAATCCTTTCTTCTAGAAAGGTAACCTGTGGGCTTTTCCCATTTGACAGGCTTCGCATTTGTGAATCATATGTTGGTTCTGTACGTTTGGTAATCCTAGTACAAACTGGTTCGCTATCATAGCTTTAATTCCTTTTTCGTGGAAGTGACCTAATCTCTTGTGCCAGAGATCAAGTTCTGTAATTACCTTTTCATCATGTGTGAGCAGCGCCTGGCCAACGTTCCCTTGTACTCTTAAGGTAAAGAGTCTGCCTTCTTTCTTACCAGAAACGATCTGATAATATCCGTTCTTGGGATCTTCTACAAATACTCCTTTGTTTGTAAATCTGACCTGAAAACCTTTTTCAACTATCTGTCCCACACTGATCAGATTTTTCGGTATTGTTGGAACATACAAAACATTGGTTAGCAAATCTGCTCCACTCTTGCATTTCACTTTTCCGATTGATTGTACTTTGTGTTTTGTATTGTCACCTGTTTGAACAGTGTGACTAGTGCTACCTTTCTCTAGTTCTGACATTAGTTCTATATTTCCTGACAAATGATTAGAGCATCCAGAATCAATGTAAAATACCTTTAGGTCTTCATTTTCTGATGTGCTGATTGAGTTCATCATCAATGATGTATGACTCTCATTCTGTGTGTCATTTGCGTAGTTGTTGTAGGTGGTGTTGTAGGATTGGTTCTGTCCCCAACTTCTTACTCCACCTCTACCGTAGCCTCCTCTTTGGCTTTGTCTTCCTCTTTGGAAGTTACTTTGATTTCTTCCGCTGCTGCCTCTGCTATTGTTGTTTTGATTTTGATTTGCTCCTTGTTGATTGTGCCAACAATCATGCGCCAGATGGTTACTTAGTCCACAAATCCAGCAAGCTTTCTTGGTGGTATTCTGGCGGCTTCTTCCTCTTGCTCTTCCTCTGCCAGTGCCTTTACCTCTTGCGTAATAGGCCTAAGAACTCGACTCTTCTTCGTCTTTTGACTTACCCTTTTCTTTCTTCTTGTTCTTCATATACATTGCTGAGCTATGTCCTTTGTCTGCGTCTCCTTTCAGGTCTTGCTCATATGTGAGCATCAAACCAAGCAGCTGATTTAACTCTGGTACAAAATGATTTAGGGAGAGTTCAGTTGATAGTACGAAAGGTTTCCACCTTTCATCTCCTCTCAACCCTGTGAGCACTTGCGCTATCAATCTATGATCTTCAACTTCTTCATTTATGGATCCAAGACTATCTGCTAGATCCTTCATTTTAGTGACGTAGTCACTGATGCTTTGACTCGGCTTCTTTTTGAACGTTGTGAACTCGGACCATAGGCTGGCTTTCCTAGCTTTCGTAGTATTCTGGAAGTGATCTTCCAATGCGCTCCATATGTCCTCTGCTTTCTCCAGACCTCTAATGTGCAGTAGTAGATGATCTAACACAGTGTTGTAGATGTAGGCTCTTGCCGTTGCATCTTTCTTCTGCCATAGCTTTAGGGCGTCTAGTTCTTCTTTTTCCGGTTGACTATCATCTTCGAAAGTGGGTTTCTTTTCTTCTCCGGTCACGTACGTCATTAAGTCCTTACTCATAAGTAAGGCTTCCATGCGCATTACCCATGCAGGATAATTATCTCTGTCCAGTTTATCAATTTGGACATGATCTGCCATGATCTTCTTCCTCTCGTGGAATGATCCGCCTCTTATACCGATTCTTGGGAAAACTAACCTGCTCTGATACCAAATGTTGGCGAAACGCCTACTGTTGCGGAAATACTTTCGCTCTGAAGGTGGATTTCGCGACAAAGCTTGAACTCTGTCAGGCCTGCGGAAATTGCCGCGCCACCGTAATAGGATGCTAAACTAGAGTGATTCAGAATACCTCTGTAATCAACAGTAGCTCAGCCTAATTAACGTCGCTTTAACTGTGTTATCCTGCGACACAAGTTCCACTGGAACTCCACCAGACTGTTACTGGACTGACACCGTAATCGTGCTGGAACGTCACCGAAATAAACTTAGTTCTGCTCGTAATTGCTTCAGATGAACTTATGTGAAGTAAGGAAGTAGTGTGTGAGCTTCCTTCACCGAATGAACTTCCTTCTGGAAACTTCACAGTTCTAAAATGCTACTTTCCGGTTAACCTTTGTACTGTGTGTACATCTTCATTCCACCGGAAACTGTGATCAGCTTAAAGTAGAGGTGTCTAGCTACAAGATGAGCTATCTCTCATACAAAGCTTCGAATTCTGCTATGAGTTATACTTCGTTGTTCTACCGGAAAATCCTGATTTTGAAGAAACTGTAACTGACTGAAATATGTTTACTGAGTAAACTGTTATTCACCGAAACATGCGTTTACAGAGAAGGTACTGAAGCACGTTTAGTAACGAGTCGTGATAGTTAACGATAAACTAAGCTTCCTACCGTAATATGAAATAACTTCAGATTCTTCACAAGTAAAGATTGCACGCAGACATCCACATGAACATGTGTTTTCGATTTGAGAAGATGTGTACAAGTAAGCTTGGCCTCTTCTTGCTCAAGTTACAAAAACTCTCCTACAGTGAGTAGTTTCTTATTACCATCTCTCTTTAGATGAAAAGACCCGACACTTCAGGCTTGTGTTATTCATCTGTACATACGCGATCTATGGCGTCTTCTGAGAACTTCTAACTCTCTTCACTTATACGCGATCTATGGCGTCTTCTCTCAGTCTCTCGTTCTCCTCTGTGTATCATCTATGATTCTCTCTCCGTGTATATCTGCGTCTGTGCTCTTCTCTCTACAAGCTCTTCAAAAAAAACTTGCTGTATATATACACTTTCTTTGGCGCTCCTTTGCTCTGTCATTCTTCAATTCGCGTTATGCGCACCTTACGCGCCCGCCGCGGTTAATTGCTCTGTTATGCGCACACCGCGCACTAACTTCGCATACTGTACACCTGTGCACTGATTTTCTGGAGGATTCTGGTTTTCTCTTTGTCAAATTCGTGAATGTTTCCTTAACAAAGTTGTTCTACAATGTCCTTCATATTGGTGAAAAAATCAGTTCCACTTTGCTTGGGTATCTTCTTGGGTGTTGTAAATTGAATCCATAGTTAATTCTTCCTAGCCTTGGTGCTTGATGAGAAGAATGCTTCCAAAGCATTGTGTATCTTTTGAGATGTCTTGCAATTCCTAATGTAATGGATTAAAAAATCAAAGATAGATTTGAGGATGTATGACCTTCCCAAAGCATCCATTGAGCACCATGCATTCAACCTTTTCTCTTCCTCTTGTGTTGGTTAGACCTTGCTTCGGAGTATTGACATCATCTCATCTCCAGATATGTAACCGTATAGGTATCTTCCTTGTAGATAAGCCTCCATTATGAGTGACCATGATGAGTAATTACCTAGATCCAATTTTTCAATGGATCAGGGCAATCCATCACCCATGATGCTTAGTCTTCAGCTTTGTTCTATTACCATTGTGAAAAGATGATGGGATAGTGCCAGAGATGATGAGTTTTGGCAAAAATCTACTCAACACAAGCCAAGGTAACTTTTTAATTTCTAAAACTTTCTTATCTTTCCAAGCATGCATAAAGAACCACTAAGTCCTTTGGAACATCATGGACAAATAGTTATGACAAAATGAATAGGCTTGCACTTCACTAGCCTCGAAAAAAATTTCTATTCTAGAAAGACAAGCTCTTAAAAAAATGTAAGAGCTCATAGTCTGATACAAATTGACTAGAGATCCTTTGTACACATTCCAATAATGTTTTAGGATAACTAAAGCAAGTTATTTCAAGAATTTAGCCTCACTAACCATAGAGGAATAAACCTAGAAATTCTAGGGGGTCACCCTAACTTTTCACGATGAAGGAGATGTGCAGACACAATCTCACTCAAATCTTTATAGCTTGAAGTTTACACATCCAAAGATGATGAATCTTCATGTGTAAGCTCAAAAGAGCTCTATCTAAGAGATCTAAGTGATAGATTGGATATTGGATACCCACATAATGAGAAATGAACTAGAAAATTTGACTCTGTACCTTAAGGTACTATAGCAACACACATAGAATGAACATTCAATGTATATGAATCATAATGTGTATTGATATTGCACATATGATAAAAAGGAATTGAAATATGTTAGTTTCTCATCTATTGATACAAAGGCTAGATGCTAAGGTCTTTCCATTTGGCAAGCTAGCACAAGTTAGTGTTCAAGGTGTAGGCATAAAGATTCTAAGGATACTTTGAGTATGTATGCTACACACACTCATAGGATTTCTAGAGTATGCCCTAGGAAAGGATGGCCCTTTCGTGGTGTGAAGACTAGATTAGTAGCAAAAAGACTAGTTGCCTGCTCTATTTCACAATGTCTCGTGTTTCACACACCCAACACACTACTCATATTCGTTGAGATCATATGTTTTGATTCCTCAATGTTTGTAGCTCCTATATCATTGAGAAAAATGATTTTTACAAGGGAGAGCGAGTGTTATATTCCACAAATGTATGTGCCTAAAGAAACTAGAAGCTCCTTGCTTGGGGGATATCATAGGCCAAGAATGAGGAGAGTTCCATAGTGGGTATATATTTGTAATGGTCACATTAATATGGGGACCTAGGAGTGGAAACAAGTCAGTGACTTGGAGGGCCATAAATATGTTGGGAGGGGAGTCCCAAACACATCATTATTGTGTCCTCATAGAGGGGGATGACAAGTTCATCAAATTTGTTTGCATATCATCCAAAATCTTTTGTACTTTTATTCTTGAATTACAATTATATCTTTTTTATTGGATATAAGGTTCTTACAATCTAGCTAGAAAAAAATTAAAAACGTGGTTAATAATGAGGCAATCCTTAGAGGAAACAACCTAGAGATTTTTTTTTAAGAAAAGAAATCGTTTCATTATTATGTGTAGCTATTATACATGCAACTTGTCACGAGGAAGGAGATAAGGAAGAGAGCTCACACACACACACACTCTCACAATCAAAGAGAAGCATACACTCAGATTGAGGCAAGGAAGGATGATCTTCTTCTTCTTCTTCTATTACATAAAAAGGAATGTACAAGGATGACCTAAAAAACAAGAATACAACTACTGCAATATATAAAGACGAGTACAGAAGGAAAAAACCTATTGTCTTCAAATGAGTGAGCTGGCAAGAAACAAATGTGCTATCACTCTTGGTAGATAAATCTAATAAATCTCAATGAAGTTTCCCTAACATATACCGGCGTGACCACTATACATGTCAGAGAAATAAAAAAGTAATACATATCATCCTGGATCATCACATGTTGAGATTGATATCTCAACACTCTCCCTCAAGCTCAATGCCATGTCCTCTAATCCAAGCATCTTTTGAAACTTCTTCAGCTTCTCTGCTCCAAGTGCTTTAGTGAAGATATCAACAACCTGCTCATCTATTCTCACATAAACAAGATCAATATCACGTGCTAATACCTTCTCTCTGATGAAGTGATAATGTACCTCGATATGCTTTGTTCTAGCATGAAAAACAAGGTTTTGTGCTAGTTGTATGCTGCTAAGATTATCACAATAGATGGTGATAGGCTTTTGTGCTTCCACACCTAAATCTGCAAGTAGCATCTCTAGCCATGCTTCCATTGCAACACCTCTATACTCAGCCTCTTTACTCGACAAGGCAACAGCGGGTTGCATCTTGCTACTCCATGTAATAGCTGCACCTCCAAGTGAGAATAGAAAGCCACTAGTAGATCTTTTATGTAGAGTACTACTAGTCCAATCTGCATCGGTGTATCCATGAACCTGTAAAGCTACACCAACTTCATAAAACAATGCATAAATCAAAGTAGCACTCACATAACGTAGAGTGTCCAAATGTGGCTTCCTAGGAACCTGCATAACTCACTTTCAAGACCAACAGTATAGCTTAGATCAAGCCTTGTAATTGTGAGATATATAAGGCTTCCCACCACTTTCTTGTACATAGTAGCATTTTCCAGTGCTTCACCTGATGTAGTATCCAACTTCAAATTCTGACCTAATGGCATAGAAAGTGGCTTACAATCAGCCATACCATACTTTTGCAGCATATTCAAGGCATATTGCCTTTGCGGCATCCATATACCTACTTTTGTATGTATGAACTCAATGCCCAAGAAGTAGTGCAAGACACCAAGATCTTTCATGTCAAATTCCTGCATAAGAAGTTTCTTTACCTATTTAATGCTTTCTTCATTATCACCACCCACAATCAAGTCATCAACATAAATAGCCACAATTGTGATGCCATCATCACCCTTCCTTGCATATAGTGAATGATCTACATCACACATAGAAAACCCAATGGTGGTTAAGTAATCAAGAATCCTTGCATGCCATGCATGAGGAGCTTGCATCAGCCCACACAAAGCCTTTTGCAACCTGCAAACATATTCTAGTTGCTCTGAATCTTCATATCCTTGTGGCTGGTCCATGTATACTTCTTCCTCTAACTCACCATGTAGAAAAACATTGTTCACATCCATCTGATGCAAATTCCACCCTTTTGATGTAGCTAATGCAACAAGTGTTTTGATAGTAGACATTTTAGCTACAGGGCTGAATGTTTCCTCATAATCAATGCCATAAGTTTGTGCATATCCTTTTGCTACTAAACGTGCTTTATAGATGCTTACACTACCATCAACATTGTGCTTCACCTTGTAAACCCACTTGCAGCCTATGGATTTCTTTCCTTGTGGTAATGGAACTAGCTTCCATGTATCATTTCCCTAAACTAAAGCCATCTCCTCATCCATAGCTTTTTCCCAATCTGCATTTCCAATTGCGTCTTCAAAACAAGAAGGTTCAGCATCTTGTGTTACCTTTGTCATGTAGGTACATGATGAGCCATGTAACTATCATATCTCAATCATTGCACTTATTTCTACATCCTCTCTGATCTTCTTGGTCCTGGTCACTTCTCCTTGTATCATTTGCATGTGCCTTTCTTACTCTTGGAGTCTTCACAGAGGGAAATCCAAGTTCCTCATCAAGAATCTTTTCTGAACTACTTGAATCTCCATCAACATCTTCAAAACCTTCACATGTTTTATGACCAGCAAAAAGCTTTTTTTTACCTTTCTTGGATGTATTTGATGAATTTGTTGGACTAAAATTTCCATGCAATCTTCCATTCCATGGATTTGAGTCGGAACTATTGCTTGGTGATGCATTGAGTCCACTCAAAACTTGAGATTTTGCTCTTGCTTTTTCAGCATTTTCTTTGTCATTTGGTTCAAGATTCGGTCCTTTTGCATCTACATAGAAGCTTGACATTTCATCAAATACCACATCTGTTCTCACCTTCACTTGTTGTGTGAGTGGGTTATAACATTTTTATCCGTTTTGCTCAAGGGAGTATCCAATGAAGACACATTTTTTTGTTTTTAATCAAGCTTCATCCTCAACTCATCTAGAACATGTACATATGCAATACAGGCAAAAACTTTCGTATGTGATAAGTTTGGATTTTTACTTGTGAACCTCACTTCAGGTGTAACTAAATGTACAACAAGAGTTGGAGTTCTGCTCATAATGTATACAGCCGTATGCACAACTTCTACCCAATAACAATGAGGCATATTCTTCTCAGCCATCAAGGCTCTGTGATTTCTGCAATATGTCTATTTTTGTGTTCAGCAACACCATTCTTTTGTGTTGTGCACCTGCATGAAAACTGACATCCAATTCCATGACTTTTAAGAAAGTTGTTGAACTCATTTGACATGTATTCACCTCCTCCATCAGACCTTAATGTTTGAATATACTTCCTTGTCTACTTTTCCACCATAGCTTTAAAATTCTAAAAGTGAGTGAACACCTCACTCTCCTCTTTCATGAAATATACCTGCAAGTTTCATGTATGGTCATTAATGAAAGTAACATAAAACTTGCAACTGCCCATAGATGTGGTCTTTACAGGACCCCAAACATCTGTATGTACTATTTCTAGCACATTCTCACTAACATGCTTATCATGCGGAAAGGGTGATCTTGAATGTTTACCAAATTGACATGCTACACATACCTTCTGCATCTCTGCAACCTTGAAATTTGGTAGTCCATAGACAATCTCCTTTGACTGCATCAATTTCAGCCTTTGCAAGTTTGCCTGTCTAATCCGTTTGTGCCACATCTCTATATCAGCAATAACTCCTGCACCTTTTGCAAACATGGCTACATTCATTTCTGGAATTTTCACATTTAAGGTGAACATCCTACCCACTTTGTTGCCTTTGGCAATCAATCTTCCATCCCATTTGTATTCTTCTACATATAACCCATCAACATTGAACCTGACTTGTAATCCCTAGTCAACCATTTGTCCAATAGAAGCTAGATTCTTTGTTATATTTGGAACATTCAGCACATCAGCAAGATGTCACTTTACCTTCCCGTCCTCCATGGAAAATGCTATGTTTCTTGTATGCTCGATAGGGTGTGATGTGGTATCACCTATTTCAACATATCTAGGAATTGGCAATTTCAACAACGTAGTGAACCATTCCGCATGACTGTTCATGTGATTTGAAGCACCTGAGTCAACATACCAAACATTATCATTCAATTTTGAAACACAAGCAGACATTGTATTCACCATGTGATGTTGAACCATGAACAACCTCTCAGAATCATCTCACTCATGGATGCATAGTTGTTTTGCTATCTTCTGTTATTTTGATTCTTCAACCTGCAATCACGTTCAAAGTTTCTAGGTTTACCACAATTCCAACATCCTTTACTATCATTACCTGAATCATTTCTTTGGAAATTTATGCGACCTCTTTGACTCCCCCTCCCTCAAAACTATCCTCTTCCTCCTGCATGATTCTGTTGTTGCCTTTGGTCTTGGTTACTGTTTCCTCTTCCACTTCGGAAACCTCTATCTCTACCTCTTCCTCTGCCAGAGTAGAATACTTGCTCAGAATTAGGCTTTCCTTGGGAGTTTGAATCCTCACCAAGATTCTTTTCTTCAATAATCAGCATGGATACCAAATCAACAAAATTCGAAATATTTTGTTTGGTCTGTATAGAAGTTCTTAATTGCTTATATGCAGCTCCTAAACAACGAAGACACATTCGAATCCATCCCAAGATATAACAAACAAGAAAAAGGGATAAGGGGTAGCAAAGAAATAGATTTTCTTAAAGACTTATAAGAAGGAAACATTGATTCCAAATGAGAAAAAACTACCCTAAAACTATTTCTCATATATTTGTATATTCTTTCTCATATTTAGCAATATTTATCTCAACAAGATTGGGGAAACTCACTAAGATTAAGCAACATGTCTTGAAAACCTCAAGGGATCAAAGATGAATTCTTGATGGCAAAAAAGGAAGAATCACCATATACATCATTGCCTCCTTCTAAGGGAAAATATTTCAATTTATTATTCATTAGTGTAAATACAAATCTAGAAATTCCATATGTATAAACAAAGAACACTTGTTTTTACAAATTACAAAATTCAAATATCATTTACAAGAGTAATCAATGCAAAGATGCACCAAAAATATTTACATCCTATATTTGACATGGAAGCCACATACAAAGTCCACATTGTAGCCGTGGACCTCGTGAAGCACTAGACACAACTTCTCAAGAATATTGGGACACCAATATTTTTTTTTCCAAAGATGTACCATTACAAGTAAAACCCTCAATAAGATACTTGGAATCTCTTACCTTACAGCCAATGGAAAAATGTGTTCAAATAGTGGGCCTTAAATTCACTAATTAGTAGATGGTTGATTTCTTAAGAATATACATTGCAAAATAATTAATTGACATGGAATCCCAAGAATTTATGCTAATTTTCCGTTACATGAGTTGCCTTAAGGTTGATCAAAGTCCCTAGAGCTATGGGCATTAACGAAGGTATGAATGAGAGCTGAGAGGTAATAAGGGGAAGAAGAAAAATCATTTTTGTATGATGCTCAAATCATCAAAATGAGTTAACGAGTTTGATATCAGTATAAACAAAACAAGTGGATACAAATGTTATGGTGAAAGATGGAGATAGAGTGTATAAAAAGAGAGAGAAAAGGGAAGCAGATGGATCCAATTAGAGTAAGAACAATCAAAGAGAAGCAACACAAGGGTGTCGAGGCTTAAATCTACCCTACAAAATATTTTAATATATTATAGAAAAAAACACAAAAAAGAAAAGAAAGCACATAACATACAACAATCTATATGAATAAATGAGAGTTTTAGGGATTTCACATCTTTTTATGATACCATTAATGATCAATAAGAGTCTACGATGCCTCTACATTTTAGTGAGGTCGTGTTTGTTTCTAAGGTCCAACTAAAGCACTTGAAAGCAAAAAGAACACACTCGGGATTTATATGGGAAGTGCATATGGTAGAGAAAACGGCCACATCATATTCAATGTAACACGAAATAACTATATCTTTCCTCCCTCTCTCTTGGACCCTCGTTTTTCCCCTCCTTCCCCCCCATCTCTCCCACCCTTCCATATTTTCCATCTCATCCAAAATGTGTGCTTATGTATTTTCGTTAAGTCACTCACCTTTAAAGAGCTTATTTCCTCACTTTGGAAGTAGCTTGTGCACCCCTCTTGTTGCTTCTCCAAATCATTCTCATGGTCATCCCCTGTCTTGCTTCTCTAAAGCATTTTCATGGTCATCCCCTTTGTTGCTTCTGCAAAATATTCTCATGCTTAAGCGTGGTTTTGTCTTATTTTCTACTATTGGCGTTTGTCAATTGTTAATCCACACTTTTTTGTCACTTTTGGATGAAATAACGATCTTTGGTTCCCTTTTGAAAGGTCATGTTGTGTCAGATGTGGGAAGCCTACTTTGAATCCCAATGTAAGGGTTGGGAATGTATGAGTTGGAAGTTTTCTATTACATGCATCGTGGACATGTAGCCAGTTGGACGCATAATTACGTAAATACTTGTGCACATGAATACATTCGCATAAGCGTTGTGTGGCGGCATAACGGTTGTGTGTGTGTGTGTGTTTGTGTGTGTGTCTGTGAGAGAGAGAGAGAGAAGAAGAAGAAGAGAATGTTCCACATCATTAGTTTGGTTTGTTGATGAAAGAACAAAAAAAGAAAGATCAACAGAATGTCAAGACCGACAGAATGAGATGGCAACGGAGAGAGAAAAGAGTTTCTCAACTAACCATACACTTGCTATGAGATGGCAACGGAAAGGGACAATAATTTCTCAACTAGAAAGCTAGAGTTATATGAATGAAAGAGAAAGAACACATGACATTAGATGAGGATGACGATAAAAAAAAGGGCTTTCTAATTTGACTTACAAATGTGCTTATACTTTTTGTATGCTACTTTCTCAATGTACCTCTCCTTGTACATGGGGACAAGCTGATGATGACAAGCTCAAAATCGAATGGATCGCTGATGAAGGGGACAAAAGACTTCTTCGCCTCTTTTGTACCTCCTTTGAACTTCTTCGTACTACATTTGTTATTAGATGAAAGTTCTTTAGTGGAAAAACGGGGTTTAAATTGGTAGGCATGCTCAAGACTCCTCGGCTTGCATAAAATACATTGTCGATGACAAAAGTGGGTGATTATATATTACAATGGTTAGTGATTAAGATCGTTCTCAATGTTTTTTATCAATGTTTTCGTCATTATAACTCAATAAGGACTAGAAAAATATTGAGTGGGCCCCCTCCAATCTCCTTGCTTTGCTTCTCACATGCTCCCTTTGTGTTGATGCCTTGAGCTACTACCAACACCCTTCCTCTCGCATCTTTCATCCCCGATAGATCCTTCTCGTAGTGAGTGATTGATATAGTTTTGGAGGAGTTCTGATCAAAGGGTGTGCTCATTGATGTGTAGGCCCTTTGCCAAATTTGCTTCGAGCTTGTCCCATTGGATGGTCTGGGGTGTCTCTTGAGGAGGGAAGTGATAGTGGGTCGAGTAGACCATTTATTTGCAGGCAAAAAGTTGGAGTAAATGAGTTGGCTTGCTAATGAATACTTTCGAATGGTATTCCCATAGCCCATTGGTAAAGATTTCTTCGAAAAATAGTTTGTCACATGCGGCCAGGTACTTTATTCTACAGTGCCAAGCATAACATACTTTGAGTGATGGAGTGGTGCTCATATCATATACGAGATCTAGCTTGCCATGTTCAAATTTGGCAGTTGAGACGTGTGGTGCACGGACGCGTCCCAAGACCTTGAAGGTCATCTGCATGAGATCAAAGTTTTTTATGGTCATTTGGGCTACTACATCTATCATTCTCTTTAGGCGAGGTAGCCAATGTCAGATTGTTGCGATTATATAGGCCATCATCGATGAGCCTTGAGGCAGTGCAAGGTATGTGTAATTTAGCTAGTCCTAGCATTTTCATTCATTTTGTACTTTAATGGTGAAGGCTTTGCAGGACCGTTTATGAGGCATTGGGCCATAGCATGGGTTACACATTATGTGCATTGGAGTCTTGGAAAATGTATACATCATTTCAAGGTATTCTTGCAGTAAATGTCTTCTCTAGTTGGGTTGAAAAATGGTACCTTTAGATGCATGTGGAGGGAGGTTCTAAGGTTGGAAACATGTAGTATGGGTGGGTTTCTTACCCATGATACACTAGATTTCAAAATTGTTCTCAGCCCCGTACATGAAAAAAGGTTTATATTGTAGCTCATACATAGATATGTAACTCCTTGGTGTAAGCTCTGTGAAGTATGGAGACTGTAATATTGTTTCTTCTATGAAAGCCATTGCTTTTAGTTGGGCTTTGACCCAAGCGAAATGTTTTTTTCCTAATTCTTCCACCGGCTTCATCCATGTTGGGTGTGGTAGCTCAAATGTGTCTTGCCCCTCATCAGTGACACGTCTACCTTTTGTAGCTTGAGGCTCATATTCCTCTAATTTAGAGATAGGTCCCACCTGAATGGTTATGGTTTCCTCAGTCTTTGGTAGATCTAGTGGTGAGTCTGGCTTTTGTATTGTTGTCTATTCTACTAACTAGGTCTATAATTCTATGATATGCTCTCGAAATGTATTCTGCTCCTCCAATAGTTCCAATGAGGTCATAGTCTGTGTGCCAGGTTGTCCTTTGTTGCTCCCTTGAAAGTAAAGTGGCCTTCTCATTGCATAATGAATTACACTCTTTTGTTAGTGGATCACAATCGTCTAGTCATCTAACATGGTCCTCTAATAGTAAGTTCATGGTCTTTGAGGGTATTGCTTTGAATCTACTAGGATTTAGGGGCTCACCAAGATTGTACATGGAAACTTCAAAGTTGTCTTGATACTGGTCCTATAGTCTTTGGTTTTCTTCCTTAGCTGCTACTAAATGATGTCAAAGCAGACCCATATTGCAAGTGAGTTGGGAGTTGCACTCCATTTCCTGTTGAAGCTTATCTTCTGTATCTATGACTTCCTCTTTAGCTTTCTGTTCCAATTTGAGATCCATGGTGTGATAAGATTCTTTGACTTCTTTGTATCGTCCATTGAGGGAAGCATTTTCAGCACTTAAGGAGTTAAGGTTTGCATGTAGTTGATTTGTTGTCTACTTTAATTCTTTGTAATTATGACCTAAACACATGAACTCATTGCGTACTTGATGCATGCAGGTGAACATTTGTTGGAATGCATTGTCCATGATACATGATGAGAATGTGGAAGGTGGATGCAAGGTGGCATGTTGTTCACTATGAGATGTAGAGGGAATGGGGAAGGGGAAGGGTGCAATGGATGCTATCATGAATGCTGAAGTGAGTGTGGTAGCGAGTGATCGTGATGTAGAAGGTGTGTGAATGGTGCTAAATGGAGTGGAGATTATAATTTTTGGTGTAGTGGATGTTGATATCTCCATATCATTCAATGTGTGATCGATAGTGCTAAATGTGTACAAAGGTGTGGTTGTGGGTCAGCCTGTTGGTGCCAAAAAATTTACAAGTACAGAGAGTTGAACTGCTAAGGTGGACTCAGGTATATTCATTTGAGAGAATAGAGGTTGGTATAGAGGGTTGATGATAGGTTAGAGAATGGGTGAAAGAAAGGTTGTGAGAAGAGGGGGTAGAGGTGGAAAAGATGAGAGTGGTGGACTGAGAGTGGTGGGCTATGTCGTAGTATACCCAAGAGGAGCCAATACCCACACCACTTTGCATGGAAGTAAGATGAGGGCTCAAGAAAGACTCTCCTCTCATCCAACCCACCCTCCAACATGCTCAAGCCATTGGCTGTTAGCTCCAAGCTATGCCACATGCCCTTGAGAACATGGAGAGAAGGGTTGTCATCGACCCTTGTCAACAAGTGTAAAATACAAGAAATTACAACATTCTACTTACACACAAAGGAAATACAAGCATGCACACACACACACACACCTTACTCTCACACTCAAAGACAAAATACTAGAATGCACAAAGTCTAAGAGTAAAAGTGTTCTTCCATTCATAAAAGGATATATACATGAAGCTCACACCAAACCAAGAGCTCCTGTTCCAGAAAATGAGCTTTTATATTTATAACCTATGCTTTTTTCCCCATGTGCTCCTTTGACTAGTAAAAAAGGGGCATGTGTCTAACTACCATATCTTAGGATATCTTGACAAATATTCCTTTTCTAACAGCCAAATGCCAAGAAATATAGGCATGCCATTTTTACATGGGTTCTATCATATGTGTGCAAAAAGGTGGGTTGTTTACAAGGCTTCCATACCATAGCATTGGAGAAATATGAAAAAGTTTCCTAAGAGGGTGTTCTTATGTGAAACTCTAAATATATATTAAGAGCGGTATTTCCATGTTGATGGGAGGGTTCCTATGCACAAAAGAGAATGTGCACACACCCTACTACCCAACACTCTTCTCGCCCTAGACTTTATCATCCTCAACAAAGCTAAGAGAAGAGGATCATACATAGCTGAACTTGTCCATGTTTGAGTCTTCAAGTCTTCCAAGCTTTGAAATATGCAAGCCTTCGAGGTGTTGAAGAGTCCTTACATGCTGAGCAACACAATCCCCCTAAGGGGCAATCAACCCAAGAATATAAACAACAGCCTTTTATTGCCAGATATGTAGCCATCCCTTGGAGTAGTTCTTGAAAAAAAACCTTCAGCCAATAGGTATAATCATAGATAATTAGACCACCACATTTCTCCCAAGAGTCTCCAAGTGCTGAGTGACACAATCCTCCTAGGAGGTAGTCAGCCGAGCCACTTAAAGAATGGCATGAAGAGCACCATGTTGCTAAGAATGCATATATCTCATTGGACAAGATTGTTTGAAGACTTGAAAAAATTCCTAAAGAATGGTATTGCACAGCTAAGAAGAGCAAAGAGCAGAGAAAAAGATGGGCCCCAAAATTTTTCCGATTTGGACACTTTATTTTTGTATCATAACCATCTTGTAATATATTTTTCTGATGTAAATGCACTAGAGGAGTCCTCTAGATGCATACCCATGGAGATTAGTAGCTTACCCATGTAAATTAGTAGGAAATTAACCTTTTAGTGAATAAAGTGCCGGTCTCTTGTGTGAAAGGACCATTTTTAGCGCACATGTATATAGTCAATTTGTGACTCTTTGTAAAGACTTTTGACCATTGTGAGAATCAAGAGCACAGAATTTCAAATTTGTGTCTTGTCCTCTCTATATCATCTTCTTTGTGAGCTTGTGTGCATGTGTGTTGCTTGAAAAGAGTGTTTGGAAGTGTTGTCTATCCATAAAGGTGCTTGTTTGTTGTTGTTAAGGTGTGTGTGAAGTGTAGGAAGTGTTGAAGTGTAGGAAGGTCATTCCAGCGACTCAATATTTTGCTCATAACTTGAAGCAAAACTGCCAGAATTGAGTGAAAAGACGACCATTGGATGCGTCTTCTTGAAGCTTCGAAATGAACCTGCTATTCACTATATTTGGAGTTCGGAGCTGAGAGAAAAGCTCGATTTACTGTTGACTGATGCTCCAAGTATCGTGACATCTCCACAGATTCTTGACACTTGTTTGGAATAGTCTTAGCCTTGTTTGCACTCTTTGGGAAGCTCATTTGCATTGATTATCATTTGAATGCATGTCTTCATACACTCAGCTAGGTTTTGATACTCCTCGGATTGATAAATAAAGCGTGAATCCCCACTATATGCACTTGAGGGGGATCGAGGTACAGTCTCTTTCTCCACAAAGTCCCTAGGTTGGTGCTTAGGTACACACGTTTTTGGCACCGTTTCCGGGGAAGTCGAATCAAACCGAGGCATTCGTGTGATGGTAAGTAGCTCTTAGCATTGAAGTGAGTAGAGGAGTTGTGAATTTCTCTTCTTTGGTAAGTCACGCTCATGCGCACTTACTACTTCTCGCTCTTGGAGTGTGTGTAGTGAGTTGATAGTCTAGGGGAGTGAGTAGAGTAGGAAGGAGGAAGTAGGTAAGTAGGTTAGGGAGTTAGAGTAGCATTCAACCTTTGTTCTTGTTGGTCTTTTTAGTTAGGAAGAACTTTCAAAACTATAAAAACCAAAAAAATTATCTTTTTCAAGTCACTTGTCTCCAAAGCAAATATCGTGAGTTCTAGAGAGCAAATATCACGATCGTGAGCAGGGTTGTGAAGCTACTCAGAGCTAGAAAGGGTTGTAGAGGAGTGGAGAGTAGCTTCCAAGGTAATCATACTCATCTCTTACTCATAAGTTCTAGTTAAATCAAGCATTTCAGTGAAACAACCTGCGGCAAGTATCGTGAAGGCCACCCCGGGGTAAAGAAAGTTTATTTTTGTGATACAGACTGAGGGGAGAGGGTAGATAAGCTCTAGGAACATTTGTATGCACTTCAAATCCAAAAACACTAGCTAAAAAATTGAAAAATTTCAAGTATCGTGTTCTCTCACAGTTGAGATATTGCGATACCTGGATATCATGAACTCCTATGGTCGAGTATCGCGATACTTGCAGTGGTCACATATCGTGTATCGTGTATTGCTGGGAAAACTCACGATACTAGACAGATATTTTGTATCATGTATCGTGACCTTCTGATCGCGATACCTATTGTGTATCGTGTATTGTGGAGGCAGCTTTCGTGATACCTAGTAGATATCGAGTATCATCAGAAAATTTCTCGCGATATTGGTCACATATCGAGTATCGTAGAGATCTGAAAACAATACTTGACGAATATCTAATATCGTGGGAATTCCAAGTATTGTGTATCGTGATTTTTTTCGCGATACCTACCCAATATCGTGTATCGTGACCTTGGGTGTCAAATATCGTGTGTCTAGCTCTAGCTTGATATCGAGTATCGTGTATCGTGGGATTACCTCTTGGCGATACCTATGCAGTATCGAGTATCGTGAAGATCTTTCCGCGATACTTGCTGGATATCGAGTACCGTGATCTGTCTAGTTGGTCGAATATCGTGTATCGTGTGGGCTCAAGTATCGAATATCGTGGCATTTTTCCAATCAGCCGAATCGAGTATCATGACATACTCTTTTGGGTTGAATATCGTGTATCGTGGATTCAGTGAGAGTCTCTCAGTCAATCAAATAATTCTTATAAATTGGGACCTCAGCAAAGAACATTGGAAGCTAGGAGTTGGCTACAAGGAGACAAGAATTTTGAAGTGAATGAACCTAAGATTTGGAAGAACCCTAGGGAGTCGAAGAAGTGTGATTTCTTTTGTAGGAAGCATAGCCGAACCAAGTAGTCATTCACATTACTTTGAAACCTCGAGTGAGTTTGAGGAAGAAATTCCCATGGCTTCAGAGGATATGCAGAGTTCTATACCATTAATTGGCATGATGTCAATTATTGAGGGTGAATATTGGACATCTCTAAAATATGTGAATACTGACCAACATGGGATACCTATCTACCTAGATGGTCTAAACGGATCAGTGGCCAGACTAAAGAAAGCTACAAACGCTTACATAGTACCTATGCCTGCAGTTAAATATGCGGGAGGGTTCTATATGGACGAAAGAGATATTCAATATGTAGTTACGGAACACCTTGAAAACATCAACGAACAAGGAGAAGAAGGCACTGCTCATAACCTTAATGAAGAGGGACCTGAAGAGCAAGTGACCACCCCTAGAGGGAGATCCACAGTAGTTAGGGTTTGGAGAGGAGACCTAGTTCCCCAAGATGATTCCCTAATGGATGTCTATTTGATCAATGGAATGGAACATCTCCTTAGAGACCACTCTTCGTTATGGGAAGTGGCCAATAACCCAGTTACCATCTATGAGTTACAAGATCCTGAACTTCCCACCATTATCACGTACTTGGATAAAACCAAAGGAGGTATTGGCCTCTAACGGAGTTAGAAAGAGCAGGGTTGAAATATCAGAACATTCCAGTGTTCCCTCCTAGGGATCAAGCTACTACTTCTCAGAATCCCCAAGGAACTTTTCAAGATAATTCATGTTAGCATTCTGGACAGACACAACAAACTCATATTCAAGTCAGACCACATGTGCAGTTTGCGATGCCGGCCAATAATCCTAACTATCGGCCTCACCCACCTGTTGAAACAAGGAATAGAATCCCTGTCCCAGATAGACCACCTCTAGTAAGAGGACCAAGTATACTGATAGGAAGACCAATTTTCCCTGTGATGCCTAGACCACCTGAAACAGGAAGAATATTAAGACCTATTCAAGTAGCCAAATGCATGAGAAACCACTATGATGGCTCTAGCGAACCTTACAATCACTTAGCTGAATTCAAGCAAGCAATCAGATCCGAACAAGTGGAAGATTTCTTGATCCAATATGAATCCTTTGGTCTAACTCTGAGAGACATGGCTTTAGCTTGGTTCCAGCCATTAGACCCTAATAATTTTCAAAACATGGAACAAGTCTATCAAGAATTGATTGAAGAGTTCACCAAATCTGGGATTAAAAACAACTCTTCCTCATTGATCCATAGTTTTAAGCAAGCTCCTACGGAATTGGTGAGATTGGCAGCAAGAAGATTCAAGCAGTATGTGGATAGATGCCCAGTGGAAGAGGGACCCACTCAAAACAAAATGGTGTCATTTTTTTGGAAGGATTAGTGAATGGATCATTAAGATCTCTGGTATATGTGAAAAGAGTTCAAACTTTGCAAGAATGTATGAAAGAATGTATTGACCTAGAGGACAATCTAGCAGAAGATCTAAAAATACCTCAAGGTAGCGTGAAAAGTGAAGATTCCACCAGTAGAATGTCAAACTCTAAGAACAATGTAGAGGAAATAGTCGATTTAGTAGCAAAGAAATTGAATGTTCAAGGGCCAAGGAACTACCCCAACAACCCTATGAGAGTACCCATGCTTAGAAGGTGTGTGCATTGTGGAGGTGATCATCCTTCTCATTTGTGCACTAGGGGAGTAGTCCCACCACCTACTTATGCTTACAATAGACCACCCGTACTGGGCCCCCTACAATATTGTAGCATAGAATAAAAGTACACAAATCACAGTATAGAAAACTGTCCTTACAATCGGCAGTCAAGACCAGTACAACCTCTCATGAGACCTTATGGATACCCACAGAGAGATCTAGGGGGGGAAGCCTTTAGATATCCCACATATCAGCAACAGGTACCAGCACCACGACCTTATGCTTATCAAAGTTACGCTCAACCACAACCGCCCCATCCTCAGAATGTTGTCCCAGTGAAAATAGCTCAACCTGAAGAAAACCCCAAGAGAGCAATAGTCCTAGCCACGCCCTTGGCTAGTAACGAGCTGTACGACTCATCGTATGACCATAGTCAAGGAAATTACTCCGCTTATGAGAGATCTATAATTGAGTATGGCCAAATGTATGAGCCATATGCATATGGCATGGAAGGGCCAGAGAGTTCTTACGGATATGATCAGGATTATGTGTCATTGATGTACACCACTCCCAGAGCACTCGTACCCTCCTGACCTATGAATAGACCAGCTGCACCTAGAGGACCATGTTATAGATGTGGAGGTGATCATTTTATCAGAGAATGTACATTACCAAACCCACCACCACCCCAGCGAGTCTGGGAAGGATACTGTGGTGATTGTGGTAAAGAACACCTTTTTAGAGATTGCCCCAAGAACCCCAACAAAGGTAACTCGACGTGCAGATCAATGTGATAGAAGTGATAGAGTCGTCAGGGAGTGACAAGGAGTACACCGTGCCATTGAAAGCAATAACAAGAGCTAAAGCTAGAGAGACCACAGAAAAAACTAGAGAGAATGATCAAGGCCACAGAGAAATGAATATACCTACAACCTAAGTAGTTGAAGACTCAGAAGAGCTTGGGAAAAGTGTTATAAGCAAACAAACACAAAGATGGAAGAATCGTAGAGACAGGATAAAGGAAAAGAAACTACAACAAAAGAAGGAGAATGAAAAGAATGAACAAGATCAAAAAGAAAAACAGAATTTTGAAGGATAAAATCAGAAGGGAAAGTATAAAAGAGGAGAGGTAGGATCAGTTTTAGCAGATCCCATGCCAGAGGAGTTAGCCATGTGGATTCAGGCGTACCAGGCACGAATAAGAGCAGGACCAACCATTGAACAACACGAAAAAGAATACCTTAGAGAAAGAAAGGTTGGAGATATGCAAAAAGTTAATTGAAGTAGCTCAACAGACCTTAGAAAAATCTGTTCTTCGACTACCCGATTCACGAATCCCCGAAAAAGAATTCCAAGAGTGTGTCATCCCTAATGATCCCGAGAAAGGAAAAGAAGGTGAGACACGTGATGTAAATTACTGCAAGGATAAAAGAGAAGGATCCGTTGTCCCCAAAGTAGATGGGGAATGGCCTAAAGACTTGTGGGCAAGAGTCCAAGAAGTCAGATGGAAGAAAGTGGAAGGAATTGAACCACCCTTTGAGGAGCTAGAAGCAGAAGGTGAATTGGAACACTCAATACCTGAGCTGAATTCAAAAGAATTAGTACAATTTGACAAGAGCGACAAGGAGAATGATAGTGTGAAGGCCTTGCCAAATTACACAGGGGAATATGAACATAATTCGGAATTATACTACATTCCCTCAATAAGAAAAAAAGAGCAGAACCCATCAATCCAAACATCGAACATCATACAACATCTTAGAAAGGTAAAAATCCCTTGTACTCTGACATTGGAAGAACTTTTGAAGATAAAACCACATTTGAAGGAGAAGCTAACCAGTCAATTGGAGACCAAGTCAGAAGAGAAGGAGATGCCTGATGAAGTGACCACAGTCAAAATCCCAGTTGATAAGGTTGGAGATTTCAGCGAGGGAGATGAAGGAAACACATGCCTTCCAATTACTTATAGGGGTTACACCACTAAAGCTATCTTAGATTCTGGAGCTGGGGTAGGAATTGCGACTAAAGAAATATGGGAGAAATGGGGAAAACCAGCTTTAAGACCAACATGCATGAAGATACAAATGGCAGATGGACACACTGAACGACCCTTGGGATTATTGGAAAGAGTAACTTTCACCACCTGCGGATTTGAATTTGAGCACACCTTAGCGATCTGTCAATTCGAAAGAGCTAGCAATTATGAAATGATACTTGGAAGACCCTTTATGAGACAGCTGAAGGTAGTGCAAGATTGGGGAAAAGATGCGGTATACTTACAACATGAAGGAACCACGACCAAAATAAATCTCCACACATACACGTATCAAGATGTTCCCCCCTTGCAATGGAATCCGATTCATAAGGAGGAGGACGAGGAGTCGATTCACAGTATAGATTCGAGTGACCAATCATGGATGAACGAAGACACTCATTTATGGATATGCCAGACCGCAAAAAAGGAAGAGGAAAGAAGGAAAGGATGGCAGCAAAGGCAAGGAGTCGCTAGGTCTGTACAAGATCCAGCTTACATGCCCCAAGTATTCCTAAATGAAGAATTCAAACCTCATGGTTGGATGGAGATTTTAGCCACTCTCGATGTATGTGTAAATGAAGAAGTAATAACCATGAATGAATGCATTGAAGAGGAAGGATATGACATAAGTCTATACTTGGGAGTTCTTCAAGAGGCTCAAGAAGGAGAAGCAATTGAAAAAGAATGGAAGGAGGATTATGAGAGCATTGAAATGGAGCATGAACAAATGGAGACCGGAAGCGGAAATCAAAGAGTAAGTGTCATAACTAATGAATTCAATCAAGAAATGACACAGGAACTTGAAGAACTTGGACTAGATAAAGAAAAAGAAGATGGAGAAAATAAACCTCAAGGTCAATTTGAAGTGCCTGCTTGTTGAAGCTTAAGGTCAAGGACAAAGCATGGAAGCACATCAAAGAAGAGAACACACAAGAAGAAGGAGCAAGTAGGGAGCTCCAAGAAGCACATGTCAAATTTTCAGAAGAAATCCCTACAAAAATAGTGATTTTTATCACTAAAAACCATTGTAAATACCATTTTCCATTTTTGTAACTCCATTTTGTTCAAGCCGAGGAGTCCTCGAGCTTGAGGAGTATTAGATCTACCATCCTACCAATTTTCATGATT
Organism: Ceratopteris richardii; assembly: GCA_020310875.1. Classification (NCBI taxonomy): domain Eukaryota; kingdom Viridiplantae; phylum Streptophyta; class Polypodiopsida; order Polypodiales; family Pteridaceae; genus Ceratopteris; species Ceratopteris richardii. The sequence goes on from CM035419.1 coordinate 149,185,422, forward strand.
TTTAGACTCCGTTTGAGCCCCCAAATAAGCCCTGGAACCTATTTTTTAACTAGGCCGGACACTAGGTCTGGACAGGGCCAAAACCACTCAAAAACTATAAAAAGGGCTGGAGAGCTCATTTTTGGGAAGCTTGTTGTAGATTTCAGTTTTGTAAGAGAGCTCTTTGGTAATCGAAGCTTTCCATTGTTCCACTCTTTGCTCTTACCTTGTGCGCATGTGTGTGTATGTGTGTGCATGCTTGTGTGCTTTCACTCACGCACTTGTGCCATCACTTGCTCGCGGTCTTCATACCGGTCCTCACGTCTCCACGGATTGACATTTATGAGGTGTATCTCCTCACGTTGGTACTCACCATTGTGCTAGAGTGACACCAAAATTGGCGCCGTTGCCGGGGAGAGAGCTTGGAGGACGAGCGTGTGACGGTAAGACGTGGAGTAGCGACGTTGGAAGGTGAAAAATCGCCATTTTTCAGTTCAGTTTCTGAGTTTTTCTCCTTCTTCATCTTCATCATCATCATCATCTCCTTCCCTCTTCATATTCTCTGATTTTTTCCATTTTCGCCACTACATTCACTCGTTTCTTGCTCGTGGCTGTGAGAAACAAGCTTAGGAGGAGCTGAGAACCAAAAGCGCTGAAGAAAATCACTTGGAAAACCTCTCAAAACTCCAAAAATTCAATTCAGTATCGCGCGGACTGAAGCGACCTGCGCCTGGTATCGCGAGCATCATATTGTGAGTTTGGAGGGTGACTTTGCATCCACAGGCTGATAGGAGGGACAAGGAGGACACAAGGTACACAAACCTGCAAAAATTTTTTGAATTTGGGTGTGAAAATCTCCAAGTATCGTGTCCGGTTGAGATTTGGTATCGCGATACCAGAACTCCCGTGTATCGCGATACTTGTCGAGATATCGCATCGTGCCTGCCCACTTGAGGTATCGCGATACCATTCTGGTATCGTATCGTCAAGTGTTGGTGTCGCGATCGTGGTCGCCCCGGTGGTATCGTATCGTGCCATCCTTGGTATCGTATCGTTGATTGTGCAGTATCGTATCGTCGGGTACTTATTTTGGTAACGCGATACCATTCTGGTATCGTGCCCTGAAGTTGGTATCGCGATCTTACCTTACCTAGCAGTATCGTATCGCCGGCGATCTTACCTTACCTAGCAGTATCGTATCGCCCACTTTCCCAAGGGTATCGCGATACCATTCTGAGGTCGTATCGCCCTGGTCCTCTCGTATCGTATCGTCGAAGTTTTAGTATCGTATCGCCTACTTTCCAAGGTAGTATCGCGACACTTGAAATAGTATCGTATCGCCAAGACTAGTGGTATCGTATCGTTTCCTTACCAGGAAGTGTATCGCGATACCATTTTTGGTGTCGTATCGTGGCAAACCCTGGGTATCGTATCGTGATGTTGGTATCGCAATTTCAGTAATCCCGTTGGTATCGTGTCGTCTAAAGTGGTATCGTGTAAGAAAGAGGTATCGTATCGTGGAGAATCTGGTATCGTATCGCCTGTTCTGAGTTCCCAGAGAGACCCTGTTTCCCTGTTTTAACCCCCAAAACCCTGAACTGGCATAACTTTCTCATACGAAATCCGTTTGCGGTGATTTTGGTTTTGTTGGAAAGCTCGTGAGGAATACAACGAAAACATCGACTGGTTATGTTACTATTAATACCAGGATTATTAGATAGAGTATTTTGAAGTTGACCCTCAGGAAAAGTGGGAAACCAAGGTGTTCCAAAGGATATTGAGCAATATAAGAGAACTTTGGGACTAGAAGCCAAGGCTTATGAACCTGAGATCTGGCAGACACTTAGGCAAGGACAGACAAAGCATTAGGTCATCTGAGGCTAGTGTCAACCATACATCCAAGTCTTGGGCTCAACAGCTTAGTGGTTATCCTTACACACGAAGTTCAGAAACCAGTGACTCGGAAATGTCTTTTAGCATGGAAAGACCCACACGTAGCCCAGGCATTGCCTATTTACAGACACCAGAAGGTCCCTATAAGACCCAATTGGAGTACATCAGGACCAACCAATTAGGTGCTCGCATCTATGAGGATGGTCTAAGGCGATCAGTGGTTCAACTTAAAAATCCTGACCAACCCTTTGGACTTGAACACCCAGTGGTCAAGTTTGAAGAGGGTGCTTACATTGATAAGGAAGGAACCATGTATGTGGTTACCAACTTACCAGATAGGACAGATGAGTTTGGAAATATCACTCCTGAGAATGAGATAGGAGACCTAGAGCAAGGGGACCTAGGAGGAGAACCCAAGACCCCTAGAGGTAAGTCAGTCCTAACCAGAGTGCTCACTCCAGAATGGATTCCTCAAGATAATAAAAGCATAGAACTATTCGTGAATAGAGAAACGGAGGAAGCCTTTTGGAGATTTAGGCCGGATCAACCCAGCCCAGTAGTCACCATCTATGAATTTAAGGACCCAGAGACACCAGGGAAGGCTGTCTATCTAGATCACACATCTCAAAAATTATTCTTGGTATCAGATCATGACAGACATGCTTACACTTGGCAAGGTGAATCAATTTTTCCTCCACCAAGATCTAATGTTTCCCAGGGCCTCCAAGGAGCCGGATCATCCAAGGCTCATGAAACCCAAAGAGAAAGAACTAGAGAGAGACCGGAGGTAAGCTTTACAGCCACTATAGGCAGAGACAGATCAGGATATGGAACGGAAAAACTTGAAAGGGAGAGACATAGAGTTCATAGACATCAAAGAGATGATCATGATTTCCCATTGCCTAGACCACGAGAACACTCAAGAACCCTTAGACCCTCTCAAGTGGTTAAGACAATGAAGAACTACTTTGATGGATTTGGAGATCCTTATGATCATGTGGCGAAGTTCAAACAAGTGCTAAGAGCTGAACAGGTTGAAGACTTATTCACCCAGTTCGAGGCATTTGGTTTGACTCTTAAGGGTACTGCCTTAGCTTGGTTTCAACCTCTAAACAGTCGCAACTATAGAGAGATAGGTTAGCTGCTAGAAGAATTCATTGTGGAATTTTCCAAAAGTGGTATCAGGCATAACACATCATCCTTGATCCACAGCTTCAAGCAGACACCCCAAGAAACAGTGCGACTTGCAGGAAGAAGGTTTAGACAGTACTTGGAAAGATGCCCTGTACTAGAATTACCCACATCAGCCAAACAGGTGGCACTGTTTTTAGATGGCCTATTGAGCACAAAATTAAGGTCATATGTATACTTGAAAGATCCTAGATCCATAGAAGAGTGTATACGGATGTGCATTGACATAGAAGACAACTTGGGTGAGGAATTAGGACTATCCAAACTCTATAAGGATTCTGATAGTTCTACAAGTCATACCTCTAGAGCCTCCACTGAGATAGATGAGATAGCTGAGCAAGTGGCCAAAAAGCTAGGAGTTCAAAATAGACAAATGCCAAGGGTTACTTCAGTGAAGCGATGTTATACATGTGGAGGAGATCACATGGCTAATGTCTGCCCAATGATGACTCAACCCCAAGGAAACCCTAATGCTCTGTATTGCACCATTGAGAGAAAATACACAAATCATACGACCCAGGATTGTCCCTATAACAGGCAGGCTGTTAGACAAAATTATCAGCAACCTTACCAGCAGGTTAGGTATCAGAATCAGTACCAACAGCCATATTATAGGCCACAACAATATCAACCTCAATACCAGCAGCAATATCAGGCACCATATAGGCCACAACCAGTCCTAGGAAACCAACCGCCAGCTCCTGCCAATGTGATCCCAGTTAAATATACGATGGCAGAGGAGAACCATAATAGAGCATTGGTGCCACTAACCCCATTGGTCTCAGAAAATGAGTCTCACGCTCAGGGTTCAAACTACTTCCATGAAGATAGTCCACAGGCTTATTATATAGAGTCACCTGAGCAAAGTGAGACTTCTCAGTATCAATATGAGACACCACCTATGGAACAAAATTGGGAGCCAGAGTACTCCAATGTCATGTATACGAATCCAAATCCTAGGCCCCAATTGAGACAAGTAAGACCACAAGCCCCTAGAGGACCATGCTTTAGATGTCAGGGCGATCATTTCATTCGTGAATGTCCCCACCAACCAGCTCTGGGATCAGGACAGAACATCACAATACAAGGCTTTTGTCCTGAGTGTGGCAAGGAACACCTTCCTAGAGAGTGTCCCAGGAATCCCTCTAGTGCACCCAAGGTCACACCCATCAACGTGGTAGGCTTGGTGGCAGATTCAAGTTCAAGTAGCAATAATGTGGCTCCTGTACAGGCAGTTACTAGGGCACAGGCTGCACAACAAGCAAAACCATCTGAGCAATCGGAGTCAAGTGAGGCAGGAGAACCTAGTAAGAGGAAACCAAGAACATGGAAGGATACCAGAGAGAAGGCTAATCGCAAGTGGAACAAAAAGCTATCCGAGCTAGAAGAAAGCCTAAGGGATACCAAAACAAAAATAGAAGACATTGCATCTCAAAGCCCCTCGCATGCCGAAGCTCCATCCACTCCACCTCATTCCACCCCACCACCCATTGTAAATAACCCACAACCAGGGTCTGTTCTTGCAGATCCAACCCCAGAAGGTTTGGACATGATGTTCAAGGCCTACCAGGCTCGTCTTCAAGAAGGGCCAACAGCTGCAAACCTAGACAAGAGTTACCCTAGAGCAGATTTAGAGATTGAACGGATAAAAATGTGCATGAAAATGGTAGAACAAGCTCAAGCCATACTTGAGACTAGTCAAAAGTTCAATCAGACAAACTCTGTCAAACCGGATTTGCATTTCCAGGGCTTACTAGAAAGAATAGAGCAGTTGGTAAATAAACCACAAATTTCTTTACCTCCACAGGCTCAACCAGTTATTGAAAGAGGAAGCTCACCACCAATGGGAGCTTATGTTCCTAATTCCACAGATGCTGGAATACCTCCTTCAATTCAACAGTACTCTCAAGAGTTCTTGCGGGAAATACAAGAAGAGAAATGGGCCAAGGAGAAGGGTAATTCCCCTCCTATTCCTGAGATTGATGATCTTCAAGATCAATTTCCCCAAGACATTCCGTCTATCTATGGAGACCAAGCCGAGCAACAAGAAGATGAAAGATTAGATTTTGAATCTAATTCTTTACAAGAGTTGCCTCATTACACTGGCCCATGGGAATCTGAATCTCTCCAGATCAGAGCTCCCACAATATTGGTAAGAAATGAAGACTCAGTGATTCCAAGAAACACTGATGTTGTGAAGAACACTAAGGTTCAATGTCATCTCACTGTAGAGGAGCTGCTCAAGGCAAAACCGGAGCTATGGAATCATGTGAAGGATCAGGTTCCAGAACTTGAATCCAATATGCCAAAAGTAGGCTCTAAGCAAAAAGTTCCAGAGATACCTCTCGACAAGATAGGAGACATGAGCGAAGGTGAAGAAGGTAACACTTATCTTCCGATCACCTATCAAGGTTACACCACCAAAGCAATTGTAGATTCGGGTGCCGACGTTGCTATTGCGACCACCTCCTTGTGGAAGCGATGGGGCAAACCCACATTAAGACCAACTAGAATGAAGCTTCAAATGGCAGATGGTCATTTTGAAAGACCTTTAGGATTTCTTGAAGGGATAACTCTAACCACTTGTGGTGTAGAGTTTGAACATACGTTTGCTATATGTGACTTTGAGAAAAATAATGTCTACGAGATGATCCTAGGAAGACCCTTCCTACGACAATTGCAAATAGTACAGGATTGGGGAACTAACTCCTTGTACTTACAACACTTAGGGGTCACAACCAAGGTCAATCTGAAGGATTACACCTTCAGAGATGTACCACCCCTACAGTGGAATCCTATCCACAAAGCAAAAGAAGATTCAATCTCTGTGCAGTCTGGAAGTTCACCTGATCCATCATGGCTGCATGAAGATACTCACTTGTGGATGTGCAAGGTCGCAGAGGAAGAGGAAAAGCGCCTAAAAGCGAGAGAAGAAGGAACTCCCCCAGGAGATAGACCAATAAAAGACCCAGCCTATACACCGATGATATTTCCAGATGAGGAATTTGAGCCTCATGGTTGGGCAGAACTCTTAGCTACCATGGACATAGCAGTCAATGAAGAACAATGGACACCTCATTGTGATGAGGAGGGTTATGATATTTCAGTGTTCATGTGTCAACCCCTGTTGGAAGAGTGTGATCCTAATGAGTTCATAGAAGAAGAAGAGAATGATGATGATCTAGAATCCATTGTGATGGATACCTATTTTGACTCAGAGGAACACTACTTAGAGGACATAGGAGTGCTAACCCAAAAAGAAGAAGAACCCCTCACGAGTATTAAAACTATAAATTCAAAGGAAGGAAGTGAAGGAGGTCAAAAGAAAAAGAAAAGAAAAGCAGTGAAACAAGAAGAGGAAGAATCATTGTTTGAAGTACCAGAAAATTTCAAGAAATATGAAGTGGAAGACCGAAAAATTTTGGTACGGATGCCTAAGAGAGAGGCCATTATAGGAGAAGCCTATGACAATAAAGAAAAGACCAAAAAAATTGTAGTGACCATTGAAGGGAACGAAGAACGATGTACGTACATAGGAGATGACCTAAGTGCAAAAGAAGAAGCAGAGCTTGTAGCTCTATTAAGGGAATATAGGGATGTATTTGCATGGCACTATAGAGACTTGAAAGGAGTAGATCCAAAGATTTGCTCTCATACTATTCCGATGACCGCTGATGCCAAGCCCACCAAACAAAAGCCCTACACATATAATGACAATTATGCAGCCAAAATAAAGGAGGAAATTGACAGGCTGATTGAAGCTGGATTCATCTATGAGATTGAGCACACTGAATGGGTGTCCCCCATTGTGGTGGTGCCCAAGAAGAATGGGAAATTGCGAGTGTGCATTAACCTTAAAAAAGTTAATGCCGCAACGATCAGAGATAGTTATCCACTTCCAATCACCGAACATCTATTGGAGCGTGTTGCAGGCAAGGAAGTTTATAGCTTCCTTGATGGATTTTCAGGTTACAACCAAGTAGCTATTGCCCCCGAAGATCAACACAAAACGGCCTTTGCCACAGAATGGGGAATTTTTGCATTTCGTGTGATGCCATTTGGGCTCACCAATGCACCTGCAACATTCCAAAGGCTCATGTGTCATGTCTTCAAAGAGTTCCTACGAAAGAGCTTAGAAGTATATGTGGATGATTTATGTGCGCATTCCCAACAGAGAAGTTACCACATCCCTGAGCTCAGACAAATCTTCAACAAGTGTAGAGAATATCGAGTGTGTCTGAACCCAGAGAAGTGTGTGTTCATGGTACGACAAGGTAAAATCTTAGGTCACATTGTTTCTAAGAATGGAATTTCAATAGATGAGGACAAAGTAAGAGCGATAGCAGAGCTGCCAAGACCAAGGAATGTTAAAGAGGTACAAGCCTTTATGGGCCATTGTGGGTATTACCGTAGGTTTATCCACATGTATGCCATCATAGCTAAACCTCTTTACGGGTTGCTAACGAATTTTGAGTGGAACGAGGAATGCGAGAATTCCTTCAACGAGCTGAAACGGCGCTTGTGCTCAGCACCAATACTGACCACTCCTGATTGGAGTAAACCATTCCATGTCCATGTAGATGCCTCCAATCATGCAATAGGATGTGTGCTAGCACAACCCACGGGTGAAGGAAACCTAGATTTGCCGATAGCATATGCTAGTAGGCAATTAAATGCAGCTGAACGAAATTATACCACAACAGAGAGAGAAGGCTTAGGCATGGTATACGCTGTGAAGAAGTTTAGACACTATCTATTGGCCAATAAGTTCAAGTTTTTCACTGATCATCAAGCTTTACTATATTTGGTCAATAAACCTTGCAATACAGGCCGCTTGGTGAGATGGTTCCTCTTACTAATGGAATACGACTTTGAAGTGGTTGTCAGGAAAGGTAGAACCCATCTTAGGGCAGACCATCTTTCTCGCATCACTTCAGGAGAGCCACCGCAAGGAGTGTCTGATGAATTGCCCGATGCTTATCTGTTCAATTTAGAAGTTGTTCCTAAATGGGCAAATAAGTTGGTGCCAGTCCTAACCTTCGGACCTGCAAATAAAAATGTGAAAACAAGCAAAGAAGAAATTGTAAAATCACAAAAGTATCAAATATTGGCCGGAAGTATGTACAAGCAAGATACTGAGGGCATATTGGCTTGTTGTGTTGAGGACGACGAACACACTAGTTGGATGCAACAAGCCCATGAGGGACTGCTAGGAAATCACTACTCTAAACAACGAACATTGCAGAATCTAAAACGTTTAGGAGTGTATTGGCCTAGCATGGACAAAGAAATACAGGAGTGGATCCAAAATTGTCCAGTGTGCCAGAAGAGACCCCCAGTGGAGCATGCCACTCTTTATCATGTGTCATTAATCCCAGATTGGAGTGCTCCATTGGTTGAGTTCATGAGATCGAGAACATTACCCAATCAGGCTAGTCTAGCAAGAAAACGGAGCATGGAACAAGAGGCTCAAGACTATGCCTTAGTCGGAGACAACCTATATCGAAGAGGCAAGGATGGTTACCTAAGACTGTGCGTTCATGAATCAGACTATTTAAAAGTCTTAGAAACTGCACACAGCGGTGCTGCAGGTGGACACTTTGGGCCTGACAGAGTAATTAAGACCGTTTTATTCTCAGGACTTTGGTGGCCCACTCTTCATATGGATGCACATACTTATGTGAAGAAATGTGACACATGCCAACGTGCACAATATCCGATAAGAAAAGACGAGATGCCTTTAAGGCTGTTGGAAGGAGTAATTTTGAAGGAGCATTTTTGATGAAAAAATTAGTAAAAAGTCAAAAAAATTGTAAAATATTTATGCAATGATTGTAAAAATAAGGAAGAGTCTTCCTTATGTGGTTGAGGATATCATGTAATTTTTGTAGAATTTTTAGAAACTCTTAGATAGCATTTTTTTAGAAAATTAGAGAAAAAGACCTAATATCAAGTGTGAAAAGGGACACTTGAAAATGTATATAAGTCAATTTTCTCTATTTTGGAGTGGTTGGTTAGTCATTTGCTCAAGCTATCAATAGAGAAGAAAGAGTTTCTGCAAAATCGTGTTTTCTCCTGTTGAGTGTATTTCTTTTGATGTGTGAGCTTGTCTCTTGCTTAATCATGGAGATTTGTGAGTCATATTTGTGTATTACTGAGTAAGTTGTATGAAGAGAGAGACCTATTGCTGTAAATGAGTGGAAAGGACTGAAGGAAGTTCCAAAATTGTGAAAATCGTCTGTTGGTACAGAATCGCGATTGTCTCGTCTTTGTGATACAGGTGATATTTTTCAGTTTTGAGTTCATATTTGTATTCTGCTAATGAAATGGCATGGTTTTGACATAAAGAACATGGAAAATGATGGAGATTTGCCTTAGTTATGGTAAACTCAAGATTTTCTCTTCATCTTCAATTTCTCTCAGCAATCCAGCCATCAATCTCTTATTTCCTTGAATCTATTATCTTGAAGGGGCTGTGGTCTTGTGGATATTCCTAGGATTGACAAAATAAAGATGATTTGTTGATTCTTTGTTACTTCATGATTGGAGAGGACAACTTGGAGTCCAAAACAAAACATTTTTTGGCGCCGTTGCCGGGGAACATTCCAAGAACTTCTTTGAAGTTGGACCTTTGCTGGATCTTCAGTTGATGATGGTAAACAAGGTAAAGCTCATCAATAAGGAAAAGTGCACATGAATAGGTAGATATCATTGTTTGTCTTTAGGGAAGAAGAAAGCAATGGATGTCTTGTAGAAGTGGAAGTGCTGAAATTTTTGTAGATTGATAGTTGCTCATCATTTTGGTGAAGTAAAAGTGCAGGTGTGTGGAGGATTTGAGCCAAGAAGCTGAAGATGGAGGTAACTTGAATCTATTCTTGCATTTCTAGATTTCTTTTTGCCCAAGTACTAGACACCATGGGTGATCTTGGGAAGATAACATGGTGATATTAAGGAAAGGACAGTTAAAGTAGCTAGATGTAAGAATGAGGGATTCAGTTGTTGACCAAGTCTGAGCATTAAATCTTGAGTTGTGCTGCATTTTGAAAAAAATCATATGATTGAGTTTATCTTTACAAAAATTGATTGTCTTTCATAACACTTTTTCATTGGAGAACCTTTCTTTGGTACTTTAGTGATAGCTAAGGACATAGAAACTTATAACCAATCAAGAACCATAGGATCAGTTGATTTCCAAAATCAGAAACCCTAAGTAAAGTGTTCACCTTTATTTTTAGGGCAAAAATACCAAACAAATTCACAAAACTCATCAAAAACAATCAAACAAATTTCCTTTCTTGATAAGAAGTTGAAGTGAGGTGTTGTGGAGTGATTGTGAAAAACTGGAAAAGAAAGCAAAAAATGATCAAAAAACCAGAAAATTGAAAAACACGATTCTCTGCACAGAATCGCGACTTTCTGAGAAAAATGATTGATTTTGAAATAACATTTTAAGTGAAAGTTGAATTGAAGTTGTTGAAGGGTTTTGAAGGTAATCAAGAAGAAAAAACTACTCAAAGTGGCATAAAACCAAAAATAGAGAAGAACACGATTTTCTGCACAAAGTCGCGATTTTCTGAGGAAGATTGTGATTTTGGTGAAAAATTCAGGAGTAAAGTCAATTACAAAGAAAAGAAGAAATTGAAGCAAAACAAAGAGAAAGAAAGCTTAAAAAATAAAAAAAATTATCAAAAAAACCAGAAAATTAGAAAACACGATTCTCTGAACAGAATCGCGATTTTCTGTAAAAAGTGTTGTTTTGAAAAAACTTTCCAGGTGACTCATGTATTGAAGTGTGAAGGATATTGAGAGAAGGCAAGGACAAAGAATACTCAAAATTTGCACAAGAAAAGATCTACAGAAAAAACACGATTCTCTACACAAAATCGCGATTTTCTGTAAAGAAAGTTTTTTGGAAAATGTGGTATATTTGGGTACTTGACACAAGAAAGTGTAGAGGGAGTCATTAATATTGAGTAAGTGAAATTGAACAAGTGAAAGAGTGAGGAAAAGTAAAAATCACACAAAATCGCGATTTTCTGAACACTATAAAAACCTGAAATTCAAAGAAAAATTCATTTGAGTGAGAGAGAGGGAGAGAGAGAGTGTGCAGAGGCGAACAAAATCGCGATTTCCTGCTACAAGCAAGCTTTGGAGATATTTTCAACTTGGCAAGCAAGGTAAAAAGTCTAGTAGCATTTTGAATACATATTTTTTTGCATTAAAGTGATAAAATAACACAAAAAAGTAGGAAAATAGTAAAATCACGAAATCGCGATTTCCTGTTTTTTATTGGTTTTCAGTAAGAAAAAATGTTTTTCAAAAAATTTCTTCATTGCATGTTAAAATTTTGATAAAGCGATTCTATAAGTGAAAAAATATTGAAAAAAGTCATAACTTGAAAATCTGCCAAGTTTTGGACAAAATCGCGATTCTGTGAAAAGAGCCATCAACATCGCGATTCCCAGAACGCGATTTTCATAAGAAAATCGTGTTTTTTACAATCTGTGAGCAATCACGATTGTCTGGGAACAAAATCGTGGAAAACACGATTCTGTGAACAAAATCGCAGAAAACACGATTTTGACACAAAATCGCAAAAAACACGATTTTGACACAAAATCGCAAAAAACACGATTTTGACACAAAATCGCAAAAAACACGATTTTGACACAAAATCGCAAAAAACACGATTTTGACACAAAATCGCAAAAAACACGATTTTGACACAAAATCGCAAAAAACACGATTTTGACACAAAATCGTGAAAAACACGATTCTCAACAGAAAATCGTGAAAAACTCGATTTTCAACACAAAATCGTGAAAAACACGATTTTCAACAGAAAATCGTGAAAAACTCACAAGTAGATAGAAAATCGTGAAAAACACGATTTTCAACAGAAAATCGTGAAAAACTCACAAGTAGATAGAAAATCGTGAAAAACACGATTTTCAACAGAAAATCGTGAAAAACTCGATTTTCAACACAAAATCGTGAAAAACACGATTTTCAACAGAAAATCGTGAAAAACTCACAAGTAGATAGAAAATCGTGAAAAACACGATTTTCAACAGAAAATCGTGAAAAACTCGATTTTCAACACAAAATCGTGAAAAACACGATTTTCAACAGAAAATCGTGAAAAACTCACAAGTAGATAGAAAATCGTGAAAAACACGATTTTCAACAGAAAATCGTGAAAAACTCACAGGTAGGCACAAAATCGTGAAAAACATCAAGTTCATCAGAAAATCGTGAAAAAGTCTAATTGCATGATAAAATCGTGAAAAACACGATTTTCATCTGAAATTTGTGAAAAAAACACTACTGGCAGTAGAAAATCGTGAAAAAACCTAAATTCATTAAGAAGTTGTGAAAAGCACAAAACATAGGAAGAAAATTAAAACACACACAATTTTGGACAGAAAATTGTGGAAAACCAATATATTGGTCAGGAAACTGTGTCAAACACTCTGTTGAGTATTGAAAATTTGTCAAGACTAGTTGAATGATACTAAGGTCTGGAAATAAAATAGATCCAATTCCTAAACAAGACCTAACAAGGAAGGAAAAAGAGCGAGGAAGTAATAAAAGATCAGAAAGAAGTTTAAGCCAAGAAAATAACATGGAAAACATAAATGAAACAAATGAGTCAATAGAAACTGGGGATTTTAGAAACATCCTTAAATACATGTATACAAATAGGTTTGGAACCTATATATACCAGGATGGAATGCATAAATCCCTCATTAGACTGAGAAATTTAGAAATTCCCCTGAATATAACTCCAGTAGCCCAATTCAAAGATGGAAGATATGAAGACAGGCAAGGATGTGTATACATCTTCTCTCAAGACCCAGAAAATTCAAATGATCTAGGGCAATGTGCTGACAAAGGACCTTGGGAACATAACATGGGACAACCAGACATACCTAGACCAAATGAAAACTACACTAATAATGAGCAAAATCATGGGAGAAGGACACATGCTTCACCAAATCCCTTTGACAGAGAACCAGAAGGAAACAATGACTTCCCGCTCAGAAGAAGACCTCATTGGCAACCTCAGGGTAGGATGCTTAGACCATATCAAGTAGCCAAATGCATGAAGAACCAATATGAAGGGTATTCAGATCCTCATGCTCATGCTGCAGAATTTAGACAACTGATTAGAGCAGAGGAAGTAGAAGATTACAAGGTACAATTTGAAGCATTTGGTCTAACCCTAACAGGGCCAGCCTTGTCATGGTTCATTCCTTTGAGAAAAGAAATGTACCTAGACATTGAATCTTTCTTAGAAGCTTTCATTGGCGAATTCTCTAAGACTGGAATCAAACATAGTACAGCCACATTGATACACAGCTTCAAACAACAAAAGGAGGAAAATGTTAGGGAAGCAGCCAGAAGGTTTAAGCAGTACATTGATAGATGCCCAAGAGAAGAAGTACCTTCCATGGCAAAACAAGTATCCTTATTCATTGAGGGATTGAGAAGTGCCCAATTAAGGACCCTAGTGTACTATAGGAGATGTCCTGATTTAGCAGCCTGTGTTAAGGAAGCAATAGATTTGGAGGACAACAGAGGTCAAGATTTGTTAGCATTTGATCAACCCAGATCTTATGAAGACAAAATTCCTCCAGCAGAAGAGTTGGCTCAAGCTATTGCTAAAGCCCTAGAGGTAAGCACTAAAACTAATCTGATAAACTCTAGGATAAACACAAACAAGAAATGTTATATTTGTGGAGAAAATCATCTGGCACAACAATGCCCTTATCAGAAACCACAACACTTACAAGATAGGAAGACACTCAAGTATTGTACACTAGAGAGAAAATGGACAAACCATACCAGGGAGGAATGCTTCTATAACAAACAACCTGTCAAGGAAAGAGACTATATGGCTCAAAGGGAATCAGGTTATACCGAGCAACCAAGACCAGTATTGGGACAACAACCTCCCATTCCAACCAATGTGGTACCAGTCAAATATACACCCATTGACGAAGGAAATTCAAGATTCAGATCACCTTATAAGGAGGAGTATCAATGGAGTGAGGGACATCAGGAAGAATGGGAAGATTATGAAATAAGGGAACCTGAGCTTAAAGCCCTAGATCTGGGAAATGGAAAAATTGAAATGGACACAGCAACATTCATGTACATTACTAACAACTACATGTCCAATCAAAAACCTCAATTCAAAGGGGGACCAAAGATAACATGTTATAGGTGTGGGGGAGAGCATTTCATTAGAGATTGTCCACAACCTCCAACATTCAGGATAGAGGGAGCATATTGTAAGGATTGTGGTAGAGAACATCTGATCAAAGACTGTCCAAAAAATCCCCAAAAACAACAGAACACACCTAATAACATACCTTTAAAAACAGTCAAAATTATGGAACAAGAGGAATTGAGTGACAATGATCAAATTGAACTTAATGTTATAACAAGGGCACAAGCCAAACAACAAGGAACAATTAAAGAACAAAATGAGGGTTCCACATCAAAAGGGAAGAAAAATAGACAAAGAGGGAAATGGGAAAAGAAAAGGAAAGTGGGCAAAAGTCTGGAAGAAGACAGTCAGGAACAAACAAATTCAAAACATACTTCTCCTCAAAAGACCCAGAATCTGTCTGAATTAGGAAATTCTCAGAGCCTAGACACCCTAATCAAAGCCTATAAAGGAAGGATTCAAGAGGGACCAAGCCCCGCAGATCATGCAATGGCTTATCCCATACCGGATTTAGAGCATGAAAGGATGCTAAAATGCAAACAAATTATCCAGGAAACACAACTCAGATTAGGGGAAGAAGACAGCTCTCGGAGAACATTTGATCAGCATGAAAAAACAAAAACCAAGGAAGATGATAAAGAAGGCAATCCACACATAACATTCCAAATGAGTTTAGATGAACATTGTAGTATTACATGTCATACAACATGGGAAAATTTGTTGAAACAAAATCCTCACCTACAAAACAAGATGAACAAGGAAGAAACAATATCTGGAAACCTTCATTCACCAACACAAGAATTAGAGGAACTATGATATATTCCTATTGACAAAATAGGAGGATATTGTGAAGGAGAAGAAGGGAATTCAACCTTAAAATTACAATATGAAAAACATTCAGCAAAAGCCATTTTGGATAGTGGATCAGGAGTGGCTATAATGACTAAACAAACCTGGGAGAAATGGGGAAGAAAGGAATTACTACCCACTAAAATGAGATTACAACTTGCAGATGGACATATAGAAAATCCCCTAGGAATTTGGGAAAAAGTGATTGTGGACATATGTGGCATAGAAATAGAGCATACCTTTGCTATAGTAGAATTTCCACAATCCACATCTTATGAAATTATCCTAGGAAGACCCTTCATGAGACAAATGCAAATTGTACAAGATTGGGGTAATGATTGTTTATATCTTCAGAACCAGGGGAGAATAACAAGAGTAAACTTAAGAAATGGCCACTATTGTGACATATCTCCTAGAGAATGGTATAAAATACATCAAAATCAACAAGAAAGTGAAGAATCAGAGAGGGAGGAACAGGAAGAGGAATCAGCAGTTTGGAAGTGTAACATATTAAGAAATATCACAAATAGGAAAAGGAGGTTAAGAAGAGAAGATTGTGTGGAAGAAAGAGAAATACAAGATGAAAATTATGTGCCTCAACAATTCAAAGATGAAGAGTTTGAGCCTTATGGATGGAATCAAATCTTAGCTACCATGGATTTGGCCAGTGAAGAATATGTGGGAGTGGAATTCCAAAATGAGGAAGGATTTGACATCTTCCACATTGGCATACACATGATAGGAGTATCAAAAAGAGAAGAGGATCAAAATCAAGAAATGATATTAACAGAAGGAAAATCACAATATTTGGAAACAGTAAAAGCTGAGGATGCAATCAAAGATAAAATCTCAGGCAAATACAAGGAACATAAACACAAAGAAATAGAAAGAGACCAGGAAAAAGAAAAGAAAGAGAAAGAGATAAACAAAGATCAATACTTTGATGTACCAGCAAACTTTAAAACTTATGAAGTAGAAGATAGACTACTTCTGAAAATGAAACCAAAAAGAGAGAAGAAGAAAGGGGAAGCATATGATAATGAAGAACAAACAAAGAAAATTGTAATTACACAGGAAGAAGGAGAAGAGAGACAAATAGTAATAGCTGATGACATGACATCACAAGAAGAAGAAGCATTAAGGATCCTAGCAAAGAAATATAGGGATGTATTTGCTTACAGTTATAAAGATTTGAAAGGAATTGATCCAAAAATTTGTGAGCATAAGATTCCTATGACACCTGATGCAAAACCAAGCAAACAGAGACATTATACATTTAATGACAAATACTCTGCCAAAATAAAGGAAGAAATTGACAAGTTGTTGGCTGCTAATTTCATTTATGAAATAGAGTACACTGAATGGATATCGCCTATAGTTGTGGTGCCAAAAAAGAACGGGAAACTTAGGGTATGCATTAACTTGAAGAAAGTAAATGCAGCAACTATAAGGGATAGTTATCCACTGCCAATAACAGATCATCTTCTTGAGAGAGTTGCAGGAAAGGAAGTCTATAGTTTTCTAGATGGCTTCTCAGGATACAATCAAGTACCAATAGCTTTAGAGGACCAACATAAGACTGCCTTTTCTACAGAATGGGGGGTTTATGCTTTTAGGGTTATGCCCTTTGGATTGACCAATGCCCCAGCAACTTTTCAAAGGTTGATGTGTCATATTTTCAAAGAATTCCTGAGAAATGTGATGGAAATCTATGTAGATGACTTATGCACTTTTTCTTTAAAAAGACAAGATCATTTACAAGATTTGGAAAGAATATTCAGGAAGTGCAGGACATATAGAGTATGCTTAAACCCAGAAAAGTGTGTATTCTATGTCAGACAAGGAAGAATGTTGGGTCACATAGTGTCAAAAAATGGAATCTCTACTGATGAGAAGAAAATAAAAGCCATAATAGAGCTTCCTAGACCAACAAATGTGAAGGAACTCCAAACTTTTATGGGACATTGTGGGTACTACAGAAAATTTGTATACAAATTTGCTGATATAGCCAAGCCCTTATATGCCCTCATCACAAAGTTTGAGTGGACTGAAGAATGTGACCAAGCATTTGAAACATTAAAAACTTGTTTGGTGACAGCACCAATCTTGAAAACACCTCAGTGGGATAAAATCTTTCATGTACATGTCGATGCTTCAAATTATGCTCTGGGATGTGTGTTAGCACAACCTATAGAAGGAAGCAAATTAGATTTCCCAGTAGCATATGCAAGTAGACAATTAAACAGTGCAGAAAAAAATTACACAACTACTGAGAGAGAAGGATTGGGAATGATCTTTGCTGTCAAAAAATACAGACATTATCTATTGGCCAACAAGTTTAAATTCTTTGTGGATCACCAAGCTCTACTCTATTTAGTAAATAAACCATGTCATACAGGAAGAATAGTAAGATGGTTTCTTTTACTAATGGAATTTGAGTTTGAGGTGGTGGTTAGACAAGGAAAAACACACTTGAGAGCAGATCATTTATCAAGAATTCAGTCAAAAGAACCTAGTTCACCTATAGATGATGATTTGCCAGATACATACTTATTCAAGGTGGAAAGTGTTCCTGAATGGTCGATGTCATTAATTCCCTTGCTAACCATGGGACCTTGTAGGTCATTAGCAAATAATACACATCTGGTGTTACAAAGCAGGAATTTCATGTTGTTAGCTGGACATTTGTATCACCTCAATCAGTCAGGTATACTGGAATATTGTACTCCAGAAGAAGAGCAACATGAATATGTAAGAAAAGCTCATTGCTGGAATCCATGTACTCATGCTTCTACGATTGTCACTCTTAGTAACCTTAATAGGATGGGAGTACATTGGCCAAATAAGATTCAAGATGTGGAGAGATATATTGATAATTGTCAAAAATGTCAAACATGGCAGAAAGCAGAATTAATAACTCTATATTGGTTTCAGAAAAACCCTGAATGGAGTGAAAATATTGTTGAGAAGTTGAAGAGAAAGGAGAAAGGGGAACAAGTAATAGCTGGTGCTGATTCAAGAAATCTACAAGTGATCTCAGAAGAATATCAACTCATAGGAGAGCAATTATACAAGAGAGGAATGGATGGATATCTGAGAATCTGTGTTCCAGAAGAAAGGTATTTAGAGATGTTGGAAATGGCACACTCAGGAGTAGCTGGAGGACATTTCTCAAGTGATAGAACAGCCAAACTCATCTTATATTCTGGCTTTTGGTGGCCAACCCTATTTCCTGATGCTAGAACTTATGTGAAAAGATGTGATGTCTGTCAAAGGGTAAGCCAACCAAACAAAAGAGATAACATGCCATTAATTCCTTTAATTTCAGCCAGAGCTTTTAGTAAATGGGGATTGGACTTTATTGGACCCATACATCCTCCAGCCAGACAATCTCATGCAGAATACATACTAGTAGCTACAGATTATTTGACAAAGCTACTAAAAGAAATGATGCTCACACCACTGCTAGATTTTTGTATGAAAACATTATCACTAGATTTGGACTACCAATTGAATTGGTAAGTGATAGGGGGACTCATTTTTTGAATCAAATCATAGAAAACATGACTAATTATTTCATGATTAGTCACAATAAGTCAGCCCCATATCACCCACAAGCCAATGGGTTAGCAGAAAGCACTAATAAAGTACTTTGCAATGTATTGTCCAAATTAGTCAACACAAACAGAAACGACTGGGATTATCAACTGAATCATGTTCTTTGGGCTTATAGAGTGGCATACAAAACAGCTTTAGGGACTACACCATTTAATTTGGTGTATGGCCAGAATGCAGTTTTACCCATGGAATTTCTTATTCCAACACTGAAGGTAGGTAGCCAATACAATTGGACAGGACATGAATTATCTGAGAGAGTCATAGACTTAGAAAAACTGGGAGCATCGAGACTCCAAGCAGTGATGAGTATATACACAAACAAGAAAAGACAAAAAGCTTATCATGATGTTCACATAAAAGACAAAGATCTACAAGAAGGAGACCTGGTCTTAGCTTACACAATCAAGGAACATCAGAAAAAGTTTCAGAAAAAAGGTCATGGGCCATATATCATACATCAAATAAGCAAAAGTGGAGCTATTCAGTTAGCCAATATTGATGGGGAAATCATGCCAAATTTCATAAGTGGATGTAGAGTAAAGAGGTATGAGTGCCCATTAACTACTGAGGAATGGAGAAGGTTGCAAAAGGCCCAAAATAGGAAAAAAGAAGAAGAAAGTATTAGAAAGGAGGCTCAACTAGAAGCCAAAGAGAGAATTAGAAAATTGAAACAAGTGTGCTTATGTGAAAACACTCTAAAGCAAAAAGAACATTTGCCTTTGATTATGATGAATTACCAGAATGAAAACATAAGGGTTTTGATAGATTCGGGAGCTCAAGTGAATCTAATTAGCTCAGCCTTGATCAATAAGTTTAATCTTAAGAGAGCTGAAAGCAGAATTCTGATCAAAACCCTGGGAGGGAAAAGAATTCAAAGCATATCTTCACTTTCTGTTAAAGTTAAATTTAATAACGAATATATGGAGATAGATTGTGAAGAGTGGCCAGACCATTTAATGACTGAAAAGCTGATTTTAGGGCAACCATGGCTCAAACAAGGTAAAGTCATCTTAAATTTTGAAAAAATGAAGCTTAATTTGACCATCAAGGACAAAAAGTTTTTAATGTTCTTTCTGAGTAATGAAGAGCAGGTAGTTCATATGGATGTTCATGACCCACATCTCGAAGGATTTGCTTTCTCAATGGAGGACAGGAACATTTTGACAATACAAAGTGATCAAGCTTCATGCACTCAAGATCAGCAAAAGATTGAAGAGGTAAAGGTTGATGAGGAGACAAAACAGAGAAGACTATTATTGCCAAAGTTGCAATATCAACAAAACAGAACAAAAAGAATATGGAAACAGGTCATGCACAGTTATGGCTCACCAAAACAGGAAATTAAAACAAAATGGATATGGAAGCCAAAAAATGTCAAAAAATGTTCATCCACAGAGCATGGATATTTCCAGAACAGAAGGACAAATGGAGTAAAACATTACTGGGTGAAAAAATCAGAATTGGGTCAATGGAAGAGGGATAATCCACAATGGACCTATTTTTGGAATTTTGAAGAGGACAGAAAAATATTTCCTTCTTTCCCCCTAGAAGAAAATTAGGAGGGGAAGGAAAGAAGACAGAAAAAAAAAAAAAAAAAAAAAAAAAAAAAAACCAGAAAAAAATATATATTTTATTTTCTTGATTTTCTTTCTAAAAATAAAAAAAAAACACAAAGCAAGATATAGGGAGGGAAGAGTAACTTATTATGGAAAAAAAAAAGTTGTTTTGTCTTATTGATTTTTAAATTTTTTTGTGATCATTTTTCTTTTTTACCACTACTTTTTAAGTTTCTTCATTAATCATCTTTCCTAGCATCATCTTTCTAATTCAGGAATTATTTTTTGAGCAAGGAAGTGACAATTGAGAGAGCACAATAGATGTCTTGCTACACCTGTGTTGCTCACTTAAAATTGAGTCTCTTGGAAAAAAGCAAAAATTGCTGGGAACTTGTCTTTCTTATTTTTTATATATGTCAGTAACATTCCAGAATAATATAGTATTTTCTTATGAAATCTTGTAACTCATGTGGGTGGAGTATTTTCTTTTCTGTTATATATAAATACAGGATGGTGAATACAAAGGAGTTGGCAATCCATGACTTCAAAGCTGATTCAGTGACTTTGTCCAGAGGACACTGGTTTTTGGACAGTGATACAGCTGAAGAACAAGTGGATTTAGAATCCGATGAAGACCAAGAAATCCCAGAAGCTGAAAAAATAGCAAAAGAACTTAAAGAAATTCTGGGAGTGATAGGACAGCATATCTTCACAGTAGCAGTGGGAGGATATAAGTACACTATGCTGTGCCAAGAATTTTACAGGTTTCAGAAAACTTCTGTCAACCTCAAAAGATGGAAAGCTGTGGGATTGCACAAGCTCTTAGAAGAACCTATTTTCTTTATTGACTTTGAAAGAGTAGCACAAGTGATGGGAAGTTTGGAGGAAGTGGGAAAAGGCAATGATGCCTACTTCAGATGTAAAGTGAAGAATAAAGACAATCAGGAGGCAGGGATAGTCATCAAAGCAGAACATATCAGAGCCGCCTTACAGTTCTATCCAATGGGCACTAAACTGGACCAAAGTTTTGTCAAGAAAAATAAGGAGACTTACACGGGGTATGTAAAGTTCACTGACTTCAAGGGAAAAGAAAATGAAGAATATGCTATAAGAATGTTCTTGCAGTTCTTTTGTTTTCCGAAATTACCAAGGTATACCATGCCTCATAAGTCAGTAACTCTATTAATGTTCAATAACAAAGATAGAACCAAGCCATTTGGGGTGATGGATGTCTCACCTTACATCCATGAACAGCTGAAGGAAGCAGCAAAGCACTGGGAGCAGAAGAAATTCATGAATGGAGCCCAGTTTTTAACAAAAATCATTTATCATGTTCTAGGAATGGAAGAACAGTTAAAGTTAGCTCCTGAGGCACAGTACTTCAGAAATTTGATGTCAGGAATCAAAAGTCCCCCTAGAAAAGCACTTGGAAGAGAATCAGAAGGACAAACTCGCATGAGGGGAACAGGAATGAAGAGGAAAGTAATATATGAGGAAGTGATTCCAGTAAAGAAAAGAAAGTTGGACCCCAGAAAAGTAGAGTTAGAACAGGCGGAAGACACAAGAGAGGAACAGGTGGCAGCACAGAAAAAGGTACAATCCTCTTGTGAACCTCATCCTCCGCAGACAAGTAAAGAACAGCTTTACACTTATCTCACTCAAGGAAACAGCAAAAGAGCCATATACGAGGCACAATATCAAAAAATGTTGGAAGATTTTTCATGTAAAGCTACCGATTGGATCCAAGAAGAGGTGGAGCACTATGAAGCATTGCATGAAGAAATGATGGCAGCAGAAACTGAGGAGATATTTGTGAAGAAGGAGGTAGAATTGCTGGCATACTTCAAGGAGTTGCAAGGACCTCCAGAGGCCAGAACTACGGTGATAGTGAAAAAGAAGATGCCAAGGAAACCTGTTCAAAAGAAGAAGATGATAAAGAAAGGAAAAGGAAAAATGGCAGATGAACATGTGATGAAAGAAATGAAACAAGTAATTACAAAAGAAACACAGAAGCTAACCTCAGTGATGGAAGTGTCAAAGCCTATAGAACAAGAAGTGGGAGGATCTTCACGATTCTCATCTGATTCAGATAGCGACATTGAGAGTTTTTTGCTAAAAAGTTTAAATCTGTCAATACCCAACACTCCCAATATAGCTGTACAGGCTGTGGAAAAAGTGAAAACACCTGAGGATTCAAGTAAGAAACCTCAAGAGAAGCAGACACAGGAGGAAATAGTTCCACAGATGAGTGCTGAAGAAAAAAGGAGGCAGTTAAAAGGAAAGGCAAGGATGACAGAAGAGGAAGACCAGAAGAGAAATGAAGATAGTTCTGGAATAATGAATGTTGACAAAAATTCAATATGGACCAACCCATCACAGACACAGTTCAAATTAAATGCAAGGTTGACTGCAAGTTTGGAGGAACTAGCAAAGAAAGTATTCGGCAGTTCAAATGATCAGCAGAAGGATGCATCCAAAGAACAGGAAAGTAAGGAGTTAGAATCAGAAAAGAATGCTCAGGAGGTCTTGGGACAAGTAATAGAGGAAGGAATTGTTCAAAGTATAAAGGATGTGCTGCAGGATATAAAAAGCAGTGAGGAATTTACATCTAAGAATGATCAAGAACAGGAGGTGGAAGCAGATTTTATGGATATTGAGAAGCAAGATCAGGAATGCATAAAAGAGAAAAGTAATGACCAGGTTGCTGGTACAAAAGAAATTGAATCAGTTGAAGTTCAGGAAAAGCAGGAACAGGAAGACCAACTCAGGAAAGTTCAACAAATTTTTGTTGAAAAGGACCCAAATAATAGTCAGGAAACCCTAACACAAGAGAAGGAGATACTAATTAAGGAAGACCAGCTCTTCACAGAGAAGCAACAAGTAGTGGAAGAAAAGAAGCCATTAGAAGAGAAGAAAGCTTCAGATTTTTCAGAGCAGAAGAGTGCAAATGACAGAGCACTAGTTTATGAGGAGGAAGATAACAATCAGGATACAGAGAACTATGATCACAGTGATGAAGAACAAGACATGCAGGACATAGAAGATGAAACAGCAGCAGAAGAAGATGATGTGGATAAAGAAGATAAGCAAATTGAAGTTAGACAGACAGAAATAGAAGTAGGGTTGGAAAGAATACCCAAAAATATAAGATCAGCTTGTCAAATGATTATGAGCAACATTGAACAATTCAGACCATCTAGCAGAAATATGATCATATCAGGAATGGTGGCTGAATCAGAATTTGAAAAAGGCAGTTTAATTATCAAAGAACACAAGAAAGAAAAAGAGCAGATGACAGAGCAATTAAGGTTGATAAAGGAAAGGAATGAAGAATATCTCAATAGAATCATTGTTTTGGAAGAAGCAGAGGTTCAGAAGCAGAACAGGATCCAATATTTGGAAGAAAAGAGTGTAAAGTTATCAGAGCAGAATGCCAAAATGGAAATGGAACTAAAAACCATAGGAGGAAGATACAGAACTTTGCAAACATCTTATCAAATTCTGACTAGAGCACACGAAGAGATTAATAAAGTGTTGTTAGAAGAAGGTCAATTACAGGGTGGAAGTAAATCTGTTCAATTGAAAGAGGAAGAAAAGGAAGAGCTGCATAAAGAAATTCAAAGACTTCAAATAGAATTAAAAGAGGCCAAAGAAATGGAGAAACAGGCAAACACTCATGCTGCCACATCAATGAGAGGATATCATCAATTACATATGGAGGTAGAGAAGGAAAGAAGTGAATGGCAAGCAAAGATGGAGGAAGAAAGAAATGAGTGGAGGAAGGAAAAGGAGTTATGGGCAGCTCAGAACAAAAGTTCAATGATGACTATAGAAGAATTACAGAAACAGTTGGAGAAATCAAAAGTTCCAGAAGAAATTCAAGATCAAGTACAGGCAGAAGATACAGACAACAGGGAATATGAAACAGGGGATTTTGACAGGGAACAAGAGAACAAGGAATCAGCAGCCAAAGAAACAGAGGAAGAATATTCTGAAGATTTTGTACAGAAATTATTGACCAATAGAGAGTCAAGAATGGATTTTATCAGAAAAATGCATGATGAGTATGAAGATCAAATAGTTACCTTTGCTCTGAATAAAGGCATTAATCCAGATCAGCATCATTGGGCTGCAGATGGATTGGGAATACCTTTCTGTATGATTTTGGAGAGTATAAAGAATTATCAGTTAGCCAGAGTAGGGCTATCTCCGAACAAATACCTTGAGTATGAAGAAGATATTAATGTCACGAAGGAGTTATTTGAAAGAGCAAATCCTAAATGGAGAAATAAGTGGTTGGATGCCAATAAGGAATGCAGGAAAATTTGGAAAGAGGCACCTTTGAATTTAAAGATCAACCCAGCCTATTGTCCAGTTGCCAGAAGAAGAGAATGGACTGTTTTTTGGGAAAGGAGGAAAACAGGGCAGATTCCAGCAAAATGGCTGAATTTTCCAAAAATAGCAGGTCCAAAGGCAGGCACTTGGCCTACAAAAAATTACATGGTGAATACTGCTGAGTCAGTTTTAACAACATATAAAGATGTTAATGATCCAGCCTGTATATTACTTGTCAGAATAATGAGATTGATTCTAGCCTGTATCGAGACCTACACTGATACAGATATCAGAATTTTGAACTACATAGGCTTTAATTCACCAACAGATGCTCTTTTGTTTGATTTGAGTGAGACACCAGACAGGATCTGCTTAATGGCCTACTACAGCAGAATTATATTTTTGGGTAGCCATTACTTACAGATTTTTGAGGATGCTTTTGATTATGGGTTTTTTGAGAGGGAGTCAGAGATTTTTGGAAACCTATCAGTTGTTACAAAAGCAAGACTTACTGCCTATGAAGTTGCTTACACAGAATATTTGAAGAAGGATGTCATAGATAAGCCTGAAGCTGCAGTACAATGGAGGAAAGCTTTATTTGAAATGGTCAATAATTTGAATGTCACAGAAAGGAAGAGCCATGATTTGGTGTCACAAGTGTATCAAAGGAAGAAGAAATAAAGCTGAGCTCACATAAGAAAATCTTTCGTCAGGAGCCGAAAGGCTTAGGAGGGGAAGGATGTTGGAAGGAGTAATTTTGAAGGAGCATTTTTGATGAAAAAATTAGTAAAAAGTCAAAAAAATTGTAAAATATTTATGCAATGATTGTAAAAATAAGGAAGAGTCTTCCTTATGTGGTTGAGGATATCATGTAATTTTTGTAGAATTTTTAGAAACTCTTAGATAGCATTTTTTTAGAAAATTAGAGAAAAAGACCTAATATCAAGTGTGAAAAGGGACACTTGAAAATGTATATAAGTCAATTTTCTCTATTTTGGAGTGGTTGGTTAGTCATTTGCTCAAGCTATCAATAGAGAAGAAAGAGTTTCTGCAAAATCGTGTTTTCTCCTGTTGAGTGTATTTCTTTTGATGTGTGAGCTTGTCTCTTGCTTAATCATGGAGATTTGTGAGTCATATTTGTGTATTACTGAGTAAGTTGTATGAAGAGAGAGACCTATTGCTGTAAATGAGTGGAAAGGACTGAAGGAAGTTCCAAAATTGTGAAAATCGTCTGTTGGTACAGAATCGCGATTGTCTCGTCTTTGTGATACAGGTGATATTTTTCAGTTTTGAGTTCATATTTGTATTCTGCTAATGAAATGGCATGGTTTTGACATAAAGAACATGGAAAATGATGGAGATTTGCCTTAGTTATGGTAAACTCAAGATTTTCTCTTCATCTTCAATTTCTCTCAGCAATCCAGCCATCAATCTCTTATTTCCTTGAATCTATTATCTTGAAGGGGCTGTGGTCTTGTGGATATTCCTAGGATTGACAAAATAAAGATGATTTGTTGATTCTTTGTTACTTCATGATTGGAGAGGACAACTTGGAGTCCAAAACAAAACAAAGGCCAATGATGGGAGGACGTGCATTTTCAAAGTGGGGTATAGACTTTGTTGGTCCTATTAACCCCCCAGCTAGAAACTCCCATGCAGAATACATCATTGTAGCCACAGATTACCTTACCAAATGGGTGGAAGTAAAAGCCACAACAAAGAATGATGCTCAAACGACGGCTAAGTCCTTATTCGAAAATGTGTTCACTAGATATGGGTTACCAATAGAGTTGGTTAGTGATAGAGGTACGCACTTCTTGAATGAGGTCATTGAAAATCTCCTTCAAGAATTCATGGTGATACACAAGAAGTCTGCCCCTTATCACCCACAAGCCAACGGACAGGCCGAGAGCACGAATAAGATCCTATGTAATGTATTGACAAAACTTGTAAATAATAAACGCTCTGATTGGGACAAACAACTTCATCATGCTGTTTGGGCATACCGAGTTGCCTACAAAACGGTGCTCAATGCTACCCCATTTCAGATGGTCTTTGGACAGAATGCCGTGCTACCTTTGGACTTCCTAATCCCAGCCTTGAAAGTAGCACACGAGCATGAGTGGAATGGACATGAGTTGTCTTCCAGGATCTTTGATCTAGAACGCTTAGGTGAGACGAGGCTACGGGCAGCAGCAGGCATTTATGCTGCAAAGAAAAGGCAAAAGGCATACTTTGACGCCCATGTAAAGGATAAAGGATTGAAGGAAGGAGATCTAGTGCTGGTTTATACGCTAAAGCAACATGCTCGCAAATTGGAGAAACGAGGATATGGACCCATGATCATTAATAGACTCTCCACTAGCGGTGCAGTTCAATTGGCCACTTTAGAAGGTGATATCCTACCAAACTATATTAGTGGATGCCGAGTCAAGTTATATCAAGAACCTCTTACAGAGGAAATGCTCACGAGACTCAACACTGCTAAGAAGCGAAAAGAAGAGGAGTTAAGGGTTAGAGAAGAAGCACAAGCAGAGGCTAGAGAGCGCATCAGAAGAAACAAGTTACGGCGGCTAGGCCTAGATGCCAACACAAAAGCTCCAAAATATCACATGGACATGTGCCAAAAATTGGGCATAACTACTTCTCGAATAATTGATCGACGGCCCTTTGTGACTATAGAGGTAGGACAAGGAGAGAGTGTAAGGACTGTGAGAGCATTGGTCGACTCAGGAGCAGCAACTAGTGCAGTTAGACTTTCATACTGCCAAGACCTGCATTTGGACATCAAGCCCATAGAAGCCTATCTCATAGGATTAGGAGGCGTGGAAACACCCTGTTTGGGCGAGGTGGAACTTCCCATCTACCTTCAAGATGTTCCAATAAAAGTCAAAATGCTAGTGTGCCATGATGAGGACCTCACAGAACCACTTGTCTTGGGTCAAGATTGGATTTACGACCATGCTGTCAACTTGAACCTAAGAAGTCAACTTCTTCAAGTGTGGGTATATAATCAATGCATTACATTAGAATTGGAGAATCACATGCCCACTGAAACTGACACCACACACTCTCTTTGTTCCTCTAAGGCTAATCTTCTTGAACAAGATGTTGTAGATGTCAAAAGCTCTATGATCCAGACGGACGCAAGCACGGAAGGACAGTCGCAAAGTCAAGATGAACCTTCTTCTTGTTTTTTAAAGAACAAAGCATCCACAGGAGCTCAACCTCAGAAGCAAGCAAAACAGTGCAAGACAGCCAGTCTATCAAATAGACAAAGAGCCCTCAAGAAGAAAGAAGTGTTGGGCATGACACAGATCTGGGTAAAGAAAGAAGTACCACCATCGATGTTACCTCAACGGCTCCCACCCAACCAGATCGACCATGACCACAGAAGGACCAAGCACCTACGACAGGGTCAAGCACAAAGAATCCATCAAATTTGGGTACCAAAGCTATCAATGAAGGCCGACCACAATCAGGTACAAATTTGGGTGCCTAAAAAATTAGCTACAGCTCAACAAGGGCGAGTACAGATGTGGGTACCCAAGAAGCTCTTACAAGTACAAAGACCTCTGCTCCCCACCAGGCAAAAGGTCTCAACAAAGAAGCCAAGGAAAGCAAAGGGTAAGACCAGAGCACAACGACCAAAAGAAGATAAACTCAACCCTTCTCCAAAAATAAGCAGGCACTCACCCAGGATATGGGTTTGGAAGCCAAAAGCACAAGCAACATACACAGAACCACGGGGCCAACCACACTGGATACCAAAGTTTGGACAGCATCCAAAGAAGGACTGGCATGAGGTGATCTCTACGGGGCCAAATACTATTAGGAAATGGGTTCCCATTAGGAGGATTACATCATTTCGAGATCCAATCGGCACCTCTAAACAAAGGATGCATCAACTATGCAAGTAACATCAAAAGCCTCGACCAGCAGCAACCATGTGCCTTTGGCATAACCTTGTCTTTTGCACCATTCAGGTCATGCATTTCCAAAGTATGCATCAATATAGGGCCACCTTACATGGCCGTGCATAGACACAATTGAGAAATCCCAGGCACATGAGACACAACACAATTTTCACATGCAAAATATGTTATTGATACTAACCTCTTTCTTCTTGTTTGATGCCATCGTGTTCCAAAAAAAAAAAAAAAAAAAAAAAAAAAAAAACTATGTGCTTGAAAGTGCTCATCAGCGAACTGCCAGCAAGGACATCCCTCACCAAAAAGGACAAGCCGACGGTCAAACACCATGAGGGAACCACAAAACGAAGAGATGACGATCAACGGACCCTTCACCATGGTAAGACATGTCTGTTTCAACAACACTATAACCATGATAGATTAGGAAACCTCTTCGTCAGCATACCCTTGAGCACTTAGCTCAAGACCCAATCTCTGGCACCATACTTCTTACCATGCATTCTCCAAGTACGCATATGTAGGGCCACATTACAAGGCCATGCACAAGGCACATATTTTGTTCAACCCATGCACTAATGCACTTACCCACCATTCATTATGGGTTACAAGTACTTGGCATGAAAACTATGAAAAGCCATCTTTGGAAGAACTAGACGACATCAAGATGACAACAACAAGAGCAAGGAAGCCATCCACCACCGAGAGTTGCTCCTAATCAACATTGAACACCTCCCTTGAGCAACTAGTAGTTTTGGAAAACTCACAAATGCACCACCCAGATGGAATACAAGGCAGAAGTATGTACAAAGGGACTACAAACTGCAAGAGATAACAGTGGCAAAGTGAAGAACCAGACAAACGACTAGGATACATTGAGAAGAGGGATCGCCCCTGTTGGACGCAAAGGATGCTACCTCTCAACGTACTACATGGAACGACCACTACAACAAGGGTCTGTCAGGGACGACAGACTCAAGAGGGGGGGGAGTGTTGAAGCTTAAGGTCAAGGAAAAAGCATGGAAGCACATCAAAGAAGAGAACACACAAGAAGAAGGAGCAAGTAGGGAGCTCCAAGAAGCACATGTCAAATTTTCAGAAGAAATCCCTACAAAAATAGTGATTTTTATCACTAAAAACCATTGTAAATACCATTTTCCATTTTTGTAACTCCATTTTGTTCAAGCCGAGGAGTCCTCGAGCTTGAGGAGTATTAGATCTACCATCCTACCAATTTTCATGATTTTTAGACTCCGTTTGAGCCCCCAAATAAGCCCTGGAACCTATTTTTTAACTAGGCCGGACACTAGGTCTGGACAGGGCCAAAACCACTCAAAAACTATAAAAAGGGCTGGAGAGCTCATTTTTGGGAAGCTTGTTGTAGATTTCAGTTTTGTAAGAGAGCTCTTTGGTAATCGAAGCTTTCCATTGTTCCACTCTTTGCTCTTACCTTGTGCGCGTGTGTGTGTATGTGTGTGCATGCTTGTGTGCTTTCACTCACGCACTTGTGCCATCACTTTCTCGCGGTCTTCATACCGGTCCTCACGTCTCCACGGATTGACATTTATGAGGTGTATCTCCTCACGTTGGTACTCACCATTGTGCTAGAGTGACACTGCTCACTTCAAAAAATATGAAGTAGAAGAGAGGAAAATTGCTATCCAAATGCCAAAACGAGAAGCACAACCAGGAATAGCATATGAAAACAAAGATCAGACCAAGAAAATAGTAGTAGCCTTAGAGGAAGGAGAAGAACGATGTACTTTTATAGGACAGCATGTCTCAATGGATGAAGAGCAAGAGTTAATACAACTCATACGAGAATATAGGGATGTCCTTGCTTGGACATATAAGGATTTAAAAGGAGTAGATTCTTCTATTTGTGCCCATAGAATTCCTATTACATCCGAAGCCAAACCTTCCAAACAAAGACCATACACTTATAACGACGTTTACTCAACAAAAATTAAGGAAGAGATAGATAAGTTGTTAGATGATGGGTTCATTTATGAGATCGAACACACAGAATGGGTGTCACCTTTGGTGGTTGTGCCGAAAAAGAATGGCAAGTTAAGGGTATGCATTAATTTGAGAAAGGTGAATGCTGCCACCATAAGAGATTGTTACCCATTGCCCATCACTGATCATCTTTTGGAAAGAGTGGCACGGAAGGAAGTTTATAGTTTTCTAGACGGCTTTTCAGGGTATAATTAGGTAGCGATTGCTCCTGAGGACCAACACAAAACAGCCTTTGCTACTGAATGGGGAGTATACGCCTTTAGGGTTATGCCTTTTGGTCTAACTAATGCCCCAGCCACTTTCCAAAGATTAATGTGCCATGTATTCAAGAAGTTCTTGAGAAAAAGCATGGAAGTATATGTGGATGATTTATGCACTTATTCAGCTATACGATCAGAACATATCCCTGAACTAGGAAATCTTTTTGCCAAATGTCGACAATATAGAGTATGCCTCAATCCAAAAAAGTGTGTCTTCATGGTTTGACAAGGAAAGATATTAGGACACATTGTCTATAAAAATGGAATTTCCACAGATGAAGATGAAATCAAGGTAGTTCTAGATTTGTCGAGACCAAAGACTGCTAAAGAAGTGCAAGCATTTATGGGACACTGTGGATACTACCGTAGATTTATACACATGTATGCCATAATTGCTAGACCTCTTTATGCATTATTGTCTGAGTTCAATAAGACAGAAGAATTTGAAAAGGCCTTTAACGAAATAAAGAGTCGATTAAGTTCAGCACCAATCCTTCGAGTACCTAATTGGAACAAACCATTTCACATTCACATAGATGCTTCCAAGTTTGTCATTGGTTGCATCTTAGCTCAACCTGCGGATACAGGGAAGTTAGACCACCCTATAGCCTATGCCAGTAGACAATTGAATCAAGCGGAGCGCAATTATACCACGACTGAGAGAGAAGGTTTAGGGATGGTGTACGCAGTGAAGAAGTTTCGACACTACCTTTTGGCAAACAAATTCAAATTCTTCATTGATCATCAAGCTCTACTGTACTTAGTCAATAAGCCTTGCAATACGGGACGACTAGTACGATGGTTTCTATTGTTGATGGAATTTGATTTTGAAGTAGTAGTCAAGAAAGGGAATACACACATTAGAGCAGATGACTTATCGAGAATGACACATGGAGAACCCCCCACAGGAGTACCGGATGATCTGCCAGACACTTACCTTTTCAATCTCGAAGTATGTCCCCGATGGGGAGAAAAGTTGATCCCTAGACTCACATATGGACCTAAACGTGGGATCACACCAAACCGAAACCAAGACCTATGGAAGACTAAAAACCTTCATATCATTGCCGAAATTTTATATCACCAAGACTCAAGTGGATTACTCATGAGATTCATGGAAGAAGAGGAACAAGAAATATGGCTTCAAAAAGCACATGTAAATCAATGGAAAACTCATTTAAATGCAAACGGAACATGGGAAACACTGAAGAGATTAGGTATATATTGGCCAACCATGCAGAGGGATACACATAACTATGTATTAGCCTGCCAAACTTGTCAAGAATGAAATCCAAAAGAGAAATCTACTCTATGCTACTCCACAGTGGCACCAAGATGAAGCATGCCCCTGGTAAAATTCTTAAAGACCCAAGAGTACCTAGAAGGAGCCACTCTAGCAAGGAAACGTGCACTCACAGAACAAAGCAAGGACTATGCTCTCATAGGAAAACAACTCTTCAAGCGAGGTAGAGACAATCATTTATGAATGGGCATTCATGAAGATGATTATCTTGCTATTTTAGAGATGGCACATACAGGAGCTGCAGGAGGGCATTTTTCTGCAGATAAAACTGCAAAAATGATTCTCTTTGCAGGAATGTGGTGGCCAACTCTACATCAAGATGCTACCACATATGTTCAATGATGTGATACCTACCAACGAACAAAATATCCTATTAGAAGAGACGAAATGCCGCTGAAACCCATGATGAGTGCCAGAGCCTTTACTAAATGGGGAATAGACTTCATAGGACCTATTAGCCCACCAGCTAAAGGATCCCATGCCGAGTACATAATCGTAGCCACAGACTATTTCACCAAATGGGTTGAAGCCAAAGCAACCAAGAAAAATGATGCGAGGACTACGACCAAGTTTCTCTTTGAGAACGTATTCACTAGATTTGGATTGCCTATAGAAATCGTGAGTGATAGAGGCACACACTTTGTGAATGAAGTGATAGAAGCCCTATTGAATGAATTCTTAGTAATTCATAAGAAATCAGCCCCATATCACCCACAAGCCAATGGACACGCCGAAAGTTCAAACAAAATCTTGTGTACAATCCTCACTAAAATTGTTAACAATGGTAGATCTGATTGGGATAAGCAATTACATCATGCTTTATGGGCATTCTGAGTAGCCTACAAAACAGCCATAGGAACTACTCCTTTTAACTTAGTGTACGAACAGAATGCTATTTTGCTAATTGATTTATTAGTACCCACTCTCAGAGTAGCAACAACTTACGAGTGGACTGGACATGAACTATCGGCTCAATTGGATCAAATAGAAAAGTTACACGAAACTAGGTTACAAGCTATAGCAGGGATTTATGCTGCTAAAAGGAGACAGAAGGCATATTTTGATGCTCATATTAAAGATAAAAATATGAAGGAAGGAGATTTAGTTTTGGTTTATACTTTGAAGCAACATGCTAAGAAACTGCAAAAAAGAGGATATGGCCCATTGATCATCAATCATATAACAATTTAGCAACCCTAAATGGAGAAGTATTGCCTAACTATATCAATGGTTGTCGAGTAAAAAAATATTTAGAGCCATTGACCGAAGAGATAATGTCACGACTAATAATGGGTAAAAATAGGCACAAAGAGGAAGAAAGAATACGAGAAGAAGCTAGACAAGAAGCGCTAGAACGAATCAGGAAACGAAAAGAGTGGATGAGAGAGAGAGACGAGAGATATCGACAAGGCGAGGAACTCATCCCAATGGCTAACTTTAGAGCCACCGAAAACCTAAGACAACAAATAAAATAACCTTATTTGAACTTAGGTGCTGGAACAGAAGAGTACCACTTAGTGGATGCTCTAATTGACACAGGAGTAGCCATAAGTTGTATCAAATTTTCATTGACCCAAAAACTCGAGGAAGAACTACGACCCTCTAAGGCACAGTTGATAGGAATAGGAGGAAACGTTACTCAATGTATAGGCGAGATTACCTTACCTCTACATCTCGGAAACAACACGATGGAACAAAAACTCTTAATATGTCATGATCAGGACTTATTAGAAGAGCTCGTGTTAGGTCAAGATTGGATATATGAATATGAAGTGACTATTCAATTGGCCCTAGGATACATCTCGGCCAAGATAGGACATCGTGAGGTATTCAGCATGTTAGACGAACGACCGATCAAAGCCAAATGTATAGACCTGAGAGATCATTCAAACAAGCATGATGATGAATGTATGTTCATTCACACTCAAGAAAACCCACCATCAAGTACCTCATGTGAGAATGCACCAAATCTCGCTTTTACACAATCTCCTAGCCCAGTAAATCACCTGATTAGTGTTTTAGCCAATAAGAGTCTCAGTGAAGAACCAAGCACAAAAGGTATTAGTGAGAAAGACTATCAAAAACCCGCACTCATTAGAATATACCCCATTCCTTACACTAGACAGGCTTGGATCACAAAAGATCAAGTGACAGCATATCTTCAACAACAGAACCACTATCGACATCGGAAACAACAACAAAATAAGAATGCAAGTCACATTGGACATCCAAGTCCACCAAGGATTACGAAAGTATGGATACCGAAGAAGTTGATAGCCGCACAGCAGATCCGAATGCAAATATGGATTTCCAAGTCAAGTGCCCAAGTGACAATCATAAAAAAGGATAGGTCAAGACAAAAGGAGAATCAGTACAATCTAAAGGTGAAACAACAGAAAACAAACAACTACAGGATAAAGCAGGAGCCTAGAGATGCAACGAAAATCATTCAAGGAGTCCAAAAGCAGATGAACTGAATGCACAACATGAGAAGCAATACATTTACCAGGAATGCTGGAGATACAGTCGGTCCCAATGGAGTAAAGCAGATTTGGAGGCCTATAGGCAAAACAATCTGTATGCATCAACCAAGTAATTCGAGTTGCACACATTTGGAGTCACAAGAATCCAAAGTATGCATAATAGGACCACATTACAAGGCCAAGCATTCGGCACATTCTTCTTCTACTGCAGGATAGTGAAGCACATTTCCCTCTTGGAAAATAGGAGAGCATTTGTAAAATAATCCAAAAGAAAATAACTAATGATTCAATAATCGCTTCTCGCTATGAACTAACCTTTCTGTTTTCTTTCAGAGACAAACTTAAAAATATATAAAAGTATGAAAAAATCCTAGGTATTACCTTTCTCACACCCACGGGAAGGGACGACACAATTCACTCGGAGAGTTGCCAAATTCAAGAAGGATAGATGAAGGATGATTCTTGATACAAGCTTGCCACTAATTACTGGTATATATTGAGTGCAGATGGCATCCTCTAATTTCGAGGCTACACAAGAGGAAGAGGTCCTGCTTCTTCCCTTGGAATCAATCACGAAGGCAAGAGGTCATTGGTTTCTTGCTGATCAACCAGTGTCCGAGCTTCTTTTTATGGCCACCATTAAGATCATGGATAGGGATCACTACTTTCCTATCATGTCTCAAGATTTCAAGACTATCATACAAGTACTACCTCGCATGACAGATGTATGGAAAAGGGCTGGAATTGATGAATTCCTACGACTCCCCATATATTTTCCAGATTTCCAAAGATGCACCCAAGTGATGAATACACTACAGTCTGCATCAGATAAGCCATTAGTCTCGGAAGCAAGGGTGCTAGAAAAAGTTGGTACGTGGAAAACAATTAGGTTCACTCATGAGTTAATCAACAGAGCTTTTGGATGGAATCAAGATGGCCTCACCAATGTCAAGGATGAATGTCATGATCCCAAAAAGAGAACGTTTTTGGAAATCAACAGAACAGATATTGAAGACTCGGTTCGCTTAGTGCACCAACATTTTTGCTTTCCTAGTATGCATAGATATACAACACCCCAGAAAATCATAGTGCAATTGCTTTCACATCAATGAGACAAATGGGAAATCAAGTAAATATGACTCCATATATTCAAGATCGCCTGTTTGAAGCTAAGAAAAGTGGGGTCAAAAATTTTTTTTGAATGGAAGTTCGGCATTGACCCTATTGATTTATGAGGCACTTGGAATGAAGGAGTGCTTACGATTGATGCCCACTTCAACAGAGATCACAAAATATGCAAAGTCAGCAACGGTTCCAAAGAAAAAGAAAATGGCCATCTCCATTGAAGAAGTGGGAACCAATTCAAAGAAACCCATGAGAGGGACTAAACGCATTAGAGAGGAAGAAGCTCAAGAGACACCACAATCAAAGAGGACCCATACATTGCCAAAAATTCCTTTGACACAACAACCAATCACAAAAAGGGACCTCCCCGCAGCTCTAGAAGAGATGCATATGTATATGCAGGGCCAAGCGAACTTGAATGTTCAAGGTCATCAATATAGATAGGCAAGTCAAGGAAAACAACAAAAGAATAAAGAACACACACCAAAACAAACCGCCAGATATAAAGAACTGGGCTTGGAAGATTCAAGCTCTAATGAGGAATCTAGCCTTGAGAAAGACACATTAGACACTGACATAAGAACAGAAATGAACAATGAGGAATGGACAGAGATAAATCAGGTTGAAGTTACACCTGACAATCAACAGTCACAGGCAAGGAACCAAGAAGCATCCACTACATGAGTACATGTTATTCAATTGAACGATCACTCCAAAATCAGCATCAAGGAAGCTCCAATCACAACTAAAGATGCAGTGCCACCTGTAAAAGAAGAAATACAAACACGCATGGACAAAGAAGAAAGTTTCCCATCAAATAAGGAACAAATTGTGATTGAAGTACCTGATGATACACCACAAGGCAAGATTGACCACAAGGAGGCTGAGCCACGGATACAACTCCATATTCGGTAGCCCCATGATACCATGCTACATGTGGCGCAGGGGAAAGATGTTACCACGGGTGAAGAAGCTAATATCCCCACCACATGGCTGAATGTTGATGTTATAACTCAATTAAAACCTATAGTCAAGCAAATGATACAAACAAATGATGGAAACGAATGCAAATTACGACAAGGCCATGCAGGAAAAGATTCAATTTCAGATTGAGAGATATGCAGATCTGCTAAAACAAGAGCAAGCCCGAAACAAAGAATGGGAACGCAGGTACATTAACGAAACCAATGAGCTCAAGAAATAGCTGAACACTGCCAATGGGAAACTTGTAGTGAGTTACAGTGAAAATATGGATCAGGTAGCAGAGATTGGTAATGCGTTACTTGCTACAAAAGAGGTTCTCCGGGTAGCTCTTCAAGAAGTTAAAGAGAAGACTGAACGCCTTTCCCAATTAGAAACTAAAGCAGAACAAAAAGTATCCATCGGGACACCAGTAGAGCCAAGACAAGAGAATCCTACTGACGAGGTAGAGGTACGTCCTCTATCTCCCCCGATTTATAATTCTCCAATAAAAGAGTAGATGACGGAACCTTGTGATGATCATCCCATGCCATATACTACAAAAATAGGTAAGAAGGAACATGCACTATTGGTGTCCCAATTGACAAAAAAGTTTGAAAATGAAGTGGTCAAAGTTATGAAAGAGGCCAAGATAAAAGGAAAAGATCTGGATGCAATAATGAAGCCTTTCAACGTTCCATATGGACTATTGAAAGAGAAAACAAGGCAATACATAAAGAAGATCACACAGAAAGATCCAGATGAGCAGCTGCAATTCAAAGATAATACATTCAATTATACTCAAGAGGAATTTGAAGCTGCACAACCTGTTTGGAGAAGAAAATTTTTGGAGAAAAATCCTACTTTGCGGGTACTGGCAAGCAGCACCATATCTATTACAGGTAAACCCTTCATTTTGCCCAACACCCCGTCGCAGAGAAGCAAGAGAATTCTTGGACATGCAAAAGAATGGTGTGATCAATAAGCAGTGGTTGAATTATCTACTACTTCCAAGTCCACCTCATAATTACCTACCGACGGAGGATTACATGGTAAAAACCATTGAATTTTGGCTACACTGCTACGCAACAGCCCCCGATTTAACCATCAAGATGACAAATAAAATCCTAAGCATGATTCTTACAGTTTTGAAGGTGTTCAAGCACGCAGCTTATATGTTTTTAAACTTCATTGGTATTAATCAAGGTACAGAAATCCTCATTTTTTATCTATCTGTTATGCCCAACCGAACCACAATAATGGCATATTATTCTAGGCTTATGTTTTTACCAAGTACAAATATGCAAACCTTCAAGGAAGCCTTTTTCACAGGGTTTTTTGAAATTGATTCTGAAATTTTCTTAAAGATGTCGTCCAACTTGAATGCCAGATTAGTGGCATATGAATTAAGCTTCTTTGCTGATCACAGACAACCACCAGATGATGGTGTGAAAGCAGAACAATGGAAGCAACTTATGATACATGAAGCTAATCTGTTTAATGAGACAGAGCAAAAAGTTTATAGAACATACTCTCGCTGACTTCCCAAGCCTGTCGAGGACGACAGAGTTCAGGAGGGGGGCAGTGTTGAGGGAGAATCTAGCAAAAAGAAGAAAAGAAGAAGACAAAGAAAGAAGCTTCAATGAAAGATTATATCTGAAGATATATCTCTGCAAGAAGCCCCGCAGGGGCACGCAACACCCGTCTCTGCACAGAGCCCCGCAAAGCCACACATCAAGGAAAAACACGTAAGAGGGAAGGACGGACCAGGGCTAGGAAGTATCCATGAAGAAGTGCAAGAAGATATCTAGCGATTCCAGAACCCCAAGAAGGTGCTTCAACCTCTTGATCTTCAGAAGGTCTAGATCGAAGGTTGAAGAACCACACCTTTATACCTTCCACTGGTGGCGTGTGTGGCAGCCCGACTTAACACAGCAACCCAGATTTAAAGAGGTTATTGGTGAGCTATACTACAAATCTCAGGTAGTCCATCTCCATGGGTTGCGAGCAATGAAAATAAACAAACAGGCAAAATGAATGCATCAGGCCCAGAGCATGTAAAAGAAGAATCATGAACAGGGCCATTAAAACGTAATGCCAATCTGACAAGTAGGCAAAACTGACCAAGAGATGCATGCGGAAAACAAGTGACAAAAAAGAAGTAAAGCCTGTCAAGGGACGATAGAGACAAAGAGGGGGATAGTGTTCCAGAGCTAAGAAGAGCAAAGAGCAGAGAAAAAGATGGGCCCCAAAATTTTTCCAATTTGGACACTTTATTTTTGTATCATAACCATCTTGTAATATATGTTTCCGATGTAAATGCACTAGAGGAGTCCTCTAGATGCATACCCATGGAGATTAGTAGCTTACCCATGTAAATTAGTAGGAAATTAACCTTTTAGTGAATAAAGTGCTGGTCTCTTGTGTGAAAGGACCATTTTTAGGGCACATGTATATAAGTCAATTTGTGACTCTTTGTAAAGACTTTTGGCCATTGTGAGAATCAAGAGCACAGCATTTCGAATTTGTGTCTTCTCCTCTCTGTATCATCTTCTTTGTGATCTTGTGTGCATGTGTGATGCTTGAAAAGAGTGTTTGGAAGTGTTGTCTATCCATGAAAGTGCTTGTTTGTTGTTGTTAAGGTGTGTGTGAAGTGTAGGAAGTGCTGAAGTGTAGGAAGTGCTAAAGTGTAGGAAGGTCATTCCCGTGACTCAGTATTTTGCTCATAACTTGAAGTAGAAGTGTCAGAATTGAGACTACCATTGGATGCGTCTTCTTGAGATCTTTGAAATGAACCTAGTATTTTCTATATTCAGAGTTCGCAGCTGAGAGAAAAGCTCAATTTATTGTTGGCTGCAGCTCCAAGTATCGTGACATCTCCACAGATTCTTGAGACTTGTTTGGAATAGTCTTAGCCTTGTTTGCACTCTTTGGGAAGATCATTTGCATTGATCATCATTTGAATGCATGTCTTCATACACTCAGCTAGGTTTTGATACTCCTCGGAATGATAAATAAAGTGTGAATCCCCACTATATGCACTTGAGGGGGATTGAGGTACAGTCTCTTTCTCCACAAGTCCCTACGTTGGTGCTTAGGTACACAAATGGCATGAAGAGCACCATGTTGCTAAGAATGCATAAATCTCATTGGACAAGATTGTTGGAAGACTTGAAAAAATTCCTAAAGAATGGAATGAAGAGCACCACGCTCCTAAGAATGCATATATCTCATTGGACAAGATTGTTGGACTTGTCGTAAGAGTTTTGACTTGGGACACAATCCCCTAAGGGAAGTCATACTACCCCAACCAGAAATCAATCTAAGCTTCATAGCATCCAAAGCACATTGGGATTAATAGCCCAACATTCATGAGAGCAATCCATGCATATGAGCTTGTTCCATAAATCACACTATAGTCGAGCTTGCAACATAATTGTGACCAACAAGGCTCAAATGATCTTGTGGAATTTTGCTTCTATTATCCAAGTAGAATGATCAAATAAAATGGGATACTGGATTTAGACATCATCAGAGGATCAATGCACAAAAGATGCCAGAATCATCATGAAAACATTTACTAATATCCCCCCATGATGATTGGGGATTTGGACACCATTCTTGATAGCTACATATCTTGTTGTGGCAATCATCAAAGAAGAACTCATTAGCTTCTATCAGCACAAAGACCAAGGTATGCCATAACCCTTGGCATGCTAAGCACCATGTCATCAAAGAAGAACTCATTAGCTTCTATAAGCACAAAGAAGAACTCATTAGCTTCTGTCAGCACAAAGACCAAGGTACGCCATAACCCCTAGCATGCTTTTTTACGAAGTCATCAAATAGTTCTTTTTTAGGAAGTGATCAAAGAAGAACTCATTAGCTTCTATCACCACAAAGACCAAGGTATGCCATAACCCCTGGCATGCTAAGCACCATTGTTGGCATCATATGGGAAGAAGCAAGTACGGGCATGCATGCAGATCTAGCACTAAGGCAACCCATTAAATTTTTCCAAACCTTACATCATTTTAAAAGTGATTCTCATCACTAGAAACCCTTGTAAATACCGTTTCACCTTTTTTGTAGCTCCATTTTGTACAAGCCGAGGAGTTCTTGAGCTTGGGGAGCCTTAGAAGTAAGTGCCTACCAGTTTTCATATTTTTTAGACCTCGTTTGAGCCCTCAAATAAGCCCTGGAACCTAATTTTTAACTAGGCGAGACACTAGGTCTGGACAGGGCCAAAGCTAGTCAAAAACTATAAATAGAGCTAGAGAGCTCATTTTTGGGGCTAGCTTCTTGTAGTTTTGATCTTGTATGAGAACTTGGTTGCAATAGAAGTGATTCCATTGTCTTACTCTCTTTGTTCTTGCCGTGTGTGCACGTGTGTGTGTATGTGTGTGCATGTTGGTGTGCTTCTCACTCACACATTTGT
The DNA here is from genome assembly GCA_020310875.1 of Ceratopteris richardii. Taxonomy (NCBI): domain Eukaryota; kingdom Viridiplantae; phylum Streptophyta; class Polypodiopsida; order Polypodiales; family Pteridaceae; genus Ceratopteris; species Ceratopteris richardii. Next base: position 149,226,596 of record CM035419.1, read on the forward strand.
GCCTTCACTTGCTCGAGGTCTTCATACCATCCTCATGTCTTCCCAGATTGACATTAAAGGAGGTGCTACTCATCACTGAGCTACACCCATGTCATTCCATCCTTGTTTTCAAGAGGTGTTTGGTCCATAGAATAGATTTAGAATCTCTAGATTTTTTATGGAGGTCTGCTCATGTAAGCACCCAACTTGTGGCTAATGGAAATGCCACCATAGTAGGATGATCTGAATATGGTAGCCCATAAGGATTGATAATCTTGAACCACCTTCAGTAGTGAGTAAGTGAGAGTTCTCAGCAAGTCCTACAATCTGCATAACAAGACGTTTTCCATCTTTTGTGATGCCCATTGGGTGATGGTAGAGGATGTGGACACTATCCCCATGTGAGGCAGTCACACAAACCTACCACCATAGGTATTATGAGCACCCAACATACAATGGATCAGGAATTTTCCAACCAAAAAGAAGAATCAATGAGGAATTGGTGACCATAGTCCTATAGAGAAATATATAACCATAGAGAATCCTTAGCCCGATTTACTCCCATCCCCATGAGTGTCCCCATACTGAAGCATAATGGAGATTACATGTATTTATTAGCCATCTAGGTAGAGCAAACAAATCAATCATATCGATGCAACATATGAGAATCAAAACACTACATTTCAACAAAAAGGTGAGGAAAGTGGAACCACATTCCTTTCTAGTATGTGGCATGAATACACAAAAATGTATAGAGAACCTGTAGTACAAGAGCTTAGTGGTACAAATATAGAGTCATCTTATTGCACTTTAAGTAAATTCATAAAGTTGAGGTAGAATGGAGCGTTTTACCAATGAGAGGAGACACATTTTAGAATTTTTCATACTATGAGAGCTAATGAGGGAGTCCTTGGCATGTTTGCTGCCACCTTTTTTGCACTTCGAGTACCAACAAACACGAACAATAAAAAGCTGACAGCTATGTCTTTGAAGGCAATCAAGGTTTGTAGAGACATTTTGTGAGATTTTAGTTGATCATGTTGGGCCATGCCCGAATGAGCTGATATCGGAAAGGTTGATAGTATGCCTATGAGAAGTCATTACGTGCTTTGATTACCTGCTCAAAATCAACTTCAAAAACCACATGTATGTTCTTAATTTTGCAAACAAAAGGCAACAACTTGATGTGCGAGATCTCACGATATCACGATCTTCTTTTGTCTCTCTACCAAAATTTGAGCATACAAGACCATAGTTTCCTTTCCGAGTTAATCCTAAAGCCAAAGATTGGCTTGCCTTACCCTATAATAGGTTTAATTCATCGTCGTGATTTTGTACAACCACTTAGACCCTCCCTCAGTTTTCCAAGCACAATAATCCATCATATAAGACACATTGTTTTGATTCACACCGAGAGCTCAAAACTCCATAATGCAAAAATAAAGCAGCTAATGGATGCGAAGGAGAAACTACTATTTGAATGTACCAGAAAGAAGGAGACGAACACCACCAAGAGCTACCACACCGATTGAGCTTTGGAAGAGATGTCGCCATATGAGCATTGTAGAGAAGCATGCCCACTTGATGTTGTGTGAGGAAGTTGCTACAATGCATACAGCTTGACCTTCAAATCCCCCAACAACAGAACTCGTAGGAGTGTGCATGATAGAGAGATCTTGTAAAAAATGCTTTGATGACACCCAAAGATGATGTTGGCATTCGTCATTGCGTGCTTGAAGCATTTCACAATAGAATCTGCTAGCTCAACTTCGGTAAAAAATCTATATGTTTTCAAGCCTTATCATCTGCAATTCTTGGCTACAGATCTACATCATCCTTCCAATGTTACTAGCGATTGCAGATCCTTTCATTTCATTTGTTGGTTGGATGATAAAACCAGAAGTATTTTCAATATACATAAATGCGTCATCGGTTGCTGCCACCTTTGTAGTGCTTGGAATGATGTTCTATTCAGCGGTGCAACCACATCCCATCAGGAGAGGTGTCGCACCATGGTTCCACCCTTGAAGCTTTCAGCATAGGATATCACCCTTATGGGCTAAGTGGTGATGATGAAATTTGTGAGAATTTTTCTTCAATGAGACCTTCGAGTTGCTTCCAAATCATCATGTCCACATTTGAGCCAGATTCGTCAGCATTCCTGTTGGAGGAGATGGTGGATATTCACAAGAAATGAAGTGGTGTAGCTAGATCATGCTTCACACATGCTAAGAATGATGGCTCTAGAGTGTGGTGGGCCTCTTTAGCTTGCTAATGAACACAAATACGCATATATGTTGCTTCGAAGATGATGCATTAATTGATGGATCAAAATAGATATGTTGGAGTTGATCCAAGAACAAAAAACTTGTTATTTTTGTTCTTACACTTGCTCAATGTTTTCAACAATTCTCTGAGCACAACAGCAATCGGCTTAATTCCTTTTGGGGAACTCTAAGTAACTTAGTAAGCTATCAATCTTGAGTGATTTCATAAAAAATGATGGACTACATGCAAAGAAAGATGTTTAGCAAAACATGGCTTCATCCTGACATTCACGGGCTGCAATAGTCATCCGACCAGTGAGCAAAGATACATTAATATCTCACAATCGTGAGAAGCAATGCTATTGAAACTTTATAGGATTATATAGACAGTATATTGAATGTAACATGGCAAATGATCAACTACACAATGAGAACAAGCTCTAAGAAGCTCACTGTTCTGATGGAGTTATAACTGAGAAGTTAAATGAGAGTGTAATGATCATATATGTATTAAAACATGTACAAATACAATGTCATTGGAAATCATACATTGTTCAATGTGTGACAGGTGAGTGAGCTATGAGATAAGCTCCCACTTCACAATGAATGTACTTCAAATTGATCTCTCTACCTCGAGATACACATGGGTCTTTTAGATCCTTTTCTTATAGTCAAGTTTGGAGCCAGACTTTGAATTCAAATTCAAACTTCTACCTAAAAGGTGAATCCTAAAGTATAGGATAGATTCCCCCATCAATCAACAACTGATGGATTCATGATTTTAGAGCTTCCTAAATCCAAGTGGGTTTAATCCACTTTTACAAGGATAAATATGAAGGATTTTTACAAGAGACTAATCAAATGAAGTCTTGCATAGGTTATGCCAATAAATCAAGCATAAGTTAATTAAACAAGTATGTGGGCTTCGCTTTAATTGCACCAATAGCTCCCTCTCAAGCCCAACATGCTTGGTCTCCATTGCTCCTTGATTTTTTGCAAACCAATTATTATTTTGAACCTGCTCATCTTTGTTCCATCCAATGACTTTGTGAGTATATCTGCACATTGTAAATGAGTTGATACATAAGATAGTTGAATATGCTTGCTAAGAAATTTCTCCCGTACATAATGATAGTGCACTTTAATGTGCTTAGTCCTTGCATGGTATACAAGATTAGCTGCCAAATGAAGTGAGCTAGTGTTATCTCCAAAGATTATTGGAGTGTAGGAATGTATCTCCAAATCTGCATATTGTTGCTTAAGTTGCATAGCTTCTTGAGTTGCATTTGCCAAACATGTATATTCTGCTTCTATGGAAGATAAGGCCACAGTTGGTTGTTTCTTAGATGACCAAAATATAAGCTTTGAACCTATGAAAGATAGGTACCCTAAAGTGCTCCTCCTATCATCCTTGGAGCCAGTCCAATCTGCATCAGAATACATCTTTATATCTATGTCAGAGGTGAAGGGATAGAGCAACCCTTCATTCATTGTATCCTTTAGATATTTAAGCACCCTCTTTGCAGCTTCCATATGAGGCTTCCTTGGTGCATGCATAAGCTGACTCAATGTACTCAATCCATAGGCAATGTCTACTCTTGCTAGAGTAGCATAATTTAGACTTCCCACAAGTTGTTGATAACCTATAACATCATCAAGTAGCTCACCTTCATGTGAACTCAGTTTATGGTTGAGCTCCATAGGAGTACTTTCAATTTTAGTGTTCTCCATCTTAAACTTTATTACCAACATATCATGTATGTACTTCCTTTGAGTGATAAATATACCCGAATCTGTATACACAAGCTCTAAGCCAAGAAAGTAGGTTAATAAACCAAGATCACTGATTTTAAATTCCTTCATTAATTGAGCCTTGACCTGCTTGATGCCATTAGCATCATTCCCTGTAATAATGATGTCATCTACATAGATAGATAAGTAGATAACTTCTGATTTGTTCTTCTTAACAAATAAAGAAGAGTCTACCTTGCTTGCCACAAAGCCTTGGTCCTGCAAATAAGTAACAAGTCTATGGTTCCGGTGAGGGTCTCTTGCCATTCCATGCTTCACAGGGTTTCATACCATCCAATTATTTGGATGGAAGCCTGTTGACCAAGTAGGTGGCTATGGAAACAGCCTCTGCCCATAGATAATCAAGTAACTTCTTCTCATTTAACATAGACCTAGTAGCTTCAACAATTAACTTGTTCCTTCTCTCTACCACTCCATTCAATTCAGGAGTGTATCTTGTTACTTCCCTCTTTATGCCTCTTTCTTGTAGAAATGAATCAAATTCATGTGAAAAGTACTCATCACCTCCATTAGATCTAATCCTCTTCAGGATCCTTCCTGTTTGGCTTTCAACTAGTGCCAAGAACTTATTGAAACATGTAAATACCTCATCCTTATGCTTCATGAAATAAAGGATTGTCCATCTATTGTAATCATCAATAAATGAAACATAGTACCTTGAACCTGAGAAAATTGATCTTTTCTGGGACCCCGCACATCCGTGTGTACAAGCTGCAAATAATCTTCATGAATGTATCCTCTCTTGTTGAATGGTTTCTTATGAGCTTTGCCAAATTGGCATTCTCCACATTTTTATATCATATGTTGCTTGGTCACATTGGGAATGCCAAGTGCACATTGATCCCTGCATATTTACTTCAGAGTTCTTTCTCCTATGTGTCCTAGCCTTTTGTGCCATATTTCTAACTCAGATAAGGTTTGATCTCTATAACTGAATAGTGCTATGTTCCTTGTGTCTTCAATCTCAAATGTGAATAATCTACCAAATTTCTCACCTTTGGCAATTCTTTTGAAGCCTTGTTTTGGGTCTTCCACATATGCTCCATGCTTAGTGAATTCAATCTGTAAATCTTTCTCAACAAAGTACCCAACACTAATTAGGTTCTTGGTTATAGTTTGCACACACAGAACTTTACTCAAAAGGTTCATGATACCATCATATGTTTTGACATTTCCAATTTGCTTTCCTGAGTGTTTAGTATCATCATGTGTTTGTACTTCATGCTTCCCTTTGGGTTCTTAAAGATCAGATAATAGAGCTACATTTCCAGCCACATGATTGGAACAACCTAAATCAATGTTGAAAAGATGCTCATCATCTTTACCTTGCTTGGATGTCATGTTCATGATGAGTAATGAGTCTTCTTGGTCTTCAATATAGTTTTTGTAGTCCCTTCTTCCTCTAATATGTGTTCTTCTTCTATCTCCTCTCCAATGCTTGCAAGCTGGTCACCCACATCTTTCATCTCGGTTACATAGTCAGCCACTCCTTGCTTTCGTTGTTTCTTTAGAGTTGTAAATTCCATCCAAAACTGATTCTTCTTTGCTCTTGTGTTTGAGGAGAAATATGATGAGAGTACTTCCCAAGTCTCTTGGGAGGTCTTGCAATTCCTAACATGTGGTAACAAGAAATCAAAGATTGAGTTTAGTAGATATGACCTAGCAAGAGCATCCTTTGCAAACCATGTGGTTAACCTTTCTTGCTCTTCCCTTGTAGGTTGTTCTTTGCTCCTGAAGATTGGCATCTCTTCATCTCCTGAGATGTATCCATATAGACTTCTCCCTTGAAGGTAGGCTTGCATCCTAAGCGACCATGCTGAGTAGTTGTTCCTGAACAATTTGTCAATGAAGGATGGAAATCCATCTCCCATCTTGCTTGTTGTTGCTCTGATACCATTGTTGCAAGAGATGGTGGATAGTCACAAGAGATGAAGTGGTGTAGCTAGATCTTGCTTCAGACCTGCTAAAATTGATGGTTGGACAATATAGTGGGCCTCTTTATCTTGCTAATGAGCACAAATACTCATATATGTTTCTTGGAAGATGATCCACTAATTGATGGATCAAAATAGATATGTTGGAGTTGATCTAAGAACAAAAAGCTTTCTATTTGTGTTCTTACACCTATTCAATGTTTTGAACAATCCTCTAAGCACAATAGCAATTGACTTAATTCCTTTTGGGGAGCTCTAATTAAGTTAGTAAGCTATGAGTCATGAGTGAGTTCATAAAAAAATGATGGACGACATGTAGGGAAAGATGTTTAGCAAATCATGGCTTCATCCCGACATTCATGGGCTACAATATTCATCAGACCAGTGAGCAAAGATACATTAATATGTCATGATCCGAGAACCAATGCTAATGAAACTTTGTAGGATTGAAATAGACAATATGCTGAATCTCACATGCTTTAAAGCATGGAATATGATCAACTACACATTGAGAACAATCTTTGCAAAGATCATTTTTCTGATGGAGTTATAATAGAGAAGTGAAATGAGAATGTAATGATCATATATGTATTAAAACATGTACAAATACAATGTCATTGGCAATCATAGATTTCTCAGTGTGTGAGAAGTGAGTGAGCTATGAGATAAGCTCCCACTTCACAATGAATGTACTTCAAACTGATCTCTCTACCTCGAGATACACGCGAATCTTTTAGATCCTTTTCTTATAGTCAAGTTTGGATCCAAAGTTTGAATTTAAATTCAAACTTCTACCTAAAAGGTGAATGGTAAAGTGTAGGATAGATTTCCTCATCACTCAAGGACTGATTGTTTCGTGATTTTAGAGCTTCCTTACTCCACATGGGTGTAATCCACTTTTACAAGGGTAAATATGAAGGATTTTTACAAGAGACTAATCAAATGAAGTCTTGCATAGGTTATGCCAATAAATCAAGAATAAGTTAATTAACCAAGTATGTGGGTGTGGGTTTAATTGCACCAACAATTCCTAGCTCTGAGTCCTTTCTTTTCTTCATTTGGATCAGAAATCCACTATGCAAGCGGAAGAGCTTTTCTGAACTCTTCATCATCCAAGTTTTTATTGACCAATAACAAGGATTAGTCACCATCCCATCCCACAAAGTCTTCACACGAACCCTGATAGCCTGAGCTTTGTATCTTCAAAAAGTAATATGTTGAATGGATACCGAAGCTTCAAGGATTGATATTTTTTTCTCCTTTGTAATATAAGATGTGATAGTGTACAACATGACTTCCAAAGGATCAATGCTCCCTTAATGCTGAGAGAGTGTGTTGTGACCACACCCAACTCATGGTCAAAAAGTAGAGGTAGATTGAGTTATCCTAAAAAGTGCACCATTGTAGATTTCTTTGCATGTTGCAATAGAGATGAGTCATTCCATGTTTAGGGTGAGGCCTTCATCCTGCACATAATCCTTTATAGTACTGAAGGAAAGCTAATTCTTTTCAGCATGAAATGTAGTATTTCTAGTGTAATGAAAGAACTATCATCTGAATACCAATGATCGTGTTTACCCATGTGCCCGTTTGAGAGTTCAAGAAAGTCCTACCCATGTGGAGATTCTCCTAGGGAAATCCTTCTCCTAAAAATAGGCATTTGAGATTTGTTCGTTGTACCCTCCTCTAGAAGAATTCTTCTTCATGAAAAAAGAAGGCCACAAAAGGGAATCTAGATGGAGAAGCAGTTTGTTCAAATAATGGGACACCCAAGGAAGGCTTTTGCAGAGCTCATTGTAGTGGTTTTTCAATAGTCAAGGTAGTAGTGCAATGGAGGCGAGCTAAGGAGCACCGAAATAACACAGCAGCATTCTTCATCTTTTGCTCATCATTGGATTGATATCAGAACCAAAATCATTGCTCTACATCTGAGGCACCTATGCCCCATGGTCCATACTTGTGATAGAGAGTGTGGTTGTATAAGAGAACTCCAACACAAGAGTGGTGAGGGAGTAGTGTGAGCATTACTTCAGGGTGATGCCTTTGAAAATTCCTTCAAGGAGTTGGAAGGGGGAAAGGATGAAGAAGTGTGAGGTAGTGGCTCAATCCCATAGTAGATGCATGCTCCCGCGGATGCCAAGATGAGGGGAGTATGGAGTATGAATCAGCAAGGCAAAATGGCATCCCAACAAGGGGGCATCATAGATCTCTTGTTGGTACCACTTTGAACTTGATACAGTACACACCTTGCCTCCGTATGAGCAGTAATGGCAGGGATCTTGAACCGACCTATAGAGATTGTTAAAGATCTTGTGACACCAAGGGCTGACCCACCTTAATCAAAGATGCCATTCATACAATATGGGCAAGGGGGTGTGGAGCCTAGAGCTCAACCCGTAAGGTAGAAGGGGTGGAAAGAGGAAGTATCATGTGAGTTCAACCACACGGCATAACATGCACACGGCTTTAGGCCTATAGCATTAGAGAAGTACTAGGGTGATGGAGTTGTCAGGTGAAGCAAAAATGCCTTGTACAGTAGTCAGAAGGGGTTGGAATAGCACCACTAGGGAGATTGTGATGGAGGACTTGTCATGGTGTTCTATGGAACTCCACTGGTGGAGGAAGGAAGATATTGGAGAGCCAAGCTCCATCCTGCCATAGCCAAGTACAGGGTAGAAGCATGATGGGGGGAAGTGGACCTTGCTCAAACCATAAAAGGGAGAGAAAAAGAATTGAATGGGGAGGGAGAGGATAACCTTCTCCCCACCCATCTGTTTGAGAGCCATTCGGACCCTCACTACTGGTCTTCATGTCATTATCCATGTTTATTTTTCTTCCACCAACCCCAATTAAGAGGGGGGATATTTTAGGAGGGAACTTTGAATGACAACCTCCATCAGATTTGTACACATAAGAGAGCATTGGAAACATCCAAAGCTCCTTGCGGATTAGTGTTGAGGATTTGAGATTTCCCTTCTTTTAAAGTTCATATCTTTTTTTTGTGGATTTTCTTAGGGAAGAAAAGGATGAGGAGAGGGAGGGATGAGGGAAAGCTACCCAACCCTCTAAATAGGGTGGTCACCAACTTCAAGAGGTGATAGAGATGGGATGTGATGCCAAAAAGCGTGTGAGGAGAAGTGTGTATGTGTGAGAGTGAGAGAGAAAAGGGGGTTATGGGGTGTTCTTGTGCCAGAAACAAAGTGAACTAAAACTACACTACAAGAAACAAGAAATGGGGAGTGAATGGTCCAAAGGAATGGTGAAAATGTCATGCCAACACATAACCTATGTGTATAAGTAGAAAAAGTTGCAAATCAATATCTTACCACATGTTCTTGAGCTCTCCAAATGATGAAAGGTCATTGTCCCCAACAACAGCACCATAATTGTTGTTGTAGTATACCTAAGTGGAGCCAAGACCCATGCCACTTTGCATGGAAGCAAGAGGAGGGCTCAATAAAGACTCTCCTTTCACCCAACCCAACCTCCAACATGCTCAAGCCATTGTCCATCAGCTCCAATCTATGTCACATGCCCTTGAGAACATGGAGAGAAGGGTTGTCATTGATCTTTGTCACAAGTATAAAATAAAAGAAATTGCAACATTCTACTTACACACAAAGGAAATACAAGCATGCACACACACACCTTACTCTCACACTCAAAGACAAAATACAAGAATGCACAAAGTCTAAGAGTAAAAAAGTGTTCTTCCATTCATAAAAAGATATATTCATGGAGCTCACATCGAACCAAGAGCTCCTCATCCCAAAAATGAGTTACTACATTTATAGACTATGCTCTTTTCCCCATGTGCTCCTTTGACTAGTAAAAAGGGAGCATGTGTCTAACTACCATATCTCAGGATATCTTGAAAAAATTCCTTTTCTAACAACCAAATCCCAAGAAATATAGGCATGGGATTTTTACGTGGCTTCTCTCATATGTGTGCAAAAAGGTGGGTTATTTACAAGGCTTCCATACCATAACATTGGAGAAATATTATAAAGTGTCCTAAGAGGGTGTTCTAATGTGAAACTCTAAATATATACAAAGAGGGGTATTTCCATGCTCAAGAGACAGTTCCTATGCACAAAAGAGAATGTGTGCACACCCTCCTACCCAACAGGGTAGAGGAGGGGATGGTTTCTACCATTGGTTGAATGGTGGATGGGTTGATCATGGGATTGGAAGAGACAATGGAGGGTTTAGAGGTTACTAATATATTGTCGAGTGAGGGGCTAGAAGAGTGGTGATGAGATTGGTGTGGTGACTGTGGGGTTGGTTCTAAAACTTCTCAAAGGCCTTCTAAGGGGGATGAATTCATGAGGGAAAGTGGAAATGGGTTTGTTGCCTATTCTTTTTCGGTGATTCTATAGGACGTGCTCGGAGATACATAGCCTTGAATGAATTTGCCTTGTCAGCAGAACAATCTGACTCATCATGGATTAGTGGAGTAAGGGTTTGCGTCTCAAAAATTTGAGGGCTTCCACCATGTCCAATGTTTCAATCAACATGTTAAAAGAGTTGATGAAGTTGGCATCAAAACTATACTCTCAAGCTCTCTTTGTAACATTTCATGACTTTGTTGTTCTTTAAGTCAACTTCTCACCCACACTATGTGCATTGTGGTATATAATGTTTGGACTGCTATAACGTAAGTTGTGGCATCATATGGTTCATCCTTAGAAATCCATAATCCACTTTGCTCTTCATGATGTGGCTCCTCCTGTTGCTGCTCAGATTCCTGGACATCTACTTGATCATGTTGGCTACTATTGTCCCCCTCATCATCATTGGTTATTGTGTTGTCATCATCCTCTTGATTTGTGGTGGTGTGGCCCTCTTCATGGTCCATTTGTGAACTCGGATAGCTATGTTGCTCATATTCTTAGGAGAAAAAAGGGGCATCAAAGAATCGGAAGTCACCCAAGAGTGCATGTTGCATTTCAAAATGAAATGTGGTGTTGAAATCTTCCACTCCCAAGTCAGATATGGGGAATACAAAAGTTTCTGCCACTCCAATATCTGCCATCTGTAAGACTTCTTGTTCCCTATTCACTTGTTTAGTCTCCATAGGAGTGGTTGAGGCAATATCTGTGTGGGTTGCTGCACTATCCAGACCCTTTGATGTTGGTGTTTGTCAGAGGCAGATTTGAATTGGAGGGATGCCAAGTTGTGGTTTTGTGGGTGACTGTTGTCGATGAGGGGAGGTAGTGACATGTAAACATGGAATGGAGCCCCTCATAAATTTACCTGAATGTGACTTGGGCTTGTGGGTGCTCTTTTATTTTTGCAATTGAGTGATGGAGAGGGCTCTTTCCACTAGGATGTCATAGGCCAAACGCATGTAAATCCATTTGAATCTTTTATGCACCCACTTTTGATTAGCCAAAATAAGCTACTCTTGCACCCAACTAGCAAGATCAGTTGTCCATGGTACAATGTTGGCCAAGTACAAGCCAAACCACATTGTTTTTTGTGGCTGTGTAAAACAATCCTAAGCTCGGAATGCAAAGTGTTGCATACATATTCGTACGGGTGTGGAGAGTTCTGGTGTTAAAGATGAAATATCTCCCCATTTAAGTATGCTGCCTTTCTTCATGGGTTCCAAAATTAGACTCTCTTTTTCCATGGGAGTGTGGGAACCATTAATCTTTAATGCTTCTTGGATCAATTGCTTGGTGAGCTTGAACTTTCTAAAAGGGGGTTTTGGTCACCAAGGAGGGAAGTATAAAGGTATCCATCTATGAGAGTGTTGGGTTGTAGGGTATGCACACACCCTCAATGGTGCATAAGAACCCTCTCTAGACCATGAGAAATAACATTTTTGTATATATTTGAGTGTCATGTGAACACTCTCCTAAAAGCACTTTTTAATATTTCCTCATACTATAGGATAGTAGACTTGAGAATCTCTCACCTTTATGGCCCTTCTAGAAGACTCCCCACGTAAAAAACCCACGCATGCCCTTCATTGGGATTTGGTTGTTACAATTTTGATCTTAGAATATCCTAGAAGATATGGCAGTTAGAGAGAGAATCAATTTTTTGACTTTTCAAAGAAGCACATGGGGAATAGAGCTTAGCTTATAAATAGAAGCTCATTTTTGTAAAGAGGGGAGCTTTTGGTCGACATGCTCTCATGTAAAATCATTTATCAATGGAAGAAGCTCTCATTTACTCTCTTTGTGAGTGTGTGAGAGTGGTGTGTGTGTGCCTATGCATGTCTCTCCTTTGTGTGAGTAGACTAGTTGCATCTGCTTGTATTTTCCTCATGGACTAGGATCCTTGACTCCCTATTCTCCTTGTTTTGAAGCATGTGGCATAGCATGGGGCTGATGCCAATGGCTTGAACATGTGGGACTGGTTGAGAGGAGAGTCACTCTTGAGCTTTCCTTCTTGCTTCCATGCAAGGTGGTGAGGGTTCTTGGTGGTTTCTTGCTACAACCACAACACTTTTTCATGCCGTTTCCGTGGATGGTTGGCCTTTCATCACTTGGAGAGCTCAAGAACATGTGGTAAAGTATTGTGTTGCAATTTTTTTGCTCAATTGCGTAGGATTTGAGTTCTTGCATGGCACTTTCACCCTTCCTTTGGGCCATTAGTTCCCCATTTCTTGTTTTTAGTAGTGAAGTTTCAGTTCATTTTGGTTGTTGCACAAAAACACCCCCCAACTCCCTCCTTTCTCTTTCTCTCTCACACACTCATAGTGGCATCACTCTCCATCTCTCTCACCTCTATTTTAGTGTATGCTTTGGAAAGAGGGATGGATAGTACCCTCTCTGCTCCCTTCTCTCTCTTCATTTTCTCGAAAACCACAAAAAAAACAAATTAAAAAAAAAATGAAGAAAGTGGAATTTATGTCCCTCTTCATACGAATTTACATGAAACTTTGGATGCCCCAATATCTTGATATGCACTAAAAATTCGGAGGTGATTGGCATTCAAAATTCGTTCTTAAATGTGCACTCCCTCCCTTAAATATGAATGGGTACGCGTTGAGGGTTGTTGGCTCGATGCGTGTCTAAGGGGAGTCCATCCATTTGGGCTCCTAGGCGTAATGGAGGGTAGTTATTCTTCCCTATCTTCATGGGCCTTGAACTAAACAGGGGTTGGTGGAGAGGAAATGTAATTTCCCTCGCTATCGCTTTTTTTTTTACTTATGGGGTCGAGCATCCGGCTCCCCCACACATTAGTACCACATCTTTCATCCTCACCTCAGAGGGGTGGAGCTCTGTGCGAGCTCCCCCATCTTTGTGGAGTTTTCATGGTAGGATTGAGGTTGCGCACCCCATGTTCATCACATTCTTGAGGTGCTCACTCCATGTTCTTGGCAGGATGTGTGTGGTCGGCTTTCCCTTTTGTGCTGCCTCTTGGCCCTTCACTCTGTCAGGTTGAGCTTCTTGTTCCCTGTCCACATGCATGGCAGGTTGTAGTTGGTTGGGTGGAGCTTCCTTTCTTCCTTGACGTGTTGGGTTGGGTATAATGGTCGCCTCACGAGTTCCCTCTCATGGCTATTATCTCACTCATTAGCAGCAGGGATGCTGCTAACCCTCGATCATAGGTACCTTTCAAATGACTTCGCCTCCCTGCCACAATTTCTTGGTCTTTTGTGTGCAAGGGTCAGGCTCTTCATGAGCCCCCCTTTTTTGGAGGAACCTATCCTTGTAGAGAATTGGATTTTGGGAAACCTTTACTGTTGGGCTCTGGTAGCTTCTCGTCTCTCACTTCTCAAACTCAAGGTGGAGCTTCTTGCTCACAGAATATGCATTTGCATTCTGCTCTCTGGGTTGACCTTGGCTCCCGCTTCCTTTCGGGTATGTGTTGTCCCTCGCCTGTCATTCTACAACAGTTTCCTGTGAGTCATGACTTCGGGTGGAACATTACTCCCTAAATGCACGAGCTCCTCCCTCGAGAGGTTGGGCTATGATGACTGTGGTGGAAAGCATGAGAGAAGCTCTATATCGATTGAGCTTACTGAAAGGAGCCACTCTGTGCTTTTAATGTCGCATGGAGATTTTCAAAGCATGCAGTTGAGGCTGAAACCCTCACATCTATCATCCAAGACTTCTTGGGTACCACATGTAAATGTTGAACATGTCTGATAAAAGCATCTATGTGCGGTCTTTCTATTGGATATGTTTGAGCCCAATAAAGTTCATGGTGTGTAGCACGGTAAGAATCTCTCTTTTGTAACCTGTTGGCTTGATGAAGTTTCTCTTATAGATAAAGGTCATTTGTTCACCTCTCTCAGAATGTTGTGATTATGTTGAGCCAATGGCTCTCGTACTCTTTAAGGATACGACTCGTGTTCTCCATTTTTATGTTTCTAGGATGCGTGCACAATCTATGTATCATGTTCAGATCGATATTGTGGGTGTAGGTTTTACTATGGCATGCCTTAATGCCTTTTGGCTTGTGGTTGAACTGTAGGCTATTGCACTTCTTGATGCACAGGTATTACGTTACCATAATCTTGTCAAGCCGAGCATTTTTTGCACCTTCTTGCTCGCCTCCTCCAAACTATGGGTTGAGGGTTGTGCTCCTCTTTCGGGTTCGTCCTGCATCTGTACATGCATGCCTCACTCCACCTGTTGCCTGTGAAGGAAGTTTGCATTTTTGGGGCCCTCGGTGGAAATGATAGGGAGTCTCCATGACAAGCCAGGCTCTCATAACCTCCTGTGGAGTTTTTTTTTGGGTGGTACTCTATTGCCTCAACTTTTTAATGCCGCTTGAAGTAGAAATCTGTCAGGTTGTGGTCGATGGGTTGTGTTTATGCTTCAAGGTGTGCATCCATTGGCTTACATGATGCTGCTACTTCCAAATCGGCGTTTTAGTAAAGTCCAGTAGCATTTGTTCTGATTGAAGTAAAGAAAAAAAAGCCTGGCGCAGCGTCTGTTTTGATGTATTAACTCTGAGGATACCACTTTGTCTATAATATGTCATATGACCACTTTCTAGTATCTCTTTCTACGGTGAGGCAAGGATAATCCTAGGGCTGACCTTGTAGTTCCTTATGTCTGAACAAGCGTTGAACAGCTCCAAATGCAATATGGGATTACCCAACAAACCTTGATACCTTCACTCTCATGCGGCAGTGTCCTCACATGCCCAACTTTGTATCCAAACCTCCAAATCAATGCCTATGTCTATCCGATGATACCTTCTGGATGGATAGCATGCAGTGTTATATGTGTTTACCTGCTCCCGGTACTCATGTATGTGTGTCGTTGAGCCAATGATTTTGCTACCTTGGTCTAGATGTATCTTTCTCACAAGGGTGGAAGAGTTTAAGGCTGGAAACCCGATGCACTTCTTTATGTTGTTTTTTCATGAACACATTCTAGATGGCTGCCATTCAGGTTCTTGCAAATTTCAAGGGCTTTATCATTGACAATAATTGCTGACAAGATGTTATCTTTAGGAACCTAGCCATTTCAGGTGGCTCTAGCAGAAAAGCAAGGTGAGTCATGGATCACAACTCTACACGTACTACTGGTGGTGGAAGGTCTGAAGAATATCATTCCCATGTCTCTTGATCTGCTCGATGTGCATGTTCAACAAAGTCATTATGGCGTTCAACAATTTAAGATCTTTATGAGGAAATCTTGGAATGCTCCTTTGGGATGTCTAATCATGATGAATATTGCTTACTGATGATTATAAGATCAAGGATGCTATATGGCAACAATAATCTTGTTGACTCTTTTATGTTCTTAATTATTGGATATGCCTGTGTAATTATAGTGTTTGTTTCACGACAATGGCCAGGCAAGTATTCGGCTGAGATACAAGATCTCTTGGTCTTGCTAAGATTCCAATATAAGATTCAATATGTTTGCATAAACCTTAAGTTCATGCCTTTGTTTCTTTAATAACAAACCAACACAGTATAATGAAATTCTCTGAGCTTGCATTACTCAAGTTGTTTTGCACATACTCTTTACAAGCAGACCTTGACAATTGAAATCGGACACTATGCACACTTCTCTTTTATTATCCAATTGTTTTTTCTACAAGGTGTACTGATCTTCAATAAGATTTTTATTGAAAGGCTGATAAGTGGGAAATGTGGTAGAAATGCCTGAAGTGTGTGAGGGTTTGTCTTCAGTTTATGGTTCGCCTGGTTGCACATATCATTCCAATATATAAGTGTTCACAACATTTTGGCTCTGACAAATTTCTGAAGCATCTGGTTCATCTGTTGATAAAAATGTATTGTTGCATGATAACTTTTAGTTTAGGTTTGAAAATCCTCACAATTAGATCTGCTTAGGAGCGGTGTCTTGTGTGATACCTCTACTAATCAGGATTTTGCCTATGGATCTTTTGCATCCGGTACCTTAGATATGCTCCATTTTGTAACATACTTCCCTTGTTTAGGCCACACTATATAAACCAGATAAATCAAGCTTAGGAATCATGTGAGCAATTCTACTTCTTACTCCTTGTATGTATTCATGTCAGATGATAAGAATGTTGTTATGCTGAAAATATTGTTGTAATCTTTTGTAAAGTTAAGGCTAATTAGTTATCTTAAGGTATGTTCCAAGGAAAAGCCCCAAGATTTAAAAGATTCCTAATAAATCTTTTCTTCCTTCTAAAGAAGTTTACAGATACATATTAGGAATGCAATTTTGTTGCCATTTATGTTGGCTCTTCCTGATTGAGGCATACTTTATAACTCACAATATGCATGATATAAAATGATTAGTTGACTGATGAATAATGATCTATTTTGCCTGATGAAAGATGAACTATTAGGAGAATGCATCTACCAGACCCATTTGACGACTGAAATGAATCTTAGTAGGGGGAGTATTTTCAAATATCTATTGCTTTCTAGAAAAGAGAGCTTTGAGTATGGGTGTTTGCAATCCCTATTTCATAGAATACTCAGGATGAACCGAGTGGTGCATGGTGGGCAAGAAACTCAAAACTCATAGGATGAGATACACTAATGTGATTGCTGAACTTTTGTGATTGCCATACAGGAATAATGTGTAAATTTCCATCTAGAATACTAGGCAAGAACTCCACTTCATTTTAATAGACTAGAATGATGAATGGAAACGCTTATATACAGAGCCTTTTTGATTGAAGGAAATTGACGTAATTCAGACCTGTTCTGAACTTAATTAAGCATGAAGTCACAAAAAATTGAGTAATTGTTTTTTGCCAGGGAAGTCACTCACTGGTTTCACAATGCTCATATGGTTCTCATTTGAGACTTGTTTCACTTCTTTGCTTAGGTGATTGGAAGCTTTGCCTATGCAAAACAAACCTCATGCTTATTCTGTTTTGCTATTCTGCATTCGCATACTATACATGATGTTGAAATATGGTATTGGAATCACTCTAAGATCCTCGATGCATCCACAACATGGGCAGAACCTTTTTAGTTGTTTACTTAATAACGACGAAAATGAAGAAGGGATCTTCATTTGCTCAGAAATTGCTCAGATTTGTACAGGTCAAAGAGGAGGATAACTGTGACTCATAATTTTCAGGGATAACTATTGATCCATCTTTGCTAAAAGCTTCTATGATTTAGGAGATTAGAATGAACCTTACAGGGATAAACAATTGAACATGTGCCTTAGGAGGGTTGATGTGCACTTGGTTAAAAAAGTTCAGGTTTTATGTCTCTCTGACAGGAAAAGAAAAGCTCATTATGAGGACTTGAAGAGTCAGTCCTATAGGACTTAATGTCCCCTAAAGTGGAAACTAAATTTGAATTGAATGTTTATCTCATTACTAGACGCAATCTACTTGCTCTTTTGTATGTCATTTCAGGTTTGGGAGCTTCTGGAGAAGGCATTTCTAGCCTTACAAAAGACTCCATAGTGGGATGCATGCTAGGCTAACTGCCCCCCAAGGGGATTGTGTCGTTCATCTTTGAAGATTGAAGATTTTCAGATTGAAGTAAAGATTGAAGACTTGCAGCCTGAAGCCTTGTAGATTGAAGAATTGCAGATTTTGAAGACCTCAAGATTTCTAGATTTGAAAGACTCCAACTTGGAACAATTTAGTTATGTATGATCCTCTTCTCTTAGCTTTGTCGAGGACGACAAAGTCTAGGGGGGGGGAGAGTGTTGGGTTGTAGGGTATGCACACACCCTCAATGGTGCAATATAAGAACCCTCTTTAGACCATGAGAAATAACCTTTTTGTATATATTTGAGTGTCACATGTGAACACTCTCCTAAAAGCACTTTTTAATATTTCCTCATACTATAGGATAGTAGACTTGAGAATCTCTCACCTTTATGGCCCTTCTAGAAGACTCCCCACGTAAAAAACCCGCGCATGCCCTTCATTGGGATTTGGTTGTTACAACATGGGGAATAGAGCTTAGCTTATAAATAGAAGCTCATTTCTGTAAAGAGGAGAGCTTTTGGTCGACGTGCTCTCATGTGAAATCATTTATGGAAGAAGCTCTCATTTACTCCAAGACTTGTTACATTTACATGTATTGTTGTCTTTGTGAGTGTGTGAGAATGGTGTGTGTGTGTGTGCCTATGCATGTATTTCCTTTGTGTGAGTAGAGTAGTTGCATCTGCTTCTATTTTCCTCATGGACTAGGATCCTTGACTCCCTATTCTCCTTGTTTTCAAGCATGTGGCATAGCATGGGGCTGATGCCAATGGCTTATGAAAGAACTTGGAGAAGCTTGTAGAAGGTAGAAAAGTGCATTTCGAGGCGGCAAAGTTTGGCCAAGCCAACCGGCACAAGACCAGCCCTTGAGCTTATGGAGACTCAAATAGACCTTATAGGCATGCGATAAGTGCAAAGAAACACATTATGTACCTTGGAGCATCAAGGAGAATGAGTCGATACAAAACAGATAGGTTTGAGGGTCGACTAGCTCAAAAACTTACTATTTATGGAAGAGACAATGAACTTCAAATGCCCATAGCGACCAGCATGATTACAATTAGAAAAAATCCTTTTATGGGAGTGATACACATAGGTTTGCGTGTATGGAATGCACAAAAATATAAGGAATAAGCAAAATATGCTATAGGAATGAATGCGACATTCACCGGTGGTACTTCCTATTTTTCAGGAATACGTAGAGATTGACCCTGAGGCAGAAAAACTCAGATTTCTCCCAAGATACTGAACCAAATGCTTTGAAACTTTATAGGAATAAACTAGATACTTATACCTTTCCAATGAGTCATCTTGCACTCAATTTGGAGCTCTGAAGAAAGAGCAGAAGCCTCTACAAGATTACTGTTGGCGAAGAAGATGATGTAGAGAATTGAAGGAGCAAGACAATGATGGTCATAGGTATATGTATATTGCTTCCATGTAATGTACAAGTGATTTCAAGTCTTTATATAGACTCTAGGAGTGTTCCATGACTTCTACAAGTGAAATTTGAATTCAAATGAAGGTGGGAATGGTTGTTGGAGGGAATCAATTCACTTTCCTACAATCTAGGAAAAGTGAAGATCTAGTTTGATCTACTTTTAGGTGATTGATTGCTTGATTGAATGCAACTTCAACCACCACAAATTCAAGGATTTGGGCTCTATCTTTCTACCTTTACATGTGTAAAGCTCAAGGCTTTTACAATGGTAAATGAGCCATCAAAAATCTCTCAAAAAAATACAATAAATGAGCATATGAAAAAGAACTCTCCAACGGATATTCTTTCGACGCGATAGCCTTTCACGTAGATCAAATCCACCTCAAGCATAGTGTAAGCTTGATGTTCCAACAACTCCCCCTCAAGCTAAAGTATGCTTGAGTCTTCATTCTTTGATAGGTTGAATACCTGCCATAGCTTTGAATCTACAAAGCTTTATTCCATCAAGTGCCTTCGTCATCATATCTGCTACTTGCTTTTCAGTAGGAACAAAAGAAATGTCAATCTCCTTTGCCATGAGCTTCTCCCTGATGAAGTGGTAATGGACTTCTATGTGCTTGGTTCTCGCATGAAAAATAGGATTTGCCGCTAGATGCATGGAACTTACATTATCTCCAAATATGTGAGGTTTGGAACTCACAAGTCCCAAATCTGTATACAATGCTTTTAACCATATTGCTTCTTGAGTTGCTATGGTCAAGCCTCTGTACTCTGCTTCAGTTGAAGATAAAGCAACCGTTGGTTGCTTCTTGGAACTCCATGACACTAGCTTCGAACCTGCAAATGCTAAGTAACCAGATGTACTTTTTCTATTATCCTTTGTTGGTGTAATTTGCAAGCCTATACATTTGGCTCAAAGGATGCATTAAAGTCTACACATACATGAAGAAGCATAGGAACATATGCTAGTGGTTAATTACCACTTTACCTCATTGTAAAAGTCAATTTGACTTAGAATCTTTTGTAATCACCTACCTAAGTGATTCGTGGAGGAAGTAACTCACTTGATTGAGAGAATATCTCCAAGCATTTAGGAGCTTGATCATAGGGAGCCAAAAGTTTGAATTTGAATTCAAATTTTTAGTCATTTCCTATAAAAAATGGATATGAAAAAGTCGCGTGTAGATCACTTCAATCCCGAGCTTCACTCTACTGTAATTGAGTGTGTGTAAGGACTATACCATAGCCTACACCTCTCTACACCATTATTCAATGTTATTCATGCCAATGGGATTGTACGAAAGTGCTAATTTATAGATACATTTACATCATTCATCTCTGTGTTCTCTGCTAATCTACTCAAAAGTCTGTCAACTTGTCAAGGGCATATCTCAGTCAATACTCCACCAAATTCAGTGATTCAAAGCTTTTTGGATTGATCTTGAAACCTACTACATGCTATCAAAATTTGAAGACATTCTATTCAGCCAATTCAGAGAAATCTGCGTCGAGGTGCTCACTGGTCTATTTCTGCTACAGTCCTAAAAAGTCGAGGGTATAGCTAATCTTGCTAAATTGATTTCTCTTAGCATAGTTTATCTTTTTATATCATTCCACTTGCAAATGGTAGCTTACTAAGCTCATTAAATACCCCTAGAAGGAATTTTATCAATTTCTACTGTACTGGTCACACTGAGCAAAACAATCAGCAGGTGTCAAGACTAAAATAGAAGGTTTTCTTGAGTTTGTGAAATTCAAAGTTATCTGTTTTGGTTCAATCATTACACACATCACTTCCAAAGTACATAGGCCATTTTTTGGTGTTATTGGAAAGCTAAGAAGGTCTACTTATCAACTCTGAAGCAAACGATGGCTGGTACAAAGCAGGTTTAGCAGTACCTACTCAGTCTCTTGGAGCATCCATCCATCTATCCCAACAGTGGTATCAGAGCAAATAAGGTAAAATGGGAGATGGTTTTCCTTCATTTATTGATAAATTGGACAGGAACAACTATCAAGCTTGGTCTCTAAGAATGAAGACCTACCTACAAGGAAGGAGTCTCTATGGATACATCTCAGGAGATGAGGAATTCCCCTCATTCAAAGCAAGAGGATTGCCAACCAAGGAAGAACAAGAAAAGTTCAACACATGGTGTGCAAAGGATGCATTGGCAAGGTCTTATTTACTCAACTCTATCTCTAACTTTCTTTTCCCACATATCAGAAATTGTAAGACATCCCAAGAAACTTGGGAAACCTTGTCATCATATTTTTCCTCCAATACAAGGGCTAGGAAAAATCAGTTGTGGATTGAATTCACAACACTAAGGAAGCAACCTAAGCAAGTTGTTTCAGAATTTGTGACGAAGATCAAAGATGTTGCAGATCTGTTAGCAAGCATTGGAGAAGAGATTGAAGAAGAACAAATTGTAAGGCAAGTGATCAATGGAATCAAGGCTGATGACAAATGGGAAAGCTTCACCACTGCAATGGATCTCTACATGGACATGCACACTCCAGATCTTACAACTCTCATGGGACAACTATTTACACATGAAGCAAAGCTCACAAAAAATGGAGATACATCCAAAGGTAATAACTCTTCTGCCCTATACACTGATAAGAAGTCTAAGGATAAAGGCAAGAGCAAGAAGATGGAAGATGAAGGCTCTACCTCCCAAGCCAACTATGCAGGAGAGGTAGATCTTCAAGAGGAGGTAAGAAAGGTAGGGGGAGACCCTATAATTCATCACCATGTAACATTTGTGGTTTATCAAATCATACCACAGATGAGTGTTTCAGGAATTACAAAAATCAGAGAGGAAGAGGCTACCAAAGAGGTGGATACTCACAGTCAAGAGGAAGGTTCAACAATCACCAAGGCCACAACAACAATTTTACAACAACAACTACAACAACAATTACAATGGCAACTACCAAGGAGGATTCAAAACTAGAAGGGACTACAACAACTACATAGAAGAGCAGGATGACTCTCTTCTGATCATGAACATGACTTCAAAGACAGGTACAGATGATGATCACTTATTTTACATTGATTCAGGGTGTTCAAATCATGTGGCTGGTAATGTGGCACTAATCTCTGATCTTGAGGAACCAAAAGGTAAACATCAAGTCCAAACAGATGATGATACAAAGCATTTAGTAGTTAAAGTTGGAAATGTTAAGACTTGTGATGGTAATCAGAATTTGTTGAGCAGGGTACTTGATTCAATCAATATGGAGCATTTGTGGAGGACCCAAGACATGGATTCAAAATGATAGCTAAAGGAGAAAAATCAGGTAGACTTTTCACTTTTGAGCTAGAAGACACAAAGAATATTGCACTATACATGTATAAAGATCAAACACTTTCAGAGCTTGAGATTTGGCACAAAAGGTTAGGGCGCATAGGAGAAAGAACCTTGAAACAAATGTGCAAGGACCAATGTGTGCTTGGGATACCTAATGTATCAAAGCAACATATGATTTACAAGTGTGGTGCTTGTCAATTTGGTAAGTCTCACAGGTTACCCTTCTCCAAGAAAGGATATATGCATGAAGACTATCTAGAGCTTGTATACACAGATGTTTGGGGACCTAGCAAAGACCCCTCAATCTCTGGATCAAGGTACTATGTGTCTTTCATTGATGATTATAGCAGATGGACTGTATTATACTTCATGAAGCACAAGGATGAGGTATTTAATTGTTTTAGGAAATATCTTGCATTAGTTGAAAACCAGACAGGAAGGAATTTGAAGAGGCTAAGGTCAGATGGAGGAGGTGAGTACTTCTCCAATGAATTTGAAGACTTCTTGCAGGACAGAGGCATCAAAAGAGAGATAACCACAAGGTATTCTCCTGAATAGAATGGGGTAGCTGAGAGAAGAAATAGGTTAATTGTTGAGACAGCTAGATCTATGCTTAATGAGAAGAAATTACCTAACTATCTATGGGCAAAGAGTGTTTCTACTGCCACTTACCTCATAAACAGGTTACCATCTAAGTAACTTGATGGTATGACACCCTATGAAGCATGGCATGGTAAGAGACCATCATTGGATCACTGCAAAATATTTGGATGTGTAGCATATGTGCACATTCCTTCTCAGATAAGAGGTAAGCTAGACCCAAAGGCTGAAAAATGCATTTTCATTGGGTATGATTTAAATAAAAAAGGTTACAGGTTTTATAATCCTACCAGCAAGGGATTTATGGTAAGCAGAGATGTGATCTTTGATGAAAATGATTCTTGGTATGAGAATGAATGCAGGAAGGTCAAATCCCTATGATTTGGAAGAGGAATTTCCAAAACTTGCAAAGGAGGAACCTACTCAGAATGAAGACTCAAGTTCAGATGATGAAGACACTATCAACCTTGAAGAATTCAAAGCATGGAAGTCCAAGGGCAAAATGAAGATGAAGAAGCTTGAAGACATACCGGAATCATCAACTCAATCAATCAGAAGATCTCAAAGAGAAAGTAAGAAACCTATCAGATATGGGTATGATACATCTCTTGTTACTAAACATTCAGTTTATCTTGCCAAAGATTTGTCAAATGAAGAACCAGGTTCATATGAAGAAGCAATAATTAAATCAGAATGGAAAGAAGCTATGGATGAGGAGATTGAAGCACTCAAGGAGAGTGACACATGGGAGTTAGTACCCAAGAAGGATTCTATGAAGGTAATAGTATCCAGATGGATCTATAAGTTGAAAAGAAATTCTAATGGAACAATTAATAGGTACAAAGCCAGATTGGTAGCCAAGGGTTTTGCACAAACCCAAGGCATTGACTATGAAGAGACATTTTCTCTTGTGGCCAAGATGCCAACAATCAGAGTGTTGGTAAGTGTGGCTGCATCAAAGAATTGGAACATGTACCAATTGGATGTCAAGAATGCTTTCTTGAATGGATGGATTTCAGAAGAAGTTTATATGTCACAACCTCCTGGCTATGAAGACCCTAAGAAGGTAACTTATGTTTGCAAATTAAAGAAGGCTTTATATGGATTGAAGCAAGCACCTAGGACATGGAATTACAGGTTAACAACATACCTCCAAGACCAAGGTTTTGTCATAAGCAAGGCTGACACTTCTCTGTTCATTAAGAGAAGTAATTCAAAGGTAATCTATCTCAGTGTTTATGTTGATGACATCATCATTATAGGTAATGATGTCAATGGAATCAGGTACATCAAAAGCCAGATGATGAAGGAGTTCAAGATCAATGATCTTGGTTTATTGAAGTATTTTCTAGGGCAGGAGGTGAACCTAAAGCTAAGTGCCCATGAAGGTGATGAAGTCAAGGACATTACAGGTTATGAGAGTATGGTGGGAAGCTTGAACTATGCTACTCTTACAAGAATTGATATTGCATATGGAGTTAGTGTGCTAAGTCAATTTATGCACAAGCCAAGGATACCTCACTTAGAGGCTGCCAAGAGAATCTTGAAGTATCTCAAGGGTACACAGAACCATGGTTTGTATTTTCCTTACACTTCAGATATTGATATCAAAGTTTATTCAGATGCAGATTGGGCAGGATGCAAGGATGATAGGAGAAGCACTTCTGGGTATATTTCTTTTGCAGGTGACAAACCAATTTCATGGTCTTCAAAGAAGCAACCTACTGTTGCTTTTTCTTCCACAGAGGCAGAGTATAGAGGACTAGCTAATGCCACACAAGAAGCAATTTGGATTAAGCTTTTATATATAGAATTGGGCTTATATACTAGGTCACCAATTATCTTTGGAGATAATACAAGTTCTCTTCACCTTGCAGCTAATCCTATCTATCATGCTAGGACCAAACACATAGAGGTTCATTACCATTATGTGAGAGAGAAGTTGATAAGCAAGGAGATTCAACTTACCTATGTATCAACCAACATGCAATGTGCAGATTTGTTGAATAAAGCTTTGGATGGAACAAAACTTTGCAGGTTCAAATCCATGATTGGATTGCAGGATATACTTGAAGATTGAAGATGAAGACTTAAGCCAAAATGTTTAGCTTGAGGGGGAGCTGTTGGTGTAATTTTCAAGCCTACACATTTGGCTCAAAGGATGCATTAAAGTCTACACATACATGAAGAAGCATAGGAACATATGCTAGTGGTTAATTACCACTTTACCTCATTGTAAAAGTCAATTTGACTTAGAATCTTTTGTAATCACCTACCTAAGTGATTCATGGAAGAAGTAACTCACTTGATTGAGAGAATATCTCCAAGAATTTAGGAGCTTGATCATAGGGAGCCAAAAGTTTGAATTTGAATTCAAATTTTTAGTCATTTCCTATAAAAAATGGATATGAAAAAGTCGCGTGTAGATAACTTCACTGTCGAGCTTCATTCTACTGTAATTGAGTGTGTGTAAGGACTATACCATAGCCTACACCTCTGTACACCATTAGGCAATGTTATTCATGCCAATGGGATTGTACACAAGTGTTAATTTATAGATACATTTACATCATTCATCTGTGTGTTCTCTGCTAATCTACTCAAAAGTCTGTCAACTTGTCAAGGGCATATCTCGGTCAATACTCCACCAAATTCCGTGATTCAAAGCTTGTTGGATTCAGCTTGAAGCCTACTACATGCTTGCAAAATTTGAAGACATTATATTCAGCCAATTCAGAGAAATATGCATCGAGGTGCTCATTGGTCTATTTCTGCTACAGTCCTAAAAAGTCGGGGGTATAGCTAATCTTGCTAAATTGATTTCTCTTAGCATAGTTTATCTTTTTATATCATTCCACTTGAAAAGGGTAGCTTACTAAGCTAATTAAATACCCCTAGAAGGAATTTTATCAATTTCTATTGTACTGGTCACACTGAGCAAAACAGTCAGCAGGTGTCAAGACTAAAATAGAAGGTTTTCTTGAGTTTGTGAAATTCAAAGTTATCTGTTTTGGTTCAATCATTACACACATCACTTCCAAAGTACATAGGTCATTTTTTGGTGTTATTGGAAAGCTAAGAAGGTCTACTTATAAACTCTGAAGCAAAAGAGGGCTGGTACAAAGCAGGTTTAGCAGTACCTACTCAGTCTCTTGGAGCATCCATCCATTTATCCCAACATCCTTAGCTCCTACCCAATCTGCATCTGAGTAGATTTTGATATCCAAATCTGAAGAATAAGGATAGAATATACCTTCGTTGATTCTATCTTTGAGATACTTAAGTACTCTCTTAGCCGCATCCATGTGTGGTCTTCTCCGTGAGTGCATGAACTGACTAAGCACTCCCACACTATATGAGATGTCTACCCTTGTATGAGTAGCATATATCAAGCTACCTACCAAGCTTTGATACTGTTTAATGTCTTCAATTTTCTCACCTTCATAAACACTAAGTTTATGATTCATCTCCAAAGGTGTTCCTGCAGGTTTAATGTTCTCCATTTTGAACTTGAGAAGAAGATCTTGAATGTATCGTCTTTGAGTCAAATACATTCCTTCATCTGTATATATTACCTGCATACCTAGGAAATATGTGAGCTCACCTAGGTCACTGATTTTGAACTCCTCTTGCATGTGTCTCTTGATCCTTTGAATGCCATTTAGATCATCACCTGTCACAATAATATCATCTACATATACACATAGATCTTTTACAGGTAAATGAGCCATCAAAAATCTCTCAAATAAATACAATAAATGAGCATATGAAAAAGAACTCTCCAACGGATATTCTTTCGACACGATAGCCTTTGACATAGATCAAACCCACCTCAAGCATAGTGTAAGCTTGATGTTCCAATAGCTTGAACATGTGGGAGGTAGGGGTGGATGAGAGGAGAGTCACTCTTGAGCTTTCCTTCTTGCTTCCATGCAAAGTGGTGAGGGTTCTTGGTCGTTTCTTGCTACAACCTCAACAGAGAGTGTACTTGAGCTACCAAATATATCAAAACAACATGTGATACATAAATGTAGTGCTTTTCAATTTGGTAAGTCAGACAAGAAAACCTTCACCAGGCAAGGCTACATACACAAAAACCTATTGGAGTTGGTCCACACAAATGTTTGGGGACTAAGCAAGGAACCTTGAATCTCATGATCAAGGTACTATGTTTCATTTATCGATGATTGTAGCAAATGGATGATCTTGTATTTCATGAATCATAAAGTTTAATTTTTTTTCATTCTTTAAGAAGTATTTAGCTCTTGTGTGATGGTGCAGCGCTTATTGCGGAATTCGCTTACACCACAGACACTAAGCTAGAGTGATGTTAGAACACCTCTATAATCATCAGTAGCTTAGCAAACTTTCTGAAACTGGAAAACTTATAACTTTATTTAGTGAACACCGAAAATTCACTTTACAGAAAACTTCACGTTTCCTTCATGCTTCAATTCTGAACTGATTTACTTCAGACTTTACACTACTGTGTTTGTTTATAGTTAAACAATCTTTGCATCACTTAACTTTATCAAAATTGTGTTTTGAACTCACCAAAATTCCACCGGAACTTCACCAGACTATCACCGGAATTCCACCGTAATCTTACCAGAATACTACTAGAATCAACTGCAACTTTGTTTGTAGTTACTTCAAGTGAATGTACATGAAGTAAGGAAGTGATACCTGAACTTCCTTTACTAAATGAACTCTATCTGAAGTTTAAGAAAAAACTTCACCAGTTT
The DNA here is from genome assembly GCA_020310875.1 of Ceratopteris richardii. NCBI lineage: Eukaryota > Viridiplantae > Streptophyta > Polypodiopsida > Polypodiales > Pteridaceae > Ceratopteris > Ceratopteris richardii. The sequence continues at coordinate 149,254,568 of CM035419.1, forward strand.
TGGATGTCTTTTTCCGGTCAGACTTTGTACTGTGTGTACATATCCATTTCACCAAAATCTTTGACCAACTTATAGTAGAGACTTATAGCTACAAGATAAGCTATATCTCATACAAAACTTTACACTGTATTTTGAGATCTAACTCATAGAAGTATCAAAAACTATTTACTGAGAAAATTGTAACTGTTAACTAACTTCTCACAGTAACATGAAATCTCTCAGATTTCTTCACATACGAAGAATGCGCTCAAACTTCCACATGAACATGTGTTTTCTATTAGAGAAGATGTGTACAAAAATAGCTTGGCCTCACTTTGCTCATAGCTATGGAAAACTTCTCTACTCTGAGTAGTTATTCCTTACCATCTCTCTCATATGAATACCCGACATTTCAGGTTTTGTTATTCATCTCTACATACACGATCTCTGGTGTCTTCTATATCTCTATATCTATTCTCTATCTCATATGCGCTCTCTCTACTACTCTATTTATTCCGGTTCTATGCTCTCTCTTATATACATTTTGATCCGGTTTCAACAGACTCTAATTCTCGAAGTTTCTACTGTATATTACAGTCATGAATTTGTCCCTTCACTAAGGCTTTGGTTTTTTCTTCTGAATGCTTTGTTTCTGCTTTCCTTCGTCTTCATGTCGTTATGCATAATTAGTGACTGAATCTTCAACAGCTCCCCCTCAATCACTAATTAGCATCTTGCGGTCTTCATATATCCTTCTTTTCTTTTATACCTGCCATTTCTTTGAATTTGCTTGTCTTTACTCCATTTAAGCTCTTTGTCAGAATGTTTGCAATCTGATCTTTCGTAGGAGTGAATACCAATTCAATCTCCTTCTCCATTACCCTTTCCCTCAGGAAATGATATTGAATTTCTATGTGTTTTGTTCTTGCATGAAAAACTGGATTTGCTGCAAGATACAACGAACTCATATTGTCTCCATGTATGATAGGTATACCTTGATCAATACCCATGCTTTTGAACAAGGTCTGCATCCATATCACTTCTTTAGCTGCTTCCACAAGTCCTTTATATTCTGCTTCTGTTGACGATAAAGCCACTGTATGCTGCTTCTTTGAACACCAGCTTACAAGCTTATCTCCGAGGTATATCATATACCCATGTGTTGACCTTCTGTCATCTTGACTTCCTGCCCAGTCTGAGTCACTATATGCTCTCAACTTTATATCTGACGTATAAGGATAATATAATCCTTCCTTTATAGTTCTTTTGATGTATCTAAGAACTCTTTGTCCTGCAACCCAATGTTGATCCTTCGGACAATGCATGAACTGTGAGAGTTACTCCCACTGCATAACTGAGATCCGGTCTTGTTAGTGTAGCATAGATTAAGCTTCCCACTAACGACTGATACTTCCTCATATCTTTAAACTCTTTCTTGGGAAACATATATACCATGATCTGTATATGTAACTTCCATTCCAAGAAAGTATGATAACTTTCCTAGATCACTAATCTTGAACTCTTTTTCAAGCAGTCTCTTCACCTCCTCGATTCCTTCATCTGAGGTTCCTGTGATTATTATGTCATCTACATAAATACAAATGTAGATCATACCTTCATCTGTTTTCTTGATCAGTAGACTTGCATCAGCCTTTGAACTTTGGTATCCAAGGTCATTAAGATACTTCACAAGTCTATAATTCCAAGCTCTTGGAGCTTGCTTCAGTCCATAGAGAGCTCTTCTTAATCTGCAAACATGATTTGGGTAACTGAAACTTACGAACCCTTCAGGTTGTTCCATGTAAACCTCATCTGATATATATCCATTCAGAAATGCATTCTTAATATCTAGCTGACTTAGCTTCCATCCTTTTGATGTTGCTATAGCAATCAATGTCCTTATGGTTGACATCTTTGCCACCGGACTAAACATCTCATCATAATCTATGCCATATGTCTGAGCATAGCCTTTGACAACCAGTCTAGCTTTGTATCTGGCTATTCTTCCATCTGCAAGTTTTTTAACTTTGTAAACCCATTTGTTTCTGATCACTTTCTTACCATTTGGTTTTGGAACAAGTTCCCAAGTCTTGTTTTCTTCAAGAGCATTATACTCTTCTGTCATCGCTTCTTCCCATTGTTTCTTACCTTTTGCTTCACTATAACTCTGAGGTTCTTCATCTCCCTTTACTAAGTAAGCATAGTTTTTCTGAGTCAAATAAGAAGTGTTATAGGAATACCTTGTTGGTTGTTTCCTTACTCTGTTTGACCTTCTTGGTTCAAACTCTTCATGTGTATCTGAATACATATCTTCCTGATCCGATCCTGGACGTACTTGCTTGCATATGATCTTCATCTCCATTTACCTGCATATGTGATTTACCTTTTTCATTTCTTCTTATCTGTATACTAGCTTTTTCCTTCATCAAATGTCACATCTCTGGAAACAATAAACTGTTTGGTTAAAGGACTCCATAACCTGTAACCCATCTGCTTTTCATCATACCCGATGAACATATATTTTTCAGCTTTTGGTTCAAGCTTATGTCTCAACTGTGATGGTACATAAGCATAAGCAATTGATCCAAACACTTTGCAATGATCAAGTGTTGGTTTCTTACCTCACCAAGCTTCATAAGGGGTCATCCCATTTAAAGCTGTACATGGTAATCTGTTTACCAAGTATGTAGCTGTATTTACAGCCTCAGCCCAAAGATAGTTTGGATAGTTCTTCTCCTTTACCATTGCTCATGCAAACTCAACTAGAGTTCGGTTTCTTCTTTCTGCTACTCCATTTTGTTGCGGTGTATATCTGCAAGTTATTTCTCTTTTGATACCTGCATTCCACATATAATCATTGAACTCTCGAGAAAAATATTCTCCTCCTCCATCAGACCTTAGTCTTTTGAGTTTCTGTCCTGTAAGTCTTTCAGCATATGCATGAAAATGTATGAGAGCTCCAAACACTTCTGATTTCTCTTTCAAAACATAAAGAGTTATCCATCTTGTTGCATTATCAATAAAAAGAACATAATAGCTTGATCCGCTGATAGATCCTTCTTTCGTTGGCCCCCATACATCTGTATGTATGAGTTCTAGCACACCAATGTGTTTGTAACCATTTTTCTGAAATGGTAACCTGTGGGCTTTTCCCATCTGACAAGCTTCACATTTGTGAATCAGATGTTGGTTCTTCATGTTTGGTAATCCTCTCACGGATTGTTTCTCCACCATAACTTTGATTCCCTTTTCATTAAAATGTCCTAACCTCTTATTCCAGAGGTCCAGTTCTGTAAATACCTCCTCACCATGTGTGATCAAGGCTTGACCAACATTCCCTTGTACTTTCAGAGTAAAAAGTCTACCTTCCTTTTTACCATGGACAATTTGTTTGTATCCTTTCTCTGGATCTTTGACAAATACTCCTTCATTTGTAAACCTGACTTGAAAACCTTTTTCTACTATCTGACCCACACTGATCAGATTCTTCGGGATTGTTGGAACATACAAAACATTTGTTAGTAGGTCAGCTCCATTCTTACACTTTACCTTTCCAATCGACCTTACATTATGTTTTGTGTTATCACCAGTCTGTACTGTATGATTTGAAATGCCTCCTTCAAGTTCTGATAATAATTCTATATTTCCTGAAAAATGATTTGAACAACCAGAGTCAATATAGAATACCTTGAGGTCTTCGTTTTCTGATGTACTTATTGAGTTCATTATCAACGTCGTATGATCATCATTCTGCGTATCATTCGCATAGTTGTAGTAAGTAGTGTTGTGAGATTGATTCTGTCCCCAACTTCTTGCTCCACCTCTACCATATCCGCCTCTTTGGCTTTGTCTTCCTCTTTGATATCTTCCGCTTCTGCCTCTACTATTATTGTTCTGATTCTGATTTGATCCTTGTGAATTATGCCAGCAATCATGAGCCAAGTGATTGCTTAATCCACAGATCCAGCAAGCCTTCTTCTGATTACCTCTACCTTTTGTATAATTACCTTTTTTATTTATGACATTACCTCGTCCTCTTGCATAATTTACTTGAGCAGTCACTTCTTCTTCATCTTTTTCTTTACCTTTATCACCTTTCTTCTTATTCTTTACATACATAGCCGAACTATATCCTTTTTCTCCATCTGTCTTCAAATCTTGCTCAAACGTTAGCATTAATCCAAGCAACTGATTTAAATCTGGTACAAAATGATTTAAAGACAGTTCAGTTGAGAGTACGAAAGGTTTCCACCTTTCATCTCCTCTCAAACCTGTAAGCACTTGCGCTATTAACCTGTGGTCTTCGATATCTTCACCAATCGATCCAAGACTGTCTGCCAAGTCCTTCATCTTACTGACATAATCACTAATGCTTTGACTTTGCTTTTTCTTGAACGTTGTGAACTCCGACCATAAACTAACCTTTCTAGCTTTCGTAGTATTTTGGAAGTGATCTTCTAATGCTCTCCATATATCTTCTGCTTTCTCCAGACCTCTAATGTGCGGTAATAGATGATCTGTAACGGTATTATAGATGTAGGCTCTTGCCGTTGCATCTTTCTTCTGCCACAGCTTCAAGACTTCTAATTCTTCTTTCTTTGGTTGACTATCATCTTCGAAAGTCGGCTTCCTTTCTTCTCCAGTCACATATTTCATTAAGTCTTTACTCATAAGTAAAGCTTCCATTCGCATTATCCATGCGGGATAATTATCTCTGTCCAATTTGTCAATTGAGATATGATCTACCATGATTTTCTTGTTTCTATCACTGCCGGTGAGTGTAATGTTAAAAGGTTTTACTTTTTACAAATCTTTACCCTTGAGAATGACTTCGGAACACTTTTGACGCCGTTTGTTGTTGATCACCTCAGTTTTCACCTTTCTTTATGAGAATTCTTCAAATTCTCTTTCCGTTTCTTCTTTTGAGAAACTTTTTCTGCTCTGATACCATTGATGGATCTTACTTGCTCTGATACCATTGATGGTGCAGCGCTTATTGCGGAATTCACTTACACCAGAGACACTAAGCTAGAGTGATGTTAGAACACCTCTATAATCATCAGTAGCTTAGCAAACTTTCTGAAACTGGAAAACTTATAACTGTATTTAGTGAACACCGAAAATTCACTTTACAGAAAACTTCACGTTTCCTTCAAGCTTCAATTTTGAACTGATTTACTTCAGACTTTACACTACTGTGTTTGTTTATAGTTAAATAATCTTTGCATCACTTAACTTTATCAAAACTATGTTTTGAACTCACCAAAATTCCACCGGAACTTCACCAAACTATCACCAGAATTCCACCGTAATCTTACCGGAATACTACCAGAATCAACTGCAACTTTGTTTGTAATTACTTCAAGTGAATGTACATGAAGTAAGGAAGTGATACCTGAACTTCCTTTACTAAATGAACTCTATCTGAAGTTTAAGAAAAAACTTCACCAGTTCTGGATGTCTTTTTCCGGTCAGACTTTGTACTGTGTGTACATATCCATTTCACTGAAATCTTTGACCAACTTATAGTAGAGACTTATAGCTACAAGATAAGCTACATCTCATACAAAACTTTACACTGTATTTCGAGATCTAACTCATAGAAGTACCAAAAAATATTTACTGAGAAAACTGTAACTGTTAACTAACTTTTCACAGTAACATGAAATCTCTCAAATTTCTTCACATACGAAGAATGCGCTCAAACTTCCACATGAACATGTGTTTTCTATTAGAGAAGATGTGTACAAAAATAGCTTGGCCTCACTTTGCTCATAGCTATGGAAAACTCTTCTACTCTGAGTAGTTATTCCTTACTGTTGGAAGGTGTATTCTTGGAAAAGCATTTTTGATGTAAAAAATTAGTAAAAAGTCAAAAAAAACTTGTAAAATATTTATGCAATGGTTGTAAAAATAAGGAAGAGTCTTCCTTATGTGGTTGAGGATCTCATGTAATTTTTGTAGAATTTTTAGAAACTCTTAGATAGCATTTTTTAGAAAATTAGAGAAAAAGACCTAATTTCAAGTGTGAAAAGGGACACTTGAAAATGTATATAAGTCAATTTTCTCTATTTTGGAGAGGTTGGTTAGTCATTTGCTCAAGCTATCAATAGAGAAGAAAGAATTTCTGCAAAAATCGTGTTTTCTCCTGTTGAGTGTATTTTCTTTGATGTGTGAGCTTGTCTCTTGCTTAATCATGGAGATTTGTGAGTTACATTTGTGTATTGTTGAGTAAGTTGTATGAAGAGAGAGACCTATTGCTGTAAATGAGTGGAAAGGACTGAAGGAAGTTTCAAAATTGTGAAAATCGTCTGTTGGTACAGAATCGCGATTGTCTCGTCTTTGTGATACAGGTGATATTTTTCAATTTTGAGTTCATATTTGTATTCTGCTAATGAAATGGCATGGTTTTGACATAAAGAACATAGAAAATGATGGAGATTTGCCTTAGTTATGGTACACTCAAGATTTTCTCTTCATCTTCAATTTCTCTCAGCAATCCAGCCATCAATTTATTATTTCCTTGAATCTATTATCTTGAAGGGGCTGTGGTCTTATGGATATTCCTAGGATTGACAAAATAAAGATGATTTGTTGATTCTTTGTTACTTCATGATTGGAGAGGACAACTTGGAGTCCAAAACAAAACATTTTTTGGTGCCGTTGCCGGGGAATATTCCAAGAACTTCTTTGAAGTTGGACCTTTGCTGGATCTTCAGTTGATGATGGTGAACAAGGTAAAGCTCATCAATTAGGAGAAGTACACATGAATAGGTAGATATCATTGTTTGTCTTTAGGGAAGAAGAAAGCAATGGATGTCTTGTAGAAGTGAAAGTGTTGAAATCTTTGTAAATTGATAGTTGCTCATCATATTGGTGAAGTAAAAGTGCAGGTGTGTGGAGGATTTGAGCCAAGGAGCTGAAGATGGAGGTAACTTGAATCTATTCTTGCATTTCTAGATTTCTTTTTGCCCAAGTACTGGACACCATGGGTGATCTTGGGAAGATAACATGGTGATATTAAGGAAAGGACAGTTAAAGTAGCTAGATGTAAGAATGAGGGATTCAGTTGTTAACCAAGTCTGAGCATTAAATCTTGAGTTGTGCTGCATTTTGAAAAAATCATATGATTGAGTTTATCTTTACAAAATTTGATTGCCTTTCATAACACTTTTTCATTGGAGAACCTTTCTTTGGTACTTTAGTGATAGCTAAGGACATAGAAACTCATAACCAATCAAGAACCATAGGATCAGTTGATTTCCAAAACCAAAAACCCTAAGTAAAGTGTTCACCTTTATTTTTAGGGCAAAAATACCAAACAAATTCACAAAACTCATAAAAAACAATCAAACAAATTTCTTTTCTTGATAAGAAGTTGAAGTGAGGTGTTGTGGTTGGGAGTGATTGTGGAAAACTGGAAAAGAAAACAAAAAATGATCAAAAAACCAGAAATTAGAAAACACGATTCTCTGCACAGAATCGCGATTTTCTGAAAAAAGTGATTGATTTTGAATTAACATTTTAAGTGAAAGTGGAATTGAAGTTGTTGAAGGGTTTTGAAGATAATCAAGAAGAAAAAACTACTCAAAGTGGCATAAAATCAAAAATAGAGAAAAACACGATTTTCTGCACAAAGTCGCGATTTTCTGAGGAAGATTGTGATTTTGGTGCAAAAAATCAGGAGCAGAGTTAATTACAAAGAAAAGAAGGAATTAAAGCAAAACAAAGAGAAAGAAAGTTTAAAAAATAAAAAAAATCTCAAAAAACCTAGAAAATTAGAAAACACGATTCTCTGAACAGAATCGCGATTTTTTGTAAAAAGTGTTGTTTTGAAAAACCTTTTCAGGTGACTCATGTTGAAGTTGTGAAGGATATTGAGAGGAGGCAAGGACATAGAATACTCAAAATTTGCACAAGAAAAGATCTATAGAAAAAACACGATTCTCTACACAAAATCGCGATTTTCTGTAAAGAAAGTTTTTTGGAATATGTGGTAAATTTGGGTACTTGACATAAGAAAGTGTAGAGGGAGTCATTAAGATTGAGTAAGTAAAGTTGAACAAGTGAAAGAGTGAGGAAAAGTAAAAATCACACAAAATCGCGATTTTCTGAACACTATAAAAACCTGAAATTCAAAGAAAAATTCATTTGAGTGAGAGTGAGGGAGAGAGAGAGTGTGCAGAGTCGAATAAAATCGCGATTTTCTGCTACAAGCAAGCTTTGGAGATATTTTCAACTTGGCAAGCAAGGTAAAAAGTCTAGCAGCATTTTGAGTACATATTTTTTGCATTAAAGTGAGTAAATAACACAAAAAAGTAGGAAAATAGTAAAATCACGAAATCGCGATTTCCTGTTTTTGTTGGTTTTCAGTAAGAAAAAAGTGTTTTTCAAGAAATTTCTTTTATTGCATGTCAAAATTTTGATAAGGCGATTCTATAGGTGAAAAAATATTGAAAAAAGCAATAAGTTGAAAATCTGCCAAATTTTGGACAAAATCGCGATTCTGAGTTTTAACTCAAAATCGCGATTCTGTGAAAAAGTGCCATCAACATCGCGAGTCCCAGAATACGATTTTCTTAAAGAAAATCGTGTTTTTTACAATCTGTGAGCAATCACGATTGTTTGGGAACAAAATCGTGGAAAACACGATTTTGTGAACAAAATCGCAAAAAAAAAAAAAAAACACGATTTTGACACAAAATCGCAAAAAAACACGATTTTGACACAAAATCGTGAAAACACGATTTTGACACAAAATCGCAAAAAACACGATTTTGACACAAAATCGTGAAAAACTCGATTTTCAACAGAAAATCGTGAATAACACGATTTTGACACAAAATCGTGAAAAACTCGATTTGACACAAAATCGTGAAAAACACGATTTTGACACAAAATCGCAAAAATCACGATTTTGACACAAAATCGTGAAAAACACGATTTTGACACAAAATCGTGAAAAAACACGATTTTGACACAAAATCGTAGAAAACTCGATTTTCAACACAAAATCGTGAAAAACACGATTTTGACACAAAATCGCAAAAATCACGATTTTGACACAAAATCGTGAAAAACACGATTTTGACACAAAATCGTGAAAAACACGATTTTGACACAAAATCGTAGAAAACTCGATTTTCAACAGAAAATCGTGAAAAACACGATTTTGACACAAAATCGCAAAAACAACACGATTTTGACACAAAATCGTGAAAAACACGATTTTCAACAGAAAATCGTGAAAAACTCACAAGTAGGTACAAAATCGTGAAAAACACGATTTCAACAGAAAATCGTGAAAAACTCACAAGTAGGTACAAAATCGTGAAAAACACGATTTTCAACAGAAAATCGTGAAAAACTCACAAGTAGGTACAAAATCGTGAAAAACACGATTTTCAACAGAAAATCGTGAAAAACTCACAAGTAGGTAGAAAATCGTGAAAAACACGATTTTCATCAGAAAATCGTGAAAAAACTCCCAAATTCATTAGAAAATCGTGGAAAAGTCTAATTGCATCATAAAGTCGTGAAAAAACACGATTTTCATCTGAAAATCGTGAAAAAACACTACTGGCAGTAGAAAATCGTGAAAAAAAACCCTAAACTCATTAAGAAGTTGTGAAAAGCACAAAACATAGGAAGAAAATTAAAACACACATAATTTTGGACAGAAAATTGTGAAAAAAACCAATATATTGGTTAGGAAACTGTGACAAACACTCTTTTGAGTATTAGAAAATTGTCAAAAATAGTTGAATGATACTAAGGTCTGGAAATAAAATAAATTCACTTCCTAAACAAGACCTAACAAGGAAGGAAAAAGAGCCAGGAAGTAGTAAAGATCAGAAAGAAGTTTAGGCCAAGAAAATAACATGGAAAACCTAAATGAAACAAATGAGCCATTAGAAACTGGGGATTTTAGAAACATCCTTAAATACATGTATACAAATAGGTTTGGAACCTATGTATACCAGGATGGAATGCATAAATTCCTCATTAGACTAAGAAATTTAGAAGTTCCCCTGAATATAACTCCAGTAGCCCAATTCAAAGATGGAAGATATGAAGACAGGCAAGGATGTGTATACATCTTCTCTCAAGACCTTGAAAATTCAAATGATCTAGGGCAATGTGCTGACAAAGGACCTTGGGAACATAACATGGGACAACCAGATATACCTAGACCAAATGAAAACTACATTAATAATGAGCAACATCATGGGAGAAGGACACATGCTTCACCAAATCCCTTTGACAAAGAACCAGAAGGATATAACGACTTCCCACTCAGAAGAAGACCTCATTGGCAACCTCAGGGTAGGATGCTTAGACCATACCAAGTAGCCAAATGCATGAAGAACCAATATGAAGGGTATTCAGATCCTCATGCTCATGCAGCAGAATTTAGACAACTGATTAGAGGAGAGGAAGTAGAAGATTACAAGGTACAATTTGAGGCATTTGGTCTAACCCTAACAGGGCCAGCCTTATCATGGTTCATTCCTTTGAGAAAAGAAATGTACCTAGACATTGAATCTTTCTTAGAAGCTTTCATTGGTGAATTCTCTAAGACTGGAATCAAACATAGTACAGCCACATTGATACACAGCTTCAAACAACAAAAGGAGGAAAATGTTAGAGAAGCAGCCAGAAGGTTTAAGCAGTACATTGATAGATGCCCAAGAGAAGAAGTACCTTCCATGGCAAAACAAGTATCCTTATTCATTGAGGGTTTGAGAAGTGCCCAATTAAGGACCCTAGTGTACTATAGGAGATGTCCTGATTTAGCAGCCTGTGTTAAGGAAGCAATAGATTTGGAGGACAACAGAGGTCAAGATTTGTTAGCATTTGATCAACCCAGATCTTTTGAAGACAAAATTCCTCCAGCAGAAGAGTTGGCTCAGGCTATTGCTAAAGCCCTAGAGGTAAGCACTAAAACTAACCTGATAAACTCTAGGATAAACACAAACAAGAAATGTTATATTTGTGGAGAAAATCATCTGGCACAACAATGCCCTTATCAGAAACCACAACACTTACAAGATAGGAAGACACTCAAGTATTGTACACTAGAGAGAAAATGGACAAACCATACCAGGGAGGAATGCTTCTATAACAAACAACCTGTCAAGGAAAGAGACTACATGACTCAGAGGGAATCAGGTTATACTGAGCAACCAAGGCCAGTATTAGGACAACAGCCTCCTATTCCAACTAATGTGGTACCAGTCAAATATACACCCATTGATGAAGGAAATTCAAGATTCAGATCACCTTATAAGGAAGAGTATCAATGGAGTGAGGGACATCAGGAAGAATGGGAAGATTATGAAATACGGGAACCTGAGCTTAAAGCCCTAGACCTGGGAAATGGAAAAAATTGAAATGGACACAGCAACATTCATGTACATTACCAACAACTACATGTCCAATCAAAAACCTCAATTCAAAGGGGGACCAAAGATAACATGTTATAGGTGTGGGGGGAGAGCATTTCATTAGAGATTGTCCACAACCTCCACATTCAGAATAGAGGGAGCATACTGTAAGGATTGTGGTAGAGAACATTTGATCAAGGACTGTCCAAAAAATCCCCAAAAACAACAGAACACACCTAGTAACATACCTTTAAAAACAGTCAAAATTATGGAACAAGAGGAATTGAGTGACAATGATCAAATTGAACTTAATGTTATAACAAGGGCACAAGCCAAACAACAAGGAACAATTAAAGAACAAAATGAGGGTTTCCACATCAAAAGGGAAGAAAAATAGACAAAAGGGAAATGGGAAAAGAAAAGAAAAGTGGGCAAAAGTCTGGAAGAAGACAATCAGGAACAAACAAATTCAAAACATACTTCTCCTCAAAAGACCCAGAATCTGTCTGAATTAGGAAATTCTCAGAGCCTAGACACCCTAATCAAAGCCTATAAAGGAAGGATTCAAGAGGGACCAAGCCCTGCAGATCATGTAATGGCTTATCCCATACCGGATTTAGAGCATGAAAGGATGCTAAAATGCAAACAAATTATCCAGGAAACACAACTCAGATTAGGGGAAGAAGACAAGCTCTCGGAGAACAGTTGATCAGCAGGAAAAACAAAAACCAAGGAAGATGATAAAGAAGGAAATCCACAAATAACATTCCAAATGATCTCAGATGAACATTGTAGTATTACATGTCATACAACATGGGAAAATTTGTTGAAACAGAATCCTCACCTACAAAACAAAATGAACAAAGCAGAAACAATATCTGGAAACCTTCATTCACCAACACAAGAATTAGAGGAACTATGGTATATTCCTATTGACAAAATAGGAGGATATTGTGAAGGAGAAGAAGGGAATTCAACCTTAAAATTACAATATGGAAACATTCAGCAAAAGCCATTTTGGATAGTGGATCAGGAGTGGCTATAATGACTAAACAAACCTGGGAGAAATGGGGAAGAAATGAATTACTACCCACTAAAATGAGATTACAACTTGCAGATGGACATATAGAAAAACCCCTAGGAATTTGGGAGAAAGTGATTGTGGACATATGCGGCATAGAAATAGAGCATACCTTTGCTATAGTAGAATTTCCACAATCCACATCTTATGAAATTATCCTAGGAAGACCCTTCATGAGACAAATGCAAATTGTACAAGATTGGGGTAATGATTGTTTGTATCTTCAGAACCAGGGGAGAATAACAAGAGTAAACTTAAGAAATGGCCACTATTGTGACATATCTCCTAGAGAATGGTATAAAATACATCAAAATCAACAAGAAAGTGAAGAATCAGAGAGGGAGGATCAGGAAGAGGGTGAATCAGCAGTTTGGAAGTGTAACATATTAAGAAATATCACAAATAGGAAAAGGAAGTTAAGAGAGAAGATTGTGTGGAAGAAAGAGAAATACAAGATGAAAATTATGTGCCTCAACCATTCAAAGATGAAGAGTTTGAGCCTTATGGATGGAATCAAATTCTAGCTACCATGGATTTGGCCAGTGAGGAATATGTGGGAGTGGAATTCCAAAATGAGGAAGGATTTGATATTTTCCACATTGGCATACACATGATAGGAGTATCAAAAACAGAGGAGGATCAAATCAGGAAATGATATTAAAAGAAGGAAAATCACAATATTTGGAAACAGTCAAAGCTGAGGATGCAATCAAAGACAAAATCTCAGGCAAATACAAGGAACATAAACACAAAGAAATAGAAAGAGACCAGGAAAAAGAAAGAAAGAGAAAGAGATAACGAGATCAATACTTTGATGTACCAGCAAACTTTAAACTTATGAAGTAGAAGACAGACTACTTCTGAAAATGAAACCAAAAAGAGAGAAGAAGAAAGGGGAAGCATATGATAATGAAGAACAACAAAGAAAATTGTAATTACACAGGAAAGAAGGAGAAGAGAGACAAATAGTAATAGCTGATGACATGACATCACAAGAAGAAGAAGCATTAAGGAACCTGGCAAAGAACTATAGGGATGTATTTGCTTTACAGTTATAAAGATTTGAAAGGAATTGATCCAAAAATTTGTGAGCATAAGATCCCTATGACACCTGATGCAAAACCAAGCAAACAGAGACATTATACATTTAATGATAAATATTCTGCCAAATAAAGGAAGAAATTGACAAGTTATTGCTGCTAATTTCATTTATGAAATAGAGTACACTGAATGGATATCACCTATAGTTGTGGTGCCAAAAAAGAACGGGAAACTTAGGGTATGCATTAACTTGAAGAAAGTGAATGCAGCAACTATAAGGGATAGTATCCACTGCCAATAACAGATCATCTTCTGAGAGAGTTGCAGGGAAGGAAGTCTATAGTTTTCTGGATGGGTTCTCAGGATACAATCAAGTACCTATAGCTTTAGAGGACCAACATAAGACTTGCTTTTTCTACAGAATGGGGGGTTTATGCTTTTAGGGTTATGCCCTTTGGATTGACTAATGCCCCAGCAACTTTTCAACGGTTGATGTGTCCATATTTTCAAAGAATTCCTGAGAAATGTGATGGAAATCTATGTAGATGATTTATGCACTTTTTTCTTAAAAAGACAAGATCATTTACAAGATTTGGAAAGAATATTCAGGAAGTGCAGGACATATAGAGTATGCTTAAACCCTGAAAAGTGTGTATTCTATGTCAGACAAGGAAGAATGTTGGGTCACATAGTGTCAAAAATGGAATTTCTACTGATGAGAAGAAAATAAAAGCCATAATAGAGCTTCCTAGACCTACAAATGTGAAGGAACTCCAAACTTTTATGGGACATTGGGTACTACAGAAAGTTTGTATACAAATTTGCTGATATAGCCAAGCCCTTATATGCCCTCATCACAAAGTTTGAGTGGACTGAAGAATGTGACCAAGCATTTGAAACATTAAAAACTTGTCTGGTGACAACACCAATTTTAAAACACCTCAGTGGATAAAATCTTTCATGTACATGTCGATGCTTCAAATTATGCTCTGGGATGTGTGTTAGCACAACCTATAGAAGGAAGCAAATTAGATTTCCCAGTAGCATATGCAAGTAGACAATTAAACATTGCAGAAAAAAATTACACAACCACTGAGAGAGAAGGATTGGGAATGATCTTTGCTGTCAAAAAATACAGACATTATCTATTGGCCAACAAATTTAAATTCTTTGTGGATCACCAAGCGCTACTCTATTTAGTAAATAAACCATGTCATACAGGAAGAATAGTAAGATGGTTTCTTTTACTAATGGAATTTGAATTTGAGGTGGTGGGTTAGACAAGGAAAAACACACTCGAGAGCAGATCATTTATCAAGAATCCAGTCAAAAGAACCTAGTTCACCTATAGATGATGATTCGCCAGATACATACTTATTCAAGGTGGAAAGTGTTCCTGAATGGTCGATGTCATTAATTCCCTTGCTAACCATGGGACCTTGTAGGTCATTAGCAAATAACACACATCTGGTGTTACAAAGCAGGAATTTCATGTTGTTAGCTGGACATTTGTATCACCTCAATCAGTCAGGTATACTGGAATATTGTACTCCAGAAGAGGAGCAACATGAATATGTAAGAAAAGCTCATTGCTGGAATCCATGTACTCATGCTTCTACGATTGTCACTCTAAGTAACCTTAATAGGATGGGAGTACATTGGCCAAATAAGATTCAAGATGTGGAAAGATATATTGATAACTGTCAAAAATGTCAAACATGGCAGAAATCAAATTAATAACTTTATATTGGTTTCAGAAAAACCCTGAATGGAGTGAAAATATTGTTGAGAAGTTGAAGAGAAAGGAGAAAGGAAAACAGGTAATAGCTGGTGCTGATTCAAGAAATCTACAAGTGATCTCAGAGGAATATCAACTCATAGGAGAACAATTATACAAGAGAGGAATGGATGGATATCTGAGAATTTGTGTTCCAGAAGAAAAGTATTTAGATGTTGGAAATGGCACACTCAAGAGTAGCTGGAGGACATTTCTCAAGTGATAGAACAGCCAAACTCATCTTATATTCTGGCTTTTGGTGGCCAACCCTATTTCCCGATGCTAAGACTTATGTAAGAAGATGTGATGTCTGTCAAAGGGTAAGTCAACCAAACAAAAGAGATAACATGCCATTAATTCCTTTAATTTCAGCCAGAGCTTTTAGTAAATGGGGATTGGACTTTATTGGACCAATACATCCTCAGCCAGACAATCTCATGCAGAATACATACTAGTAGCTACAGATTATTTGACAAAATGGGCTGAGGCCAAAGCTACTAAAAGAAATGATGCTCACACCACTGCTAGATTTTTGTATGAAAACATTATCACTAGATTTGGACTACCAATTGAATTGGTAAGTGATAGGGGGACTCATTTTTTGAATCAGATCATAGAAAACATGACCAATTATTTCATGATTAGTCACAATAAGTCAGCCCCATATCACCCACAAGCCAATGGGTTAGCAGAAAGTACTAATAAAGTACTTTGCAATGTATTGTCCAAATTAGTCAACACAAACAGAAATGACTGGATTATCAACTGAATCATGTTCTTTGGGCTTATAGAGTGGCATACAAAACGGCTTTAGGGACTACACCATTTAATTTGGTGTATGGCCAGAATGCAGTTTTACCCATGGAATTTCTTATTCCAACATTGAAGGTGGGTAGCCAATACAATTGGACAGGACATGAATTATCTGAGAGAGTCATAGATTTGGAAAAACTGGGAGCATCGAGACTCCAAGCAGTGATGAGTATATACACAAACAAGAAAAGACAAAAAGCTTATCATGATGTTCACATAAAAGACAAAGATCTACAAGAAGGAGACCTGGTCTTAGCTTACACAATCAAGGAACATCAGAAAAAGTTTCAGAAAAAAGGTCATGGGCCATATATCATACATCAGATAAGCAAGAGTGGAGCTATTCAATTAGCCAACATTGATGGGGAAATCATGCCAAATTTCATAAGTGGATGTAGAGTGAAGAGGTATGAGTGCCCATTAACTACTGAGGAATGGAGAAGATTGCAAAAGGCTCAAAACAGGAAAAAAGAAGAAGAAAGTATTAGAAAGGAGGCTCAACTAGAAGCCAAAGAGAGAATTAGAAAATTGAAACAAGTGTGCTTATGTGAAAACACTCTAAAACAAAAAGAACATTTGCCTTTGATTATGATGAATTATCAGAATGAAAACATAAGGGTTTTGATAGATTCAGGAGCTCAAGTGAATCTAATTAGCTCAGCCTTGATCAATAAGTTTAACCTTAAGAGAGCTGAAAGCAGAATTTTGATCAAAACCCTGGGAGGGAAAAGAATTCAGAGCATATCTTCACTTTCTATTAAAGTGAAATTTAATAATGAATATATGGGATAGATTGTGAAGAGTGGCCAGACCATTTAATGACTGAAAAGCTGATTTTAGGGCAACCATGGCTCAAACAAGGTAAAGTCATCTTAAATTTTGAAAAAATGAAGCTTAATTTGACCATCAAGGACAAAAAGTTTTTAATGTTCTTTCTGAGTAATGAAGAGCAGGTAGTTCATATGGATGTTCATGACCCAGATCTCGAAGGATTTACTTTCTCAATGGAGGACAGGAACATATTGACAATACAAAGTGATCAAGCGTCATACACTCAAGACCAACAAAAGACTGAAAAGGTAAAGGTGGATGAGGAGACAAAACAAAGAAGACTATTATTGCCAAATTTGCAATATCAACAAATCAGAACAAGAGGAATATGGAAACAGGTCAGGCACAGTTATTGCTCACCAAAACAGGAAATAAGAACAAAATGGATATGGAAGCCAAAAAGTGTCACAAAATGTTCATCCACAGAGCATGGATATTTCCATAACAGAAAGACAAATGGAGTAAAACATTACTGGGTGAAAAAATCAGAATTGGGTCAATGGAAGAGGGATAATCCACAGTGGACCTATTTTTGGAATTTTGAAAATGACAAAAAAATATTTCCTTCTTTCCCCTCAGAAGAAAATTAGGAGGGGAAGGAAAGAAAAAAAAAAAAAAAAAAAAAAACCAGAAAAATATATATTTTATTTTCTTGATTTTCTTTCTAAAATTAAAAAAACACAAAGCAAGATATAGGGAGGGAAAGAGTAACTTATTATGGAAAAAAGTTGTTTTGTCTTATTGTTGTTTAAATTTTTTTGTGATCATTTTATTTTGACCACTACTTTTTCAAGTTTCTTCATTAATCATCTTTTCTAGCATCATCTTTCTATTCAGGAATTTGTTTTTTGAGCAAGGAAGTGACAATTGGAGAGAGCACATTAGATGTCTTGCTACTGTGTTGCTCACTTAAAATTGAGTCTCTTGGAAAAAGCAAAAATTGCTTGGAACTTGTCTTTCTTATTTTTTTTTAATATGTCAGTAACATTCCAGAATAATATAGTATTTTCTTGTAAAATCTTGTGACTCATGTGGGTGGAGTATTTTCTTTTCTGTTATATATAAATACAGGATGGTGAATGCAAAGGAGTTGACAATCCATGACTTTAAAGCTGATTCAGTGACTTTGTCCAGAGGACACTGGTTTTTGGATAGTGATGCAGTTGAAGAACAAGTGGACTTAGAATCAGATGAAGACCAAGAAATCCCAGAAGCTGAAAAAATAGCAAAAGAACTTAAAGAAATTCTGGGAGTGATAGGACAGCATATCTTCACAGTAGCAGTGGGAGGATATAAGTACACTATGCTGTGCCAGGAATTTTACAGATTTCAGAAAACTTCTGTCAACCTCAAGAGATGGAAAGCTGTAGGATTGCACAAGCTCTTGGAAGAACCTATTTTCTTTATTGACTTTGAAAGAGTAGCACAAGTAATGGGAAGTTTGGAGGAAGTGGGAAAAGGTAATGATGCCTACTTCAGATGCAAAGTGAAGAACAAGGACAATCAGGAGGTACGGATAACTATCAAAGCAGAACATATCAGAGCCACCTTACAGTTCTATCCAATGGCACCAAACTGGACCAAAGTTTTGTCAAGAAAAATAAGGAGACTTACACGGGATATGTAAAGTTCACTGACTTCAAGGGAAGAGAAAATGAAGAATATGCTATAAGAATGTTCTTGCAGTTCTTTTGTTTTCCAAAATTACCAAGGTACACCATGCCTCATAAGTCAGTAACTCTATTGATGTTCAATAACAAAGATAGAACCAAGCCATTTGGGGTAATGGATGTCTCACCATACATCCATGAACAGCTGAAGGAGGCAGCAAAGCACTGGGAGCAGAAGAAATTCATGAATGGAGCCCAGTATTTGACAAGAATCATTATCATATTCTTGGAATGGAAGAACAGTTAAAGTTAGCTCCTGAAGCACAGTACTTCAGAAATCTGATGTCAGGAATCAAAAGTCCCCCAAGAAAGGCACTTGGAATAGAATCAGAAGGACAAACTCGCATGAGGGGAACAGGAATGAAGAGAAAAGTAATCTCTGA
This sequence comes from Ceratopteris richardii, assembly GCA_020310875.1. Classification (NCBI taxonomy): domain Eukaryota; kingdom Viridiplantae; phylum Streptophyta; class Polypodiopsida; order Polypodiales; family Pteridaceae; genus Ceratopteris; species Ceratopteris richardii. The sequence goes on from CM035419.1 coordinate 149,273,530, forward strand.
GGAAGTGATTCCAGTAAAGAAAAGAAGGTTGGACCCCAGAAAAGTAGAATTAGAACAGGTAGAAGAAACAAGAGAGGAACAGGTGGCAGCACAGAAAAAGGTACAATCCTCCAGTGAACCTCACCCTCCGCAGACAAGTAAAGAACAGCTTTATACTTATCTCACTCAAGGAAACAACAAAAGAGCTATATATGAGGCTCAGTATCAAAAAATGTTGGAAGATTTTTCATGCAAAGCTACAGATTGGATCCAAGAAGGTGGAGCACTATGAAGCATTACATGAGGAAATGATGGCAGCCGAAACTGAAGAGATATTTGTGAAGAAGGAGGTAGAATTGCTGGCATACTTCAAGGAGTTGCAAGGACCTCCAGAGGCCAGGACTACCGTGATAGTAAAAAGAAGATGCCAAGGAAACCTGTTCAAAAGAAGAAGATGATAAAGAAAGGGAAAGGAAAAATGGCAGATGAACCTGTGATGAAAGAAATGGAACAAGTAATTACAAAAGAAACACAGAAGCTAACCTCAGTGATGGAAGTATCAAAGCCTACAGAACAAGAAGTGGGAGGATCTTCACGATTCTCATCTGATTCAGATAGTGATATTGAAAACTTCTTGTTAAAAAGTCTAAATCTTTCAATACCAACTACTCCTAATGTGGTTATGCAAGCCACAGAGAAGCTGAAGACACCTGAGGATTCAAGTAAGAATCTCAAGAGAAGCAGACACAGGAGGAAATAGCTCCACAGATGAGTGCTGAAGAAAAAGAAGGTTGTTAAAAGGAAAGGCAAGAATGACAGAAGAGGAAAACCAGAAGAGAGATGAAGATAGCTCTGGAATAATGAATGTTGGTGGAAATTCAATATGGACCGAACCTTCACAGACACAATTCCAATTAAATGCAAGGTTGACTGCAAGTTTAGAGGAACTAGCAAAGAAGGTATTCGGCAGTTCAAATAATCAGCAGAAGGATGCATCCGAAGAAACAGGAAAGCAAGAAGTTAGAACCAGAAAAGAATGCTCAAGAGGTCTTGGGACAAGTAATAGAGGAAGGAATTGTTCAAAGTATAAAGGATGTGCTGCAGGATATAAAAAGCAGTGGGGACTTTACATAAGAATGATCAAGAACAAGAGGTAGAAGCAGATTTTATGGACAGTGAGGAGCAAGATCAAGAATACACAAATGAGAAAGAAAGGACCAGGTTGCTTGTACAAAAGAAATTGAATCAGTTGAAATTCAGGAAAAACAGGAACAGGAAGAGCAACTCAGGAAAGTTCAACAAACTCTTGTTGGAAAGGACTCAAACAGAAGTCAGGAAACCCTAACACAAGAGAAGGAGATACAAACTAAGGGAGACCAGCTCTTTACAGAGAAGCAACAAGTATTGGAAGAAAAGAAGTCATTAGAAAAAAAGAGGGCTTCAGATTTTTCAGAGCAGAAGAGTGCAAATGACAAAGCACTAGTTTATGAAGAGGATGATACCAATCAGGATACAAAGACTGATGATCACAGTTATGAAGAACAAGACATTCAGGACATAGAAGATGAAACAGCAGCAGAAGAAGAGAATGTGGATAAAGAAGATAAGCAAATTGAAGTTAGATAGACAGAAATAGAAGTAGGGTTGGAAAGAATACCCAAAAATATAAGATCAGCCTGTCAAATAATTATGAGCAACATTGAACAGTTCAGACCATCTAGTAGAAATATGATCATATCAGGAATGGTGGCTGAATCAGAATTTGAAAAAGGAAGTTTAATTATCAAAGAACACAAGAGGGAAAAAGAGCAGATGACAGAGCAATTAAGGGTGATGAAGGAAAGGAATGAAGAATATATCAATAGAATCATTGCTTTGGAAGAAGCTGAGGTTCAGAAGCAGAACAGGATCCAATATTTGGAAGAAAAGAGTGTAAAGTTATCAGAGCAGAATGCCAAAATGGAAATGGAAATAAAAGCCATAGGAGGAAGATACAGAACTTTACAAACATCCTATCAAATCCTGACTAGAGCACATGAAGAGATTAATAAAGTGTTGTTAGAAGAAGGTCAACTACAAGATGGAGGTAAACCTGTTCAATTGACAGAGGAAGAAAAGGAAGAGCTGCATAAAGAAATTCAAAGACTTCAAATAGAATTAAAAGAGGCCAAAGAAATGGAGAAACAGGCAAACACTCATGCTGCTACATCAATGAGAGGGTATCATCAATTACATTTGGAGGTAGAGAAGGAAAGAAGTGAATGGCAAACAAAGATGGAGAAAGAAAGAAATGAGTGGAGGAAGGAAAAGGAGTTATGGGCAGCTCAGAACAAAAGTTCAATAAGACTATAGAAGAATTACAGAAACAGTTGGAGAAATCAAAAGTTCAAGAAGAAATTCAAGATCAAGTACAGGCAGAATATACAGATAACAGGGAATATGAAACAGGGGATTTTAACAGGGAACAAGAGAAAAAAGGAACCAGCAGCAAGAGAAACAGAGGAAAAATATTCTGAAGATTTTGTCCAGAAATTATTGACCAATAGAGAGTCAAGAATGGAATTTATCAGAAAAATGCATGATGAGTATGAAGATCAAATAGTTACCTTTGCTCTGAATAAAGGCATTAATCCAGATCAGCATCATTGGGCTGCAGATGGATTGGGAATACCTTTCTGTATGATTTTGGAGAGTATAAAGAATTATCATTTGGCCAGAGTAGGGCTATCTCCAAACAAATACCTTGAGTATGAAGAAGATATTAATGTCACGAAGGAGTTATTTGAAAGAGCAAATCCTAAATGGAGAAATAAGTGGTTGGATGCCAATAAGGAATGTAGGAAAATCTGGAAAGAGGCCTTTGAATTTAAAGATCAACCCAGCTTATTGCCAGTTGCCAGAAGAAGAGAATGGACTGTTTTGGGAAAGAAGAAAAACAGGTCAGATTCCAGCAAAATGGCTGAACTTTCCAAAAATAGCAGGACCAAAGGCAGAACTTGGCCTACAAAAAGTTACATGGTGAATACTGCTGAGTCAGTTTTAACAACATATAAAGATGTTAATGATCCGGCTTGTATATTACTTGTCAGAATAATGAGGTTGATTCTAGCCTGTATAGAGACCTACACTGATACAGATGTCAGAATTTGAACTACATAGGTTTTAATTCGCCAACAGATGCTCTTTTGTTTGATTTGAGTGAGACACCAGACAGGATTTGTTTGATGGCCTACTATAGTAGAATAATATTTTTGGGCAGTCATTTTTTGCAAATATTTGAAGATGCTTTTGATTATGGATTTTGAAAGGGAGTCAGAAATTTTTGGAAACTTATCTGTTGTTACAAAAGCAAGACTTACTACCTATGAAGCTGCTTACACAGAATATTTGAAGAAGGATGTCATAGATAAGCCTGAAGCTGCGATACAATGGAGAAAAGCTTTGTTCGAGATGGTCAACAATTTGAATGTAACAGAAAGGAAAAGCCATGAATTACTGTCACAGGTATATCAAAGGAAGAAGAAATGAAGAAAAGTGACCAAAGTAGAGGATCACAAAAATCTTTCGTCAGGAGCCGAAAGGCTTAGGAGGGGAAGGATGTTGGAAGGTGTATTCTTGGAAAAGCATTTTTGATGTAAAAAATTAGTAAAAGTCAAAAAAAACTTGTAAAATATTTATGCAATGGTTGTAAAAATAAGGAAGAGTTTCCTTATGTGGTTGAGGATCTCATGTAATTTTTGTAGAATTTTTAGAAACTCTTAGATAGCATTTTTAGAAAATTAGAGAAAAAGACCTAATTTCAAGTGTGAAAAGGGACACTTGAAATGTATATAAGTCAATTTCTTATTTTGGAGAGGTGGTTAGTCATTTGCTCAAGCTATCATAGAGAAGAAAGAATTTCTGCAAAAATCGTGTTTTCTCCTGTTGAGTGTATTTTCTTTGATGTGTGAGCTTGTCTCTTGCTTAATCATGGAGATTTGTGAGTTTACATTTGTGTATTGTTGAGTAAGTTGTATGAAGAGAGAGACCTATTGCTGTAAATGAGTGGAAAGGACTGAAGGAAGTTTCAAAATTGTGAAAATCGTCTGTTGGTACAGAATCGCGATTGTCTCGTCTTTGTGATACAGGTATATTTTTCAATTTTGAGTTCATATTGTATTCTGCTAATGAAATGGCATGGTTTGACATAAAGAACATAGAAAATGATGGAGATTTGCCTTAGTTATGGTACACTCAAGATTTCTCTTCATCTTCAATTCTTCAGCATCCAGCCATCAATTTCTTATTTCCTTGAATCTATTATCTTGAAGGGGCTGTGGTCTTATGGATATTCCTAGGATTGACAAAATAAAGATGATTTGTTGATTCTTTGTTACTTCATGATTGGAGAGGACAACTTGGAGTCCAAAACAAAACAC